>OY292278.1:51348738-51948738 GCA_958496175.1 Sisyra terminalis | reverse complement strand
ACTTATAAGCTAGTAAACCAACTACATACCTACAAAACTTACTTCTCATTTCTTCTAAATCAACCTAATAGATCGGAAATCGCCTTTAATTGAACCTAAAAACTTTTTGGCTTAGAAACAACACATGGAAAGGAATCTCCAATGTTCAAATACGATTCACCAAATGAATGCAGCAATTGCAACTATTTCTACGATCAATAACTATTTTGAAAATTGCAATAATTGTAAAATAAACTAATACTTACATGGGATTGTAAATAATATTATTTTTGTAAGAGAAAACTGACAATTCGTTGTGCAATGATAATCTTTTATTTTTACCGTTAGAATTATTCAAGGAGTCGTCGGGAATAAGGGGAATGTTGGGAGGTAAATGTTGGAAAGGTTTATGATACTATTCATTTCTCTCTCATACTTGCATCTCATCGATCTCATCTACTTATTTTACTATTAATACGCATACATACGTACGATATCATCTACACACGTTAGAAAATAAAAGTTGACTTTATTACTTTATATCTATCCAGTAACTCTATTCTATACATTACTAAGTGTAATTCGTTCCATAAAATAATAAGAAATATTAAATTAAACCAACGTTCGTTGTAATAAAATAACGTTATTCTTTAATTATTAAACTCAAATCACTTCCTTTAGCAAAAATGAAAATTTGAAAATAACCACACTTTTGAGTTTGACATGCGTACTTATAATGAACATAAACAACTATAAATCACCTGTTGTTTTGGTCGACCAAGTTGCAATGAATTTTGTGCATTATTAATTAAATTTCCCAATTTATAAAGAAATTAATATGCATAATGATAGTTGAGTGTTTGGTGCATCCATTAGAATATGAAAATGGAAAACTGTACGTAAATTTTTCAAATTGTCGATCGATAAAAATTGCACTGTACTGTATTGAGGTTGGTTTGTCATGCATAAGTAAAAAGTAATTTTCTCTTAATTGTTCCCTTAAAATTTTGTTGTTAATTGTCATTGTTTGATTAGATTTAATCGATTGCATTATTATATTTCCGAAATTGGTATTGAAATTTCCCAAAGTAGGTAACAATGGAACACAAATAAGTGCTACTTATTGGTTTTGCATGTGGTATAGTTATTACACTTAATATATTAGATATTCGAACAATATCAATGTATGTTTTATTGACTTAATCTTAGGGTTTATGAAATATTGCCCGTTATGTTTGACGTCAACATTGAAAAGTTATTTTAAATAATTCCAATAATTTCAATAATGGAACCATTTGGTAGTAGGTAGGTACCGTACTGGAATCAGGAATATTGACTCTTTGTTTAGTTACCAGGTTCATATTACTGCACGGATCAGATGATGAAGATTTGGTACCAACGAAGTTCTACAAACTACTATCCTCAAGTACTAATCCAAGACATGGGTCGAAAGTAATAATGCGGAAATGCAGGAGGATAGTGAACAATGTTCCCAAGTTTTTCCCCAATTCGAGTTCCTTGGAAACGGCCATGCATGCGATGCCATCAAGAAACTGCTGTATCTATTGGACAACAAACCGAATTCGTTACGATTAAAACTGGACCAGCTTTCATACGACCAACCTTCTTCGGTTCTTGCTTTTGCACGTTGCTGTCCTCGCCTTTTTTTTGGAGTCCTAAGATGAAATTAATGATACTACTACTACCTACGACAGTAAGATGTAAAAAATTGACCAAGATTTTGTGAGATTACTTCAAGTTTTACTTCACTTCAAGTCCCCTGGAGGCAACTGCATCAAAGTTAAATGATAGATGTCTAAAGGCAATCAGCTTTTGTTTGTGGTAAGTAAGTATGAAAACCTTTGGAACATAGTAACAGTAGATTACAATATTAAAAAAATATTTGTTTTAGTTAGTTGGAAATGAAAGACAAAAACTCTTTACGTATAAATGCTAAGTTTTGGTGTACATCCACAAAAAAATGGCCTGTAGTGAAAACGCTTTTCGAACGAATCTTGGAATACAGGATAGGTACATGGATTCAGAAAATTAGAACTCAACTATTGGTCGAAGGTATAGACCGAAGTAATGAATTCTAATGAATGTCAGAATAACGTTGGACACCGTTTAAGTAACCAGTTACATGCAACACCGCAGTAGTATCTACAGGAAAAATCAGAAAAAGTGCATTCAGTAGTACTTAGAAAGTCATTTCATTAACAATAAGGAGACAATATTCAAGTATGTAAGTTGAAATTATTTACTAATTTACATTAGTAGGTACCTACTGGTTGATATGGATAATTTTATTATTGTATGTAGTTTATGTTACAAAGAATTAATCGTGAAAAATTATTAGTTCATCTGTATTTATCTGAACAGTTCGGTAAAATGTACCTAATATATGCTAGACGGAAAAAAGATTAATGCGGCATAATATGATTAAAAATTTAAAATTTTTATGACTAAATATTTTATTACAATTTCAACTGTCCTCTTTTCTGCTATAAATTCTAGCTTCTTGTTATAATATATTTTTATTATTTTATCTATAAACATTATTAGTTGATCGTTTCTTCATAAGGCTTATAAGATTGAATTCATGCAATCAATCTCAAATGTTATTTTTTTCTTTTAGTGTTCCTTGATTCTTTCCGCGAATGGAGATTTCATTTGAAGATTTTTGGACTGGTGTGAAAGATATGCATTCGACACCAAAAACTGCTCTAAAGCAGTACATTTGCAAAGCATAGGTATTATTCAAACTCAACTCAACCATAGTTTATCGTTTTTTTCACATAAGTAAAACATCATTAATCATGGATATTGTATATAGGAAGACGATAGTATTTCGTGAAAGTTATACGATAGGCATACGCGTTCTATTATAGGCTAGGGGAAAATTAATTTTAAATTTATTTACAGTTACTATAAAACTTACAGTATCCATATAGATTTAATAATAGTTATAGTTTCAATCAAATTATGTAACCCAAGTCAATAGGAATATATCACAATAGGAATATTTGAATCAGCTTCTTATGAAATTCTGGTAACTACATTACCGACTTTTTTCAACAAACAATTTTTTTACTGAAAAACTCGTTTTTCTTTAAATTTTTCTTATAGAAATAGAAAAATTGTGTTTTAAAATTCATTTTATTAATTGAACATTTGATTTTCGCCAAGTTTTTTGTTAATTCGTATTTGAAAAAAATAATTAAATCATATATGTAACAATTGTTGTTTGAAAACAAAAAAAGAATTGTTTTCAACAGCAGACATATTGGTGATTTTGACTCGTTTTTACTTAAGTAACTTCATGTATTTATTTTAGTGGTACATAGTAAGTTTTTTATTATAAAAATTACCAACTATTATGTTTAAATATAGTTTGTGTATTTGTGGAATACTGGACATTGTTATATTCAACTTTTATCGACAAATTATAGCAGAAAATGGGTTGACGAATTGCACAGGTTAGATATGCATGTTCTATTTGGACTATTATTTTTCCTGTTTTCAAATTATCTGATTACTTTGTATTAGAGTATAGGGCAGTTAGCAAGTTTTAAAGAACACAACAATAGATTGGAATTAATGGGAACGTTACAACAATCAGTTTTTAGAGTCAATAAATTTAACATGGAATAACAATAGGGTATTCAAATATGATAGTAAGAGATGTGTTTATTTTGGCAATTTTTCAACAGTTACGACTTTCATAGGAATTTTCAGATATTTGTACTAAACTTTTAAAGAAGATGATTGTGTAATCATATCTCTGGAATACCAATATTTCCTTCAAATCTAAATTTCGATTTGGTAACATTATAAAACCAGTTTCTTTCAGATTTGGTGCATTTCTGTTCAATGAGGATGGAGAGTGGATATGTATGGAACACATAATATGTAATAATCAATAAGATCTTTGGAAATAGCAATATTAATGATCATAATGATGAATGGAATCAATCTCAAATAATTAAGAGTTCCTCAATTGACATGAATTTTGAACTGAACTATCGCTGAGAGCCATGGAGTGAAATTTACTATCAATACATTAAGATGCTACCGATTGATTGCTGACTTTATTATTCCATCGAAGGATTATATTATATATTACTGCTACTCTACACTATTAAGTTCTAAATACATTTGTCGTTGTAGAATTGTGAAACGATTGAATATTTGAAACCAAATATACACTAATCATACAATTTGTAAAAATTAAATCAAATCTACAGCCCATGCTGTGGATTTAGATAATTAAGACCCTATTTAGTCTAAATAATATCTAACATCCCTTACCCTGACAGCCTATATCAGAGATATCAATACGTTATCATATTTTTTTTATTCGATTGAAACACCTACCTGTGACATGAGACCAATCTTATGTTCTCTTCTAGTTATTTCAATTTTTATTGTATTATTTTTTTGGGGAAACAATTCTTAGATTTACTTGTATTTCTATTGGATATATGTATTTTTATCAAATGTTTTATTTCTGAATGTTTATTTTTATATTTTGATTTTATTTTAAAAATTCAAATTCCATTTTTTAATTGTGTTTTTTTTTTCTGTGCAGATGCAATGGTCACGGGAAAATCTGAAGAAATGAAGAAACGAAACCAAATTGTCTTTAGTTTTTGATTATTTTTTTCTGTTACAGATTTTTGCGGAACAATTGATAATGGAGCCGACCTCTATACCAATCGCCAAGTTATGAAAATTAATTCAAAACAACCACCCTCTCCCCCTTGAATGTTTTAAAAAAAAATAATAGAACAATGGGAATTCTTATATTGTTAGCTTAGCGCCGCCTACCTATCCAAAATAGTTCAGTTATAATATTATCTTAGCTTTATTGTTATTGTCTTTACGTAGTTTTTTATTAATTTTAAGTTTTTATATTCAACTGATTTGAAGAGATTAAATGTTGTTTTGTCTGTGCAGATTCGATGGATTGTCAATGTGAAAGAATTCAAAGAGATGTGTTAGCACGTTGGCCCTCAAGAAATGAAGAATTTAAAAACCTTATTTTTTTGCTTTAATTAAATTTTATTTTCTTTGCAGATATTCTCTTGGAATGATTGCAGTCGGAAGAATTGATTAGATGAGCAATTCAAGACATGACGAAACTATTGAAATTCCTTCTTCTTCAGCCATTCAAGCCATCAAGCTTCTTATTATTACCTAATACCAGTCATCGTTATCAAATCCTATCTATAGCTTAGTTATACTTTATCTCTATTATTCTTTTGACCCCAATATTTCACGGGAAACTAATACTACTTTAAATCAATTGAAACTAGGCTTAGGTATTATTTAGATAGAAACATTTAATACCTCTTGTTTGGGTTTCAATTTTTATAAGTTGTTTTATAACATTAACAACTTGTAACATTATACTAAATTTAATATTATATATTGGCTTAGATATATGCATTTGTGCAATAGCTGAACTTACAATTGATAAATAGTCGATTCAAAACTGCGACCCACGTCGTTCAGTCCTTTGCAATCATTAAATTTATAAAACGATAATACGAACACGAAATGTTCACTTTATAGATTCAAAACCTCTGCCCTACCTACCCTTAAAAGCCTATTTCTCTTATCTAGTACTCTAAAAACGTATTCTCTATCTTGAAATTATTTTATACTAATACCTACATGAAATTATTTTTATATTTGGGGTTTATATTATATTATGTGAGATCTTTTTCGTTAATAACTTATATATATAATATATACGTAGATAGATCATTAGTTTTATAAGCTTAGCTTTAGAAAATTTAGTTTAAGTTTTAAATATAGAAATTAATGATTCTTTTTTCTGTGCAGATTCAATGTATCTAGGAATTGAAGGAAGCAGTTATCGTTGAACCGTAAAATATGTCATTGGGATCTTCGATTAATATTTTATAACAAAATTTAATAATAATTCTAAATTAAGTACTTTTTCTGTGCAGATTTGTGGAGTCATTTAGAAAACGTCTTACCAACTATTTGATTATTTTGTGAAGCTAATTAAAACGTACGGAGTAATACGGAGAATAAATGCAAAGAGAGGGGGAAATCAACCTGGTGGTATCCGAAAAGAAAAAGCCAACTTCTTAGACAGTTTGGTGTAAGTACGCAGTTTCAGTGTTCTCAAATTAATGATGAACTTGATGGCAATGACATAAACTAATAGGTATGATAATAAATGTAAATAAGTTTCAACTCACAATATCTGACAATGCTCTGACTTTATAGGAACTAGGTACCCAGTTTAATATGTTTGCATATTTTTTAATTTCCCGTGGATTTTTTCTTGCTACGTTTTTGGTCAATGTAAAGCAGCATTGTTAATATTGTATAAACAGGTAAACGATAAGTTTTAATAAATTTCGGTAAAATTAAAAATTGTCATTTCTTATAATTTCTTAGAGATATTTGGAAGTACCTACGTCGACTCCTAAGGCTTATTGGAAGTCAGAATTTACTATTCGTTCATCTACGGGGATTAGAATAATATACAGATAACTGAACTCATTATGGCGAAGAAGAATTAACAGAAGTTTACATCTCAAGATGTCTTCACTCTTCCCATTTGTTCCTTTTTTTCGTACGCTTCTGTTCCCAACTTTACTATCTTGCTCCCCCCATGGAATGAAAGTAATAATGTGGATGTGGATGTGCAAAACTATCACTCAAGTTTTTCTCCAATTTAAGTTTCTCGTAGACAACCATAATTACGCTTAAAGTAAGCAGAGAGTTGACGACAAAAGGCTTTTGAGGTAATAAGTTTTCTGGTACATGATACTATGTAATAGAATGGAAATTTAAAACTATTTTTTTAGGTTGAACAAGAAAAAAAAGTTCATCTATAATATAAAAGAAACATTTTGGCGTACATCCACAAAGTAGGTACTTATGGCGCGTTTATGAGAAATCAGTTGGAAAACGTACCTTTGGATTGTAAAAATCTTTCTATGACGCTGTGCAGGAGAAATGCATCCAGAGATTAGATAATCATTTATAATTCAAGTAAGTTGATATTATTCACTATGTTATATTGGTTCTGGTTAATATCAACGATTGCATAAGTATAGCTTACCTAGACAATATTCATTTTGTATTCGGAATATTTATCTTTAAATACTCATACGTAATCACCCCGTATACCTCTCGTGGTGTATCGTTGTAAATTCATTCCAATTGGATTTACAACAGTTGTAAGACCACCTACTGTGTTATCATCGTTTAGGTGATTTAGCATAACAATATCATACATTACTTCAAATAGGATTAATTAATATTTGTTAAGTAAGTGGTGAAATTAATTTAAGTTTTTTTTTTTTTTTTTTAGATGATTTTAATTTATTCAACGAAAACAAATCAATTGTCATCGAGATTATGAAGATCAACTATTCCCATATATATATATATTGCAAGCGCAGCTAATAATAGAAGAATGATATTGATGCATAAATATTGATATAATATCCATAGATATATGCTACACTAAGTGTAAATGTAAAATAAAAGATGTATATTTTCTCCCCATTTATATAGGGCTTGGAGTGGCGCCGATCGACGACGATTTCAACGGCAGAAATTTAAATTTCTTCTACTGGTTTGTACAAATTAATTGTACCCGTCACTTGATTTATAATTAAACTATTGTGTCGTTATTGTGATGAAGTGTGAAAAGTTTGTAGGTATAGTTGATTTTAAAATTGATTTTGTAAATTTCATAAGTAACAAAGAAAATTATTGTAGACATCATTTTTTTTAATTGCTAAAATATTTAATTTTCATAAGCACACAAATTTAACAAATTGTTTATGTTATACTACATTCTGTGCACTTGCTGCATATAGATAAATATCTAAAAATACTTTAATATTTAAGCCACTGATAGAAATTTAAGTATTCATCAAACTATTAAGGCAACATCATTGCATCTTTTTCTTAAAAGAATTCATTTTAATATTCAGGATAACGTCACAATGGTTTATTTAAATTTATTATCAAGTATCAAAACATTTTTAAGATTTTATTAAGCCTTTAAAAAATATCTCATAAACATTTCCTAGATTTACACTGCAAACGATATTGTTAACTTCTGCACTATATACATAATTCAATAGAATTAAAATTCAACTTGAAAAAGGAAAAATCAATTAAATTTCCTTAGTTATTAAAGCAATTGCATCGGCTAATTCAACTGATTCTTGATTAGGAATTTGTTTGGGATTTTAATTAAAGGCTCAAATAAGTACTCTCTCGTAATTATTTTCAAAATAAGTTGTATGGATTGATAGAAGATAGTACCTACGACAAGTAGTTTTTAAATGAAGGTGAGATTACATTGGCTCTTCTTAATTGAATTCGGTGAAAAATGTTCTCTTAATTATTATTTTAAATAATTTTTATTTAATGTAAAACTATTTGTTGGAAGCTTTTTAAATTCTTAACGCTGAATAACTAAAGTATTGCACTAACCGAATTGAATTAAAGAAACTTTCTTATTGCTTTTTTTTTTTTTAAATAAATTATCGATAGGAATATGAGGTCAGTACCTACAGGTTGCTAATGGATTGTTCACATTAGATTTAATCCAATTCAATTACAATGTCGATTTTTCTGGTTTACATTGAAACCAAATAATCAGTAAATTATTGATATTAGTTATTATATGTAGATCGCTATTTAAGAGTTCAAATGGTCCCAATATAATAGGATTTAATTTTTATAGTTTTAACATATTCCGTGGTTTCAAAGCGTTCAAAAATTTCATATTTTCAAATTCAAAGATATTGTAAAGTTCATTAACCAGAGGCCAGTTTCATACAATAATTGCCATACATTTTCGTTTGAACTATTTGAACACTGAAAGAAATTCTTGGTTCCATTGGGTTTTCAAGTAAATTTTTATTTATAACGAACTAAAAATTGTCATTTCAGAATGCCTACAGTTGGGAAATCATTATTTTATTGACCAGTTTTTCTTTCATCTAAAAAGTTAGACAAAAGGTTATGTTGAATGTGCCCAAAGAAAAGGTTTGCAATATGAAAATTTTTTCACCGCTGTCACATTACTTGTCAAAGGAAAATCGCTAGAATATGAATTAAATATTCCAATTTTTTTCCTTATGATTTTCACGATTAAATTCTAGAGCCGGTTTTATTTATTTTTCTAGTTTCGCCTTTTTCATTTGCAAACAATCAAATGACAATTCCCACACCCTTTGCCATATTCAACGCTTTTTATTTTAACTTGGATTTATTAAAGAAAAAGCTTTTTCATTTTAGCTTCTTATGGACCTATAATGTTGTGGTTTGCAATTTTCATTATTGTGTCAGACTTTGATGGGGAAAAAAGGAAAATTGGATAGAAAAATAATATTTGTTTTAGATATGTTTAGGGTGTTCTGTGAGAATTCTGAGCTACCTACACTCTCCATAAACTCCCTTGCCCTTATTTAATTTTAAATTTCTTTATTGCTGTAATTCAATGTCATTCCAATATTAAAGGCGTTACATTTTTATGGTCCAAGTTTTGGGTTCAAAAATTTCATATTTTAAAATTCAAAGGTATTGTCATATTATTTCGCTAGGGGGCAGTTCAATACAACAATGGTCGTTCATGTTTTATTGAACATTCCGAATCGTTTAGAACCGTTTGAACAGTACAATAACTGCCTGATTGGCATTATTTTTTTGGTTAACTTGAATGCCTTGAATTTATCCCCACGATCCCCCCACTTAGGATATGCCCTTAATTGGTGAAAAATAAATTATGTTCAACTAAAAACAGGGAAAATGCAAAGCGTTATTTTTACCTTTCGAAGTATTAAGGAGTCGAAAGGAATATGGGGACGGGTGGAAAATGTTGGAAATGTTAGTTTACGTGATACTATTCACTTCTCTCTTTAACTTGCATTTCATCGATCTTTTCTACTTACTTTATTATTATTATTCTCCTTTTATGTGTATACATACACATACAACAACTGCCGACCACCTGTTGTTTTGATCGACCAAGTTGCAATGAAATCAGCGATAAAGTAGCGGAAATTTGTGCATTATTAATTAAATTTCTCAATTTATAGCAAAACTATTATTTGGTGCATCGATTGGAATATGGAAATGGAAAACTGTAAGTAAATTTTTCAAATTGTCGAAAGATAAAAATTGCACAGTACCTACAATGAGGTTAGTTTTTCATGCACAAGAAAAAAGTAATTTTCTCTTAATTGTTGCCCTAAAATTATGTTAATTGTCTTATTTAATCGCTTGCATTATTATATATTTCCGAAATTGATATTTAAATTTTCCAAAATAGGAATCAATGGAATACAAACAAATGCTACTTGTTGCTTTTGCATGTTGTATAGTTATTAGGAACTTAATATATATTATCTATTAGGTATTCTAACAATGTCTTGTGTTCTATTGGCAATCTATCTCAGGGTTTATTAAGTATTGCCCCTTATATTTGACGTCATTTGAAAAGTTATTTCAATTAATTCCCTCGGGATTTGTTGGAACCATTTGGTAGTACCTAGGTAGTACCATACTTGAATCAGGAATATTGACTCTTTGTTCAGTTACCAGGTCCATATTACTGCACGGATCAGATGATGAAGATTTGACAAGAATTAGTACCAACGAAGCTCTACTTGGTTCTGGCTTCTACAAACTACTATCCTCAAGTACTAATCGAACACATGGGTTGAAAGTAATAATGCGGAAATGAGATGTGATATGTGTGAGGATAGAGAACAATAATCCCAAGTTTTTCCCCAATTCGAGTTCCTCTTCGGCTCTTACTTTTGCACGTTGCAGTCTTCGCCTTTTTTTTTTTTTTTTTTTGGAGTCATAAGATGAAATTAATAGTCCGACAATAAGATGTAATAAAATTTACGAAGATTTTGTGAAATTACTTCAAGTTTTACTCAACTTCAAATTCTTTGTAGACAATTGCGTAAAAGTTAAATGAGAGTTAAATAAAGACAATAAACTTTTGTGGTAAGTATGTAAATCTTTGGATCAAAGTATCAAGGTACCTAATACCCAGATTAAATTAAAAACTTTTATTTTAGATGGAAGTGAAAGAGAGACCCTCTTTACATATAAAAGTTAAGTTTTGGTGTACATCCACAAAAAATGGCTTTAATGAATCCACGCTTTTTGAACGAATCCAGGAATGACTTTCGGATACAGAAATCCTATAATGTGGTGTAATTGTCCATGGGATTCGCAGCATTATTCTCCTCCAAACCCACAATTTCGGGGGTCAATAGGACTTGGAGTTTACCTGAAAACAACCAAATCTGGAATGAATGCAGTGTGGTGATTGTGGAATATTCATGTAATAGTTTTATAATCAAAATACAACAAGTATGTAGAGCTTTACTATTTACCTACCATTTTAAAAGTTTACATGTCTCCTACAATAATTTTACAATAACATTAAAACAGTCTTCTGGAGTGAAATAATTGTACTCAAATTCAAATAATAATATGATTTTATTTTTACAGATTTTGAGTCTCAAAATGGATGCAGAGAAAAGCAGTTGTTACCTAAATTAAATTCGCTTTGTAACAAATATATTTGGTGAATGGTAATCCGTTAGAGTTTTATTACTTTTATCATTCAATCAATAGTTTTTTAAAATTTCAGAAAAGGAGTGTCCGTTTTTCTTTCTAAATAAGAAGAGATATGCAATTGCAGACGCACAAGTTCAAAGCTTAGACTTTCCATCATGCCTCCGTGTATTTGTGGACTTATCACTAATAACATACGGAAGGAAATTATTACTGTTATAATATCAAAATTGGAGAGATTCCGTAAAAAAAAAAAAAAAATCGTATATATCTTTAGACTGATTCAAACTTCAAAATTTTTCGTAAGACGTCATTTTTTTGTCTAATGGGGCAACCTGTGCAATAATTTATAAACCTTGAGTATAAGAATCAGGAAAAGAAATTAATTTATTGCAGCAGTTAGTTAGCACAGCATTTTGCCTTTTGAAGATCTTCTCAAGACTACTTTGAAAAATTTCTGTGTGTCAAAAAATCAATCTATCTTTGAATTTCTTTGTTAATGGCTTAAGTTTTCTTCAAATATGTTTCGTTGCCATAAAGTTTATCTTTAATGTCAAAATAATTTGTTGTTATCAATCACAATTATATCCATAATTGTCCCCTGACACTCTATTTGCTAACGTAGAATGGAGGAATTATTGAGTATTCGGACATTCCTAATCCCACGTCACTATATCTAGCACAGGAACAGAAGGAAAAACAGCACAGGGGCCAGAGGGGAAAAGGAAACGTAGGCAATCATCGACCTGCTGGAACAGCTCGTGGACAAGAGTTCGCGTCCGCAGCACGGCAAATACCTAATCGCTGAAAAAGGACCGTCCAGCAGATTCTGATCTCCAATTTATCTCCATCAATATATCTATCTATTGGAAACCATGTTAAAGATTACGAAGAAGAGAATGTTCTTTTCTTATTCATGTAATTTTATTTTTCAGGTGATTTATTGGATTTGAAGCGCCCCTTTCCGCAAAAGTGGAAGTAAATAATAGTTAAGCGAACGTTGCAGAATCATCAAAAGCAAAGTCATCAAGAATTTATTCTCCGAATAGCTATATATAATAAGCAAGGTGTCTGGCTCAAGAATCAAATAAAGGCAATAAAGAAATAAGGAGGAGCAAAGCAAGAAATATTTATATCTACTAGATATTTATATTGAATGAAGAAGCAAGCAACACTAGTGCCAAAACCAACAAGAACAACAACAACCACCGGAAAAATGACTACCAATAAGCCCATCTAATGAACTTTATTGAGAACGGGAGATCTACCGATATCTACTACTGGATCCATACAACTTGTTGAATTATTTAAATAAATTATTCATATTTTGTTATATTTGTCTGTTTATTTGTTTAGTTCAAAGTTACAAACAACAATTTTTAAAACTGCCCATGTTGATATACATACGAGCAAACACCCGCAGATAAAAATCAATACTTGCCAATGTAAATTAAGTAAATGTATGATTTTTAGATAATATCCGATGCATTAAAACCGAAAATGAACTTAGAATTTCAATTAAACGTTCTATTTTCGAGAAATTAGCGTTTTGTTTGTATGCTAAAATAAGAGGTTAAGGAACTCCATTTCACTCGGAGCATTACTTTACGATTGTAATATCGATTTAAATCGATAAAGTGAAGCTTATCGATGCAAGTTAACACAATTTAAGCATGAATCGATCGTTTTAAATGGTATTTTCATTAATTTAATGTCCACTAATTACAATTATCCAAGATCCATTTCTATCCGGTTCTACATAGTGGCAAAGTGGGCGTGGCTTTCAAAATAGTTCAGCGTTTTGTTGTCAGGTTTGAAGGGGTATGTCATTATCTTCATTTAGGATCAAAAATATCTTTATTTCTTCCCTTCTATCGTTATAAACCGATCGATTATTAGTAAATTATACAAAATATAACATTTTTTCCACTCGAACATCATTTAAAATTGTATTTTCAACCAATTTGATTTGCATGTTTAGCGGATGTCAAAGTTGTTTATGTTTCGCTCTATAGGCAACCCGGTGAGCATCAAAAAAACAAAATTCGACGATTTGCCCTTTTTGAACATGCCAATATTCAGTACTCTAACTCAAATTTCAGACATTTAAGGATGATTTTCTTTATGTCATGTAATGATTGGGATACCAAATGAAAGCTAATTGATTACTCTATTGATTTATCAAAAAAAACAACCAATATGTCTAAACGATGACATTGAAATTTGCTTTTCCGTCAGCAACTACATCCCTTTCTAACATTTAAGGGTGGTTTGCCCCCCTTAATATATTGAATTCGATTATGATTGGGATATCTATTGAAAGATAATGAATTACTCTATCGATTGACATCAAAAAATTACCAATATCTCCAAGCAATTACTTAGAAAACTGATTTTCCTAAATCGACTTTCAACCTTTATAAAATGTTACTTAAATCATGTGATTTCGCGTAAAAAGTAATTAAAAACATTACACTTATATAAAATCGATGGTTTACAGCTAAATTTGACACTTAAATGTTGATTAAAGGTCTACTTTTCGAGAAATTAGCATTTAAATGGGCCTAAAGAGTCGATAAGGAAAAATCCATTTTCAAAGTAATTGTTTGGAGATATTGGTAATTTTTTGATATTATTCGATAGAGTAACTCATTAGCTTTCCATTGATATGCCAGTCATAATCGAATTCAATGAAAAAAGAGGGGCAAAGCACCTTTTAATGTCTGAAAGGGTAGTAGTCGCCTAGGGAAAATCAATTTTTAAAGTAATTGTATGGATATATTGGTTGTTTTTTTTGATAAATCAATAGAGTAATCAATTAGCTTTCATTTGATATCCCAATCATTACATGGCATACAGAAAATCATCCTGAAATGTCCGAAATTTGAGTTGGAGTACTGAATATTGGCATGGTCAAAAAGGGCAAATCGTCGAATTTTGTTTTTTTGATGCTCACCGGGTTGCCTATAGAGCGAAACATAAACAACTTTGACATCCGCTAAACATGCAAATCAAATTGGTTGAAAATACAATTTTAAATGATGTTCGAGTGGAAGAAATGTTATATTTTGTATCATTTACTAATAATCGATCGATTGATAGCGATAGGAGAGAAGAAATAAAGATATTTTTGGCCCTAAATGAAGATAATGACAGACCCCCTTTAGACGCTTATTTCTCGAAAAGTAGACCTTTAATCAACATTTAAGTGTCAAATTTAGCTGTAAACCATCAATTTTATATAAGAATAATATTTTTAATTACTTTTTACGCGAAATCACATGATTTAAGTAACATTTTATAAAGGTTGAAAGTCGATTTAGGAAAATCAGTTTTCTAAGTACTTGCTTGGAGATATTGGTAATTTTTTTGATGTCAATCGATAGAGTAATTCATTATCTTTCAATAGATATCCCAATCATAATCGGGTTCAATATATTAAGGGGGGCAAACCACCCTTAAATGTCAGAAAGGGAAGTAGTCGCTGACGGAAAATCAAATTTCAATGTCATCGTTTAGACATATTGGCTGTTTTTTTATATAAATCAATAGAGTAATTAATTAGCTTTCATTTGATATCCCAATCATTACATGGCATAAAGAAAATCATCCTTAAATGTCTGAAATGTTTGACCTTAAATGACGATAATGACAGACCCCCTTCTTCAAACCTGACGACAAAACGCTGAACTATTTTGAAAGCCACGCCCACTTTGGTTTGTATCTAGCACTTATCCAAGACACAAACCAGTTCTACATACAAGTGGGCGTGGCTTCCAAAATAGTTCAGCGTTTTGTTGTCAGGCAGCGGTAATATCGGTTCGCAAAAGTTCTCAAAATTCAAACAATGAAAGCCGTATGTAGGCTTATGAAAGTGGCCTAAAAACGCTAATTACTCGACAAGTTGATGTTTAATCAAAATTCTAATTACATATTTGGTTTTAATGCATCGAATATTATCTAAAATTCATATATTCCCTCAACTTTACGCAGTCCATGAGCTGGTATCTAGGTGGATAGGTACCATATATTTCCAATCTTCCAATTCATTTACTCTTTTTCATGTCCATGTTTCAAGTGAATCTTAAAACAACAACAACAACAACTAAATATACCTACATTCCTATGATTAATTAGTAGTGGTTCATTAAAAAAAACTTATAAGCTAGTAAACCAAGTACATACCTACAAAACTTACTTCTCATTTCTTCTAAATCAACCTAATAGATCGGAAATCGCCTTTAATTGAACCTAAAAACTTTTTGGCTTAGAAACAACACATGGGAAGGAATCTCCAATGTTCAAATACGATTCACCAAATGAATGCAGCAATTGCAACTATTTCTACGATCAATAACTATTTTGAAAATTGCAATAATTGTAAAATAAACTAATACTTACATGGGATTGTAAATAATATTATTTTTGTAAGAGAAAACTGACAATTCGTTGTGCAATGATAATCTTTTATTTTTACCGTTAGAATTATTCAAGGAGTCGTCGGGAATAAGGGGAATGTTGGGAGGTAAATGTTGGAAAGGTTTATGATACTATTCATTTCTCTCTCATACTTGCATCTCATCGATCTCATCTACTTATTTTACTATTAATACGCATACATACGTACGATATCATCTACACACGTTAGAAAATAAAAGTTGACTTTATTACTTTATATCTATCCAGTAACTCTATTCTATACATTACTAAGTGTAATTCGTTCCATAAAATAATAAGAAATATTAAATTAAACCAACGTTCGTTGTAATAAAATAACGTTATTCTTTAATTATTAAACTCAAATCACTTCCTTTAGCAAAAATGAAAATTTGAAAATAACCACACTTTTGAGTTTGACATGCGTACTTATAATGAACATAAACAACTATAAATCACCTGTTGTTTTGGTCGACCAAGTTGCAATGAATTTTGTGCATTATTAATTAAATTTCCCAATTTATAAAGAAATTAATATGCATAATGATAGTTGAGTGTTTGGTGCATCCATTAGAATATGAAAATGGAAAACTGTACGTAAATTTTTCAAATTGTCGATCGATAAAAATTGCACTGTACTGTATTGAGGTTGGTTTTTCATGCATAAGTAAAAAGTAATTTTCTCTTAATTGTTCCCTTAAAATTTTGTTGTTAATTGTCATTGTTTGATTAGATTTAATCGATTGCATTATTATATTTCCGAAATTGGTATTGAAATTTCCCAAAATAGGTAACAATGGAACACAAATAAGTGCTACTTATTGGTTTTGCATGTGGTATAGTTATTAAACTTAATATATTAGATATTCGAACAATATCAATGTATGTTTTATTGACTTAATCTTAGGGTTTATGAAATATTGCCCGTTATGTTTGACGTCAACATTGAAAAGTTATTTTAAATAATTCCAATAATTTCAATAATGGAACCATTTGGTAGTAGGTAGGTACCGTACTGGAATCAGGAATATTGACTCTTTGTTTAGTTACCAGGTTCATATTACTGCACGGATCAGATGATGAAGATTTGGTACCAACGAAGTTCTACAAACTACTATCCTCAAGTACTAATCCAAGACATGGGTCGAAAGTAATAATGCGGAAATGCAGGAGGATAGTGAACAATGTTCCCAAGTTTTTCCCCAATTCGAGTTCCTTGGAAACGGCCATGCATGCGATGCCATCAAGAAACTGCTGTATCTATTGGACAACAAACCGAATTCGTTACGATTAAAACTGGACCAGCTTTCATACGACCAACCTTCTTCGGTTCTTGCTTTTGCACGTTGCTGTCCTCGCCTTTTTTTTGGAGTCCTAAGATGAAATTAATGATACTACTACTACCTACGACAGTAAGATGTAAAAAATTGACCAAGATTTTGTGAGATTACTTCAAGTTTTACTTCACTTCAAGTCCCCTGGAGGCAACTGCATCAAAGTTAAATGATAGATGTCTAAAGGCAATCAGCTTTTGTTTGTGGTAAGTAAGTATGAAAACCTTTGGAACATAGTAACAGTAGATTACAATATTAAAAAAATATTTGTTTTAGTTAGTTGGAAATGAAAGACAAAAACTCTTTACGTATAAATGCTAAGTTTTGGTGTACATCCACAAAAAAATGGCCTGTAGTGAAAACGCTTTTCGAACGAATCTTGGAATACAGGATAGGTACATGGATTCAGAAAATTAGAACTCAACTATTGGTCGAAGGTATAGACCGAAGTAATGAATTCTAATGAATGTCAGAATAACGTTGGACACCGTTTAAGTAACCAGTTACATGCAACACCGCAGTAGTATCTACAGGAAAAATCAGAAAAAGTGCATTCAGTAGTACTTAGAAAGTCATTTCATTAACAATAAGGAGACAATATTCAAGTATGTAAGTTGAAATTATTTACTAATTTACATTAGTAGGTACCTACTGGTTGATATGGATAATTTTATTATTGTATGTAGTTTATGTTACAAAGAATTAATCGTGAAAAATTATTAGTTCATCTGTATTTATCTGAACAGTTCGGTAAAATGTACCTAATATATGCTAGACGGAAAAAAGATTAATGCGGCATAATATGATTAAAAATTTAAAATTTTTATGACTAAATATTTTATTACAATTTCAACTGTCCTCTTTTCTGCTATAAATTCTAGCTTCTTGTTATAATATATTTTTATTATTTTATCTATAAACATTATTAGTTGATCGTTTCTTCATAAGGCTTATAAGATTGAATTCATGCAATCAATCTCAAATGTTATTTTTTTCTTTTAGTGTTCCTTGATTCTTTCCGCGAATGGAGATTTCATTTGAAGATTTTTGGACTGGTGTGAAAGATATGCATTCGACACCAAAAACTGCTCTAAAGCAGTACATTTGCAAAGCATAGGTATTATTCAAACTCAACTCAACCATAGTTTATCGTTTTTTTCACATAAGTAAAACATCATTAATCATGGATATTGTATATAGGAAGACGATAGTATTTCGTGAAAGTTATACGATAGGCATACGCGTTCTATTATAGGCTAGGGGAAAATTAATTTTAAATTTATTTACAGTTACTATAAAACTTACAGTATCCATATAGATTTAATAATAGTTATAGTTTCAATCAAATTATGTAACCCAAGTCAATAGGAATATATCACAATAGGAATATTTGAATCAGCTTCTTATGAAATTCTGGTAACTACATTACCGACTTTTTTCAACAAACAATTTTTTTACTGAAAAACTCGTTTTTCTTTAAATTTTTCTTATAGAAATAGAAAAATTGTGTTTTAAAATTCATTTTATTAATTGAACATTTGATTTTCGCCAAGTTTTTTGTTAATTCGTATTTGAAAAAAATAATTAAATCATATATGTAACAATTGTTGTTTGAAAACAAAAAAAGAATTGTTTTCAACAGCAGACATATTGGTGATTTTGACTCGTTTTTACTTAAGTAACTTCATGTATTTATTTTAGTGGTACATAGTAAGTTTTTTATTATAAAAATTACCAACTATTATGTTTAAATATAGTTTGTGTATTTGTGGAATACTGGACATTGTTATATTCAACTTTTATCGACAAATTATAGCAGAAAATGGGTTGACGAATTGCACAGGTTAGATATGCATGTTCTATTTGGACTATTATTTTTCCTGTTTTCAAATTATCTGATTACTTTGTATTAGAGTATAGGGCAGTTAGCAAGTTTTAAAGAACACAACAATAGATTGGAATTAATGGGAACGTTACAACAATCAGTTTTTAGAGTCAATAAATTTAACATGGAATAACAATAGGGTATTCAAATATGATAGTAAGAGATGTGTTTATTTTGGCAATTTTTCAACAGTTACGACTTTCATAGGAATTTTCAGATATTTGTACTAAACTTTTAAAGAAGATGATTGTGTAATCATATCTCTGGAATACCAATATTTCCTTCAAATCTAAATTTCGATTTGGTAACATTATAAAACCAGTTTCTTTCAGATTTGGTGCATTTCTGTTCAATGAGGATGGAGAGTGGATATGTATGGAACACATAATATGTAATAATCAATAAGATCTTTGGAAATAGCAATATTAATGATCATAATGATGAATGGAATCAATCTCAAATAATTAAGAGTTCCTCAATTGACATGAATTTTGAACTGAACTATCGCTGAGAGCCATGGAGTGAAATTTACTATCAATACATTAAGATGCTACCGATTGATTGCTGACTTTATTATTCCATCGAAGGATTATATTATATATTACTGCTACTCTACACTATTAAGTTCTAAATACATTTGTCGTTGTAGAATTGTGAAACGATTGAATATTTGAAACCAAATATACACTAATCATACAATTTGTAAAAATTAAATCAAATCTACAGCCCATGCTGTGGATTTAGATAATTAAGACCCTATTTAGTCTAAATAATATCTAACATCCCTTACCCTGACAGCCTATATCAGAGATATCAATACGTTATCATATTTTTTTTATTCGATTGAAACACCTACCTGTGACATGAGACCAATCTTATGTTCTCTTCTAGTTATTTCAATTTTTATTGTATTATTTTTTTGGGGAAACAATTCTTAGATTTACTTGTATTTCTATTGGATATATGTATTTTTATCAAATGTTTTATTTCTGAATGTTTATTTTTATATTTTGATTTTATTTTAAAAATTCAAATTCCATTTTTTAATTGTGTTTTTTTTTTCTGTGCAGATGCAATGGTCACGGGAAAATCTGAAGAAATGAAGAAACGAAACCAAATTGTCTTTAGTTTTTGATTATTTTTTTCTGTTACAGATTTTTGCGGAACAATTGATAATGGAGCCGACCTCTATACCAATCGCCAAGTTATGAAAATTAATTCAAAACAACCACCCTCTCCCCCTTGAATGTTTTAAAAAAAAATAATAGAACAATGGGAATTCTTATATTGTTAGCTTAGCGCCGCCTACCTATCCAAAATAGTTCAGTTATAATATTATCTTAGCTTTATTGTTATTGTCTTTACGTAGTTTTTTATTAATTTTAAGTTTTTATATTCAACTGATTTGAAGAGATTAAATGTTGTTTTGTCTGTGCAGATTCGATGGATTGTCAATGTGAAAGAATTCAAAGAGATGTGTTAGCACGTTGGCCCTCAAGAAATGAAGAATTTAAAAACCTTATTTTTTTGCTTTAATTAAATTTTATTTTCTTTGCAGATATTCTCTTGGAATGATTGCAGTCGGAAGAATTGATTAGATGAGCAATTCAAGACATGACGAAACTATTGAAATTCCTTCTTCTTCAGCCATTCAAGCCATCAAGCTTCTTATTATTACCTAATACCAGTCATCGTTATCAAATCCTATCTATAGCTTAGTTATACTTTATCTCTATTATTCTTTTGACCCCAATATTTCACGGGAAACTAATACTACTTTAAATCAATTGAAACTAGGCTTAGGTATTATTTAGATAGAAACATTTAATACCTCTTGTTTGGGTTTCAATTTTTATAAGTTGTTTTATAACATTAACAACTTGTAACATTATACTAAATTTAATATTATATATTGGCTTAGATATATGCATTTGTGCAATAGCTGAACTTACAATTGATAAATAGTCGATTCAAAACTGCGACCCACGTCGTTTAGTCCTTTGCAATCATTAAATTTATAAAACGATAATACGAACACGAAATGTTCACTTTATAGATTCAAAACCTCTGCCCTACCTACCCTTAAAAGCCTATTTCTCTTATCCAGTACTCTAAAAACGTATTCTCTATCTTGAAATTATTTTATACTAATACCTACATGAAATTATTTTTATATTTGGGGTTTATATTATATTATGTGAGATCTTTTTCGTTAATAACTTATATATATATATATATATATATACGTAGATAGATCATTAGTTTTATAAGCTTAGCTTTAGAAAATTTAGTTTAAGTTTTAAATATAGAAATTAATGATTCTTTTTTCTGTGCAGATTCAATGTATCTAGGAATTGAAGGAAGCAGTTATCGTTGAACCGTAAAATATGTCATTGGGATCTTCGATTAATATTTTATAACAAAATTTAATAATAATTCTAAATTAAGTACTTTTTCTGTGCAGATTTGTGGAGTCATTTAGAAAACGTCTTACCAACTATTTGATTATTTTGTGAAGCTAATTAAAACGTACGGAGTAATACGGAGAATAAATGCAAAGAGAGGGGGAAATCAACCTGGTGGTATCCGAAAAGAAAAAGCCAACTTCTTAGACAGTTTGGTGTAAGTACGCAGTTTCAGTGTTCTCAAATTAATGATGAACTTGATGGCAATGACATAAACTAATAGGTATGATAATAAATGTAAATAAGTTTCAACTCACAATATCTGACAATGCTCTGACTTTATAGGAACTAGGTACCCAGTTTAATATGTTTGCATATTTTTTAATTTCCCGTGGATTTTTTCTTGCTACGTTTTTGGTCAATGTAAAGCAGCATTGTTAATATTGTATAAACAGGTAAACGATAAGTTTTAATAAATTTCGGTAAAATTAAAAATTGTCATTTCTTATAATTTCTTAGAGATATTTGGAAGTACCTACGTCGACTCCTAAGGCTTATTGGAAGTCAGAATTTACTATTCGTTCATCTACGGGGATTAGAATAATATACAGATAACTGAACTCATTATGGCGAAGAAGAATTAACAGAAGTTTACATCTCAAGATGTCTTCACTCTTCCCATTTGTTCCTTTTTTTCGTACGCTTCTGTTCCCAACTTTACTATCTTGCTCCCCCCATGGAATGAAAGTAATAATGTGGATGTGGATGTGCAAAACTATCACTCAAGTTTTTCTCCAATTTAAGTTTCTCGTAGACAACCATAATTACGCTTAAAGTAAGCAGAGAGTTGACGACAAAAGGCTTTTGAGGTAATAAGTTTTCTGGTACATGATACTATGTAATAGAATGGAAATTTAAAACTATTTTTTTAGGTTGAACAAGAAAAAAAAGTTCATCTATAATATAAAAGAAACATTTTGGCGTACATCCACAAAGTAGGTACTTATGGCGCGTTTATGAGAAATCAGTTGGAAAACGTACCTTTGGATTGTAAAAATCTTTCTATGACGCTGTGCAGGAGAAATGCATCCAGAGATTAGATAATCATTTATAATTCAAGTAAGTTGATATTATTCACTATGTTATATTGGTTCTGGTTAATATCAACGATTGCATAAGTATAGCTTACCTAGACAATATTCATTTTGTATTCGGAATATTTATCTTTAAATACTCATACGTAATCACCCCGTATACCTCTCGTGGTGTATCGTTGTAAATTCATTCCAATTGGATTTACAACAGTTGTAAGACCACCTACTGTGTTATCATCGTTTAGGTGATTTAGCATAACAATATCATACATTACTTCAAATAGGATTAATTAATATTTGTTAAGTAAGTGGTGAAATTAATTTAAGTTTTTTTTTTTTTTTTAGATGATTTTAATTTATTCAACGAAAACAAATCAATTGTCATCGAGATTATGAAGATCAACTATTCCCATATATATATTGCAAGCGCAGCTAATAATAGAAGAATGATATTGATGCATAAATATTGATATAATATCCATAGATATATGCTACACTAAGTGTAAATGTAAAATAAAAGATGTATATTTTCTCCCCATTTATATAGGGCTTGGAGTGGCGCCGATCGACGACGATTTCAACGGCAGAAATTTAAATTTCTTCTACTGGTTTGTACAAATTAATTGTACCCGTCACTTGATTTATAATTAAACTATTGTGTCGTTATTGTGATGAAGTGTGAAAAGTTTGTAGGTATAGTTGATTTTAAAATTGATTTTGTAAATTTCATAAGTAACAAAGAAAATTATTGTAGACATCATTTTTTTTAATTGCTAAAATATTTAATTTTCATAAGCACACAAATTTAACAAATTGTTTATGTTATACTACATTCTGTGCACTTGCTGCATATAGATAAATATCTAAAAATACTTTAATATTTAAGCCACTGATAGAAATTTAAGTATTCATCAAACTATTAAGGCAACATCATTGCATCTTTTTCTTAAAAGAATTCATTTTAATATTCAGGATAACGTCACAATGGTTTATTTAAATTTATTATCAAGTATCAAAACATTTTTAAGATTTTATTAAGCCTTTAAAAAATATCTCATAAACATTTCCTAGATTTACACTGCAAACGATATTGTTAACTTCTGCACTATATACATAATTCAATAGAATTAAAATTCAACTTGAAAAAGGAAAAATCAATTAAATTTCCTTAGTTATTAAAGCAATTGCATCGGCTAATTCAACTGATTCTTGATTAGGAATTTGTTTGGGATTTTAATTAAAGGCTCAAATAAGTACTCTCTCGTAATTATTTTCAAAATAAGTTGTATGGATTGATAGAAGATAGTACCTACGACAAGTAGTTTTTAAATGAAGGTGAGATTACATTGGCTCTTCTTAATTGAATTCGGTGAAAAATGTTCTCTTAATTATTATTTTAAATAATTTTTATTTAATGTAAAACTATTTGTTGGAAGCTTTTTAAATTCTTAACGCTGAATAACTAAAGTATTGCACTAACCGAATTGAATTAAAGAAACTTTCTTATTGCTTTTTTTTTTTTTAAATAAATTATCGATAGGAATATGAGGTCAGTACCTACAGGTTGCTAATGGATTGTTCACATTAGATTTAATCCAATTCAATTACAATGTCGATTTTTCTGGTTTACATTGAAACCAAATAATCAGTAAATTATTGATATTAGTTATTATATGTAGATCGCTATTTAAGAGTTCAAATGGTCCCAATATAATAGGATTTAATTTTTATAGTTTTAACATATTCCGTGGTTTCAAAGCGTTCAAAAATTTCATATTTTCAAATTCAAAGATATTGTAAAGTTCATTAACCAGAGGCCAGTTTCATACAATAATTGCCATACATTTTCGTTTGAACTATTTGAACACTGAAAGAAATTCTTGGTTCCATTGGGTTTTCAAGTAAATTTTTATTTATAACGAACTAAAAATTGTCATTTCAGAATGCCTACAGTTGGGAAATCATTATTTTATTGACCAGTTTTTCTTTCATCTAAAAAGTTAGACAAAAGGTTATGTTGAATGTGCCCAAAGAAAAGGTTTGCAATATGAAAATTTTTTCACCGCTGTCACATTACTTGTCAAAGGAAAATCGCTAGAATATGAATTAAATATTCCAATTTTTTTCCTTATGATTTTCACGATTAAATTCTAGAGCCGGTTTTATTTATTTTTCTAGTTTCGCCTTTTTCATTTGCAAACAATCAAATGACAATTCCCACACCCTTTGCCATATTCAACGCTTTTTATTTTAACTTGGATTTATTAAAGAAAAAGCTTTTTCATTTTAGCTTCTTATGGACCTATAATGTTGTGGTTTGCAATTTTCATTATTGTGTCAGACTTTGATGGGGAAAAAAGGAAAATTGGATAGAAAAATAATATTTGTTTTAGATATGTTTAGGGTGTTCTGTGAGAATTCTGAGCTACCTACACTCTCCATAAACTCCCTTGCCCTTATTTAATTTTAAATTTCTTTATTGCTGTAATTCAATGTCATTCCAATATTAAAGGCGTTACATTTTTATGGTCCAAGTTTTGGGTTCAAAAATTTCATATTTTAAAATTCAAAGGTATTGTCATATTATTTCGCTAGGGGGCAGTTCAATACAACAATGGTCGTTCATGTTTTATTGAACATTCCGAATCGTTTAGAACCGTTTGAACAGTACAATAACTGCCTGATTGGCATTATTTTTTTGGTTAACTTGAATGCCTTGAATTTATCCCCACGATCCCCCCACTTAGGATATGCCCTTAATTGGTGAAAAATAAATTATGTTCAACTAAAAACAGGGAAAATGCAAAGCGTTATTTTTACCTTTCGAAGTATTAAGGAGTCGAAAGGAATATGGGGACGGGTGGAAAATGTTGGAAATGTTAGTTTACGTGATACTATTCACTTCTCTCTTTAACTTGCATTTCATCGATCTTTTCTACTTACTTTATTATTATTATTCTCCTTTTATGTGTATACATACACATACAACAACTGCCGACCACCTGTTGTTTTGATCGACCAAGTTGCAATGAAATCAGCGATAAAGTAGCGGAAATTTGTGCATTATTAATTAAATTTCTCAATTTATAGCAAAACTATTATTTGGTGCATCGATTGGAATATGGAAATGGAAAACTGTAAGTAAATTTTTCAAATTGTCGAAAGATAAAAATTGCACAGTACCTACAATGAGGTTAGTTTTTCATGCACAAGAAAAAAGTAATTTTCTCTTAATTGTTGCCCTAAAATTATGTTAATTGTCTTATTTAATCGCTTGCATTATTATATATTTCCGAAATTGATATTTAAATTTTCCAAAATAGGAATCAATGGAATACAAACAAATGCTACTTGTTGCTTTTGCATGTTGTATAGTTATTAGGAACTTAATATATATTATCTATTAGGTATTCTAACAATGTCTTGTGTTCTATTGGCAATCTATCTCAGGGTTTATTAAGTATTGCCCCTTATATTTGACGTCATTTGAAAAGTTATTTCAATTAATTCCCTCGGGATTTGTTGGAACCATTTGGTAGTACCTAGGTAGTACCATACTTGAATCAGGAATATTGACTCTTTGTTCAGTTACCAGGTCCATATTACTGCACGGATCAGATGATGAAGATTTGACAAGAATTAGTACCAACGAAGCTCTACTTGGTTCTGGCTTCTACAAACTACTATCCTCAAGTACTAATCGAACACATGGGTTGAAAGTAATAATGCGGAAATGAGATGTGATATGTGTGAGGATAGAGAACAATAATCCCAAGTTTTTCCCCAATTCGAGTTCCTCTTCGGCTCTTACTTTTGCACGTTGCAGTCTTCGCCTTTTTTTTTTTTTTTTTTGGAGTCATAAGATGAAATTAATAGTCCGACAATAAGATGTAATAAAATTTACGAAGATTTTGTGAAATTACTTCAAGTTTTACTCAACTTCAAATTCTTTGTAGACAATTGCGTAAAAGTTAAATGAGAGTTAAATAAAGACAATAAACTTTTGTGGTAAGTATGTAAATCTTTGGATCAAAGTATCAAGGTACCTAATACCCAGATTAAATTAAAAACTTTTATTTTAGATGGAAGTGAAAGAGAGACCCTCTTTACATATAAAAGTTAAGTTTTGGTGTACATCCACAAAAAATGGCTTTAATGAATCCACGCTTTTTGAACGAATCCAGGAATGACTTTCGGATACAGAAATCCTATAATGTGGTGTAATTGTCCATGGGATTCGCAGCATTATTCTCCTCCAAACCCACAATTTCGGGGGTCAATAGGACTTGGAGTTTACCTGAAAACAACCAAATCTGGAATGAATGCAGTGTGGTGATTGTGGAATATTCATGTAATAGTTTTATAATCAAAATACAACAAGTATGTAGAGCTTTACTATTTACCTACCATTTTAAAAGTTTACATGTCTCCTACAATAATTTTACAATAACATTAAAACAGTCTTCTTGAGTGAAATAATTGTACTCAAATTCAAATAATAATATGATTTTATTTTTACAGATTTTGAGTCTCAAAATGGATGCAGAGAAAAGCAGTTGTTACCTAAATTAAATTCGCTTTGTAACAAATATATTTGGTGAATGGTAATCCGTTAGAGTTTTATTACTTTTATCATTCAATCAATAGTTTTTTAAAATTTCAGAAAAGGAGTGTCCGTTTTTCTTTCTAAATAAGAAGAGATATGCAATTGCAGACGCACAAGTTCAAAGCTTAGACTTTCCATCATGCCTCCGTGTATTTGTGGACTTATCACTAATAACATACGGAAGGAAATTATTACTGTTATAATATCCAAATTGGAGAGATTCCGTAAAAAAAAAAAAAAAATCGTATATATCTTTAGACTGATTCAAACTTCAAAATTTTTCGTAAGACGTCATTTTTTTGTCTAATGGGGCAACCTGTGCAATAATTTATAAACCTTGAGTATAAGAATCAGGAAAAGAAATTAATTTATTGCAGCAGTTAGTTAGCACAGCATTTTGCCTTTTGAAGATCTTCTCAAGACTACTTTGAAAAATTTCTGTGTGTCAAAAAATCAATCTATCTTTGAATTTCTTTGTTAATGGCTTAAGTTTTCTTCAAATATGTTTCGTTGCCATAAAGTTTATCTTTAATGTCAAAATAATTTGTTGTTATCAATCACAATTATATCCATAATTGTCCCCTGACACTCTATTTGCTAACGTAGAATGGAGGAATTATTGAGTATTCGGACATTCCTCATCCCACGTCACTATATCTAGCACAGGAACAGAAGGAAAAACAGCACAGGGGCCAGAGGGAAAAAGGAAACGTAGGCAATCATCGACCTGCTGGAACAGCTCGTGGACAAGAGTTCGCGTCCGCAGCACGGCAAATACCTAATCGCTGAAAAAGGACCGTCCAGCAGATTCTGATCTCCAATTTATCTCCATCAATATATCTATCTATTGGAAACCATGTTAAAGATTACGAAGAAGAGAATGTTCTTTTCTTATTCATGTAATTTTATTTTTCAGGTGACTTATTGGATTTGAAGCGCCCCTTTCCGCAAAAGTGGAAGTAAATAATAGTTAAGCGAAGGTTGCAGAATCATCATAAGCAAAGTCATCAAGAATTTATTCTCCGAATAGCTATATATATAATAAGCAAGGTGTCTGGCTCAAGAATCAAATAAAGGCAATAAAGAAATAAGGAGGAGCAAAGCAAGAAATATTTATATCTACTAGATATTTATATTGAATGAAGAAGCAAGCAACACTAGTGCCAAAACCAACAAGAACAACAACAACCACCGGAAAAATGACTACCAATAAGCCCATCTAATGAACTTTATTGAGAACGGGAGATCTACCGATATCTACTACTGGATCCATACAACTTGTTGAATTATTTAAATAAATTATTCATATTTTGTTATATTTGTCTATTTATTTGTTTAGTTCAAAGTTACAAACAACAATTTTTAAAACTGCCCATGTTGATATACATACGAGCAAACACCCGCAGATAAAAATCAATACTTGCCAATGTAAATTAAGTAAATGTATGATTTTTAGATAATATCCGATGCATTAAAACCGAAAATGAACTTAGAATTTCAATTAAACGTTCACTTTTCGAGAAATTAGCGTTTTGTTTGTATGCTAAAATAAGAGGTTAAGGAACTCCATTTCACTCGGAGCATTACTTTACGATTGTAATATCGATTTAAATCGATAAAGTGAAGCTTATCGATGCAAGTTAACACAATTTAAGCATGAATCGATCGTTTTAAATGGTATTTTCATTAATTTAATGTCCACTAATTACAATTATCCAAGATCCATTTCTATCCGGTTCTACATAGTGGCAAAGTGGGCGTGGCTTTCAAAATAGTTCAGCGTTTTGTTGTCAGGTTTGAAGGGGTATGTCATTATCTTCATTTAGGATCAAAAATATCTTTATTTCTTCCCTTCTATCGTTATAAACCGATCGATTATTAGTAAATGATACAAAATATAACATTTTTTCCACTCGAACATCATTTAAAATTGTATTTTCAACCAATTTGATTTGCATGTTTAGCGGATGTCAAAGTTGTTTATGTTTCGCTCTATAGGCAACCCGGTGAGCATCAAAAAAACAAAATTCGACGATTTGCCCTTTTTGAACATGCCAATATTCAGTACTCTAACTCAAATTTCAGACATTTAAGGATGATTTTCTTTATGTCATGTAATGATTGGGATACCAAATGAAAGCTAATTGATTACTCTATTGATTTATCAAAAAAAACAACCAATATGTCTAAACGATGACATTGAAATTTGCTTTTCCGTCAGCAACTACATCCCTTTCTAACATTTAAGGGTGGTTTGCCCCCCTTAATATATTGAATTCGATTATGATTGGGATATCTATTGAAAGATAATGAATTACTCTATCGATTGACATCAAAAAATTACCAATATCTCCAAGCAATTACTTAGAAAACTGATTTTCCTAAATCGACTTTCAACCTTTATAAAATGTTACTTAAATCATGTGATTTCGCGTAAAAAGTAATTAAAAACATTACACTTATATAAAATCGATGGTTTACAGCTAAATTTGACACTTAAATGTTGATTAAAGGTCTACTTTTCGAGAAATTAGCATTTAAATGGGCCTAAAGAGTCGATAAGGAAAAATCCATTTTCAAAGTAATTGTTTGGAGATATTGGTAATTTTTTGATATTATTCGATAGAGTAACTCATTAGCTTTCCATTGATATGCCAGTCATAATCGAATTCAATGAAAAAAGAGGGGCAAAGCACCTTTTAATGTCTGAAAGGGTAGTAGTCGCCTAGGGAAAATCAATTTTTAAAGTAATTGTATGGATATATTGGTTGTTTTTTTTGATAAATCAATAGAGTAATCAATTAGCTTTCATTTGATATCCCAATCATTACATGGCATACAGAAAATCATCCTGAAATGTCCGAAATTTGAGTTAGAGTACTGAATATTGGCATGTTCAAAAAGGGCAAATCGTCGAATTTTGTTTTTTTGATGCTCACCGGGTTGCCTATAGAGCGAAACATAAACAACTTTGACATCCGCTAAACATGCAAATCAAATTGGTTGAAAATACAATTTTAAATGATGTTCGAGTGGAAGAAATGTTATATTTTGTATCATTTACTAATAATCGATCGATTGATAGCGATAGGAGAGAAGAAATAAAGATATTTTTGGCCCTAAATGAAGATAATGACAGACCCCCTTTAGACGCTTATTTCTCGAAAAGTAGACCTTTAATCAACATTTAAGTGTCAAATTTAGCTGTAATCCATCAATTTTATATAAGAATAATGTTTTTAATTACTTTTTACGCGAAATCACATGATTTAAGTTACATTTTATAAAGGCCAAGGGTCGATATGGGAAAGTCAATTTTCTAAGTACTTGCTTGGAGATATTGGTAATTTTTTTGATGTCAATCGATAGAGTAATTCATTATCTTTCAATAGATATCCCAATCATAATCGGGTTCAATATATTAAGGGGGGCAAACCACCCTTAAATGTCAGAAAGGGAAGTAGTCGCTGACGGAAAATCAAATTTCAATGTCATCGTTTAGACATATTGGCTGTTTTTTTATATAAATCAATAGAGTATTTAATTAGCTTTCATTTGATATCCCAATCATTACATGGCATAAAGAAAATCATCCTTAAATGTCTGAAATGTTTGACCTTAAATGACGATAATGACAGACCCCCTTCTTCAAACCTGACGACAAAACGCTGAACTATTTTGAAAGCCACGCCCACTTTGGTTTGTATCTAGCACTTATCCAAGACACAAACCAGTTCTACATACAAGTGGGCGTGGCTTCCAAAATAGTTCAGCGTTTTGTTGTCAGGCAGCGGTAATATCGGTTCGCAAAAGTTCTCAAAATTCAAACAATGAAAGCCGTATGTAGGCTTATGAAAGTGGCCTAAAAACGCTAATTACTCGACAAGTTGATGTTTAATCAAAATTCTAATTACATATTTGGTTTTAATGCATCGAATATTATCTAAAATTCATATATTCCCTCAACTTTACGCAGTCCATGAGCTGGTATCTAGGTGGATAGGTACCATATATTTCCAATCTTCCAATTCATTTACTCTTTTTCATGTCCATGTTTCAAGTGAATCTTAAAACAACAACAACAACAACTAAATATACCTACATTCCTATGATTAATTAGTAGTGGTTCATTAAAAAAAACTTATAAGCTAGTAAACCAACTACATACCTACAAAACTTACTTCTCATTTCTTCTAAATCAACCTAATAGATCGGAAATCGCCTTTAATTGAACCTAAAAACTTTTTGGCTTAGAAACAACACATGGGAAGGAATCTCCAATGTTCAAATACGATTCACCAAATGAATGCAGCAATTGCAACTATTTCTACGATCAATAACTATTTTGAAAATTGCAATAATTGTAAAATAAACTAATACTTACATGGGATTGTAAATAATATTATTTTTGTAAGAGAAAACTGACAATTCGTTGTGCAATGATAATCTTTTATTTTTACCGTTAGAATTATTCAAGGAGTCGTCGGGAATAAGGGGAATGTTGGGAGGTAAATGTTGGAAAGGTTTATGATACTATTCATTTCTCTCTCATACTTGCATCTCATCGATCTCATCTACTTATTTTACTATTAATACGCATACATACGTACGATATCATCTACACACGTTAGAAAATAAAAGTTGACTTTATTACTTTATATCTATCCAGTAACTCTATTCTATACATTACTAAGTGTAATTCGTTCCATAAAATAATAAGAAATATTAAATTAAACCAACGTTCGTTGTAATAAAATAACGTTATTCTTTAATTATTAAACTCAAATCACTTCCTTTAGCAAAAATGCAAATTTGAAAATAACCACACTTTTGAGTTTGACATGCGTACTTATAATGAACATAAACAACTATAAATCACCTGTTGTTTTGGTCGACCAAGTTGCAATGAATTTTGTGCATTATTAATTAAATTTCCCAATTTATAAAGAAATTAATATGCATAATGATAGTTGAGTGTTTGGTGCATCCATTAGAATATGAAAATGGAAAACTGTACGTAAATTTTTCAAATTGTCGATCGATAAAAATTGCACTGTACTGTATTGAGGTTGGTTTGTCATGCATAAGTAAAAAGTAATTTTCTCTTAATTGTTCCCTTAAAATTTTGTTGTTAATTGTCATTGTTTGATTAGATTTAATCGATTGCATTATTATATTTCCGAAATTGGTATTGAAATTTCCCAAAATAGGTAACAATGGAACACAAATAAGTGCTACTTATTGGTTTTGCATGTGGTATAGTTATTAAACTTAATATATTAGATATTCGAACAATATCAATGTATGTTTTATTGACTTAATCTTAGGGTTTATGAAATATTGCCCCTTATGTTTGACGTCAACATTGAAAAGTTATTTTAAATAATTCCAATAATTTCAATAATGGAACCATTTGGTAGTAGGTAGGTACCGTACTGGAATCAGGAATATTGACTCTTTGTTTAGTTACCAGGTTCATATTACTGCACGGATCAGATGATGAAGATTTGGTACCAACGAAGTTCTACAAACTACTATCCTCAAGTACTAATCCAAGACATGGGTCGAAAGTAATAATGCGGAAATGCAGGAGGATAGTGAACAATGTTCCCAAGTTTTTCCCCAATTCGAGTTCCTTGGAAACGGCCATGCATGCGATGCCATCAAGAAACTGCTGTATCTATTGGACAACAAACCGAATTCGTTACGATTAAAACTGGACCAGCTTTCATACGACCAACCTTCTTCGGTTCTTGCTTTTGCACGTTGCTGTCCTCGCCTTTTTTTGGAGTCCTAAGATGAAATTAATGATACTACTACTACCTACGACAGTAAGATGTAAAAAATTGACCAAGATTTTGTGAGATTACTTCAAGTTTTACTTCACTTCAAGTCCCCTGGAGGCAACTGCATCAAAGTTAAATGATAGATGTCTAAAGGCAATCAGCTTTTGTTTGTGGTAAGTAAGTATGAAAACCTTTGGAACATAGTAACAGTAGATTACAATATTAAAAAAATATTTGTTTTAGTTAGTTGGAAATGAAAGACAAAAACTCTTTACGTATAAATGCTAAGTTTTGGTGTACATCCACAAAAAAATGGCCTGTAGTGAAAACGCTTTTCGAACGAATCTTGGAATACAGGATAGGTACATGGATTCAGAAAATTAGAACTCAACTATTGGTCGAAGGTATAGACCGAAGTAATGAATTCTAATGAATGTCAGAATAACGTTGGACACCGTTTAAGTAACCAGTTACATGCAACACCGCAGTAGTATCTACAGGAAAAATCAGAAAAAGTGCATTCAGTAGTACTTAGAAAGTCATTTCATTAACAATAAGGAGACAATATTCAAGTATGTAAGTTGAAATTATTTACTAATTTACATTAGTAGGTACCTACTGGTTGATATGGATAATTTTATTATTGTATGTAGTTTATGTTACAAAGAATTAATCGTGAAAAATTATTAGTTCATCTGTATTTATCTGAACAGTTCGGTAAAATGTACCTAATATATGCTAGACGGAAAAAAGATTAATGCGGCATAATATGATTAAAAATTTAAAATTTTTATGACTAAATATTTTATTACAATTTCAACTGTCCTCTTTTCTGCTATAAATTCTAGCTTCTTGTTATAATATATTTTTATTATTTTATCTATAAACATTATTAGTTGATCGTTTCTTCATAAGGCTTATAAGATTGAATTCATGCAATCAATCTCAAATGTTATTTTTTTCTTTTAGTGTTCCTTGATTCTTTCCGCGAATGGAGATTTCATTTGAAGATTTTTGGACTGGTGTGAAAGATATGCATTCGACACCAAAAACTGCTCTAAAGCAGTACATTTGCAAAGCATAGGTATTATTCAAACTCAACTCAACCATAGTTTATCGTTTTTTTCACATAAGTAAAACATCATTAATCATGGATATTGTATATAGGAAGACGATAGTATTTCGTGAAAGTTATACGATAGGCATACGCGTTCTATTATAGGCTAGGGGAAAATTAATTTTAAATTTATTTACAGTTACTATAAAACTTACAGTATCCATATAGATTTAATAATAGTTATAGTTTCAATCAAATTATGTAACCCAAGTCAATAGGAATATATCACAATAGGAATATTTGAATCAGCTTCTTATGAAATTCTGGTAACTACATTACCGACTTTTTTCAACAAACAATTTTTTTACTGAAAAACTCGTTTTTCTTTAAATTTTTCTTATAGAAATAGAAAAATTGTGTTTTAAAATTCATTTTATTAATTGAACATTTGATTTTCGCCAAGTTTTTTGTTAATTCGTATTTGAAAAAAATAATTAAATCATATATGTAACAATTGTTGTTTGAAAACAAAAAAAGAATTGTTTTCAACAGCAGACATATTGGTGATTTTGACTCGTTTTTACTTAAGTAACTTCATGTATTTATTTTAGTGGTACATAGTAAGTTTTTTATTATAAAAATTACCAACTATTATGTTTAAATATAGTTTGTGTATTTGTGGAATACTGGACATTGTTATATTCAACTTTTATCGACAAATTATAGCAGAAAATGGGTTGACGAATTGCACAGGTTAGATATGCATGTTCTATTTGGACTATTATTTTTCCTGTTTTCAAATTATCTGATTACTTTGTATTAGAGTATAGGGCAGTTAGCAAGTTTTAAAGAACACAACAATAGATTGGAATTAATGGGAACGTTACAACAATCAGTTTTTAGAGTCAATAAATTTAACATGGAATAACAATAGGGTATTCAAATATGATAGTAAGAGATGTGTTTATTTTGGCAATTTTTCAACAGTTACGACTTTCATAGGAATTTTCAGATATTTGTACTAAACTTTTAAAGAAGATGATTGTGTAATCATATCTCTGGAATACCAATATTTCCTTCAAATCTAAATTTCGATTTGGTAACATTATAAAACCAGTTTCTTTCAGATTTGGTGCATTTCTGTTCAATGAGGATGGAGAGTGGATATGTATGGAACACATAATATGTAATAATCAATAAGATCTTTGGAAATAGCAATATTAATGATCATAATGATGAATGGAATCAATCTCAAATAATTAAGAGTTCCTCAATTGACATGAATTTTGAACTGAACTATCGCTGAGAGCCATGGAGTGAAATTTACTATCAATACATTAAGATGCTACCGATTGATTGCTGACTTTATTATTCCATCGAAGGATTATATTATATATTACTGCTACTCTACACTATTAAGTTCTAAATACATTTGTCGTTGTAGAATTGTGAAACGATTGAATATTTGAAACCAAATATACACTAATCATACAATTTGTAAAAATTAAATCAAATCTACAGCCCATGCTGTGGATTTAGATAATTAAGACCCTATTTAGTCTAAATAATATCTAACATCCCTTACCCTGACAGCCTATATCAGAGATATCAATACGTTATCATATTTTTTTTATTCGATTGAAACACCTACCTGTGACATGAGACCAATCTTATGTTCTCTTCTAGTTATTTCAATTTTTATTGTATTATTTTTTTGGGGAAACAATTCTTAGATTTACTTGTATTTCTATTGGATATATGTATTTTTATCAAATGTTTTATTTCTGAATGTTTATTTTTATATTTTGATTTTATTTTAAAAATTCAAATTCCATTTTTTAATTGTGTTTTTTTTTTCTGTGCAGATGCAATGGTCACGGGAAAATCTGAAGAAATGAAGAAACGAAACCAAATTGTCTTTAGTTTTTGATTATTTTTTTCTGTTACAGATTTTTGCGGAACAATTGATAATGGAGCCGACCTCTATACCAATCGCCAAGTTATGAAAATTAATTCAAAACAACCACCCTCTCCCCCTTGAATGTTTTAAAAAAAAATAATAGAACAATGGGAATTCTTATATTGTTAGCTTAGCGCCGCCTACCTATCCAAAATAGTTCAGTTATAATATTATCTTAGCTTTATTGTTATTGTCTTTACGTAGTTTTTTATTAATTTTAAGTTTTTATATTCAACTGATTTGAAGAGATTAAATGTTGTTTTGTCTGTGCAGATTCGATGGATTGTCAATGTGAAAGAATTCAAAGAGATGTGTTAGCACGTTGGCCCTCAAGAAATGAAGAATTTAAAAACCTTATTTTTTTGCTTTAATTAAATTTTATTTTCTTTGCAGATATTCTCTTGGAATGATTGCAGTCGGAAGAATTGATTAGATGAGCAATTCAAGACATGACGAAACTATTGAAATTCCTTCTTCTTCAGCCATTCAAGCCATCAAGCTTCTTATTATTACCTAATACCAGTCATCGTTATCAAATCCTATCTATAGCTTAGTTATACTTTATCTCTATTATTCTTTTGACCCCAATATTTCACGGGAAACTAATACTACTTTAAATCAATTGAAACTAGGCTTAGGTATTATTTAGATAGAAACATTTAATACCTCTTGTTTGGGTTTCAATTTTTATAATTTGTTTTATAACATTAACAACTTGTAACATTATACTAAATTTAATATTATATATTGGCTTAGATATATGCATTTGTGCAATAGCTGAACTTACAATTGATAAATAGTCGATTCAAAACTGCGACCCACGTCGTTCAGTCCTTTGCAATCATTAAATTTATAAAACGATAATACGAACACGAAATGTTCACTTTATAGATTCAAAACCTCTGCCCTACCTACCCTTAAAAGCCTATTTCTCTTATCTAGTACTCTAAAAACGTATTCTCTATCTTGAAATTATTTTATACTAATACCTACATGAAATTATTTTTATATTTGGGGTTTATATTATATTATGTGAGATCTTTTTCGTTAATAACTTATATATATATATATATATATATATACGTAGATAGATCATTAGTTTTATAAGCTTTATAGCTTTTTATAGCTTTAATAGCTTTTATAGCTTTAGAAAATTTAGTTTAAGTTTTAAATATAGAAATTAATGATTCTTTTTTCTGTGCAGATTCAATGTATCTAGGAATTGAAGGAAGCAGTTATCGTTGAACCGTAAAATATGTCATTGGGATCTTCGATTAATATTTTATAACAAAATTTAATAATAATTCTAAATTAAGTACTTTTTCTGTGCAGATTTGTGGAGTCATTTAGAAAACGTCTTACCAACTATTTGATTATTTTGTGAAGCTAATTAAAACGTACGGAGTAATACGGAGAATAAATGCAAAGAGAGGGGGAAATCAACCTGGTGGTATCCGAAAAGAAAAAGCCAACTTCTTAGACAGTTTGGTGTAAGTACGCAGTTTCAGTGTTCTCAAATTAATGATGAACTTGATGGCAATGACATAAACTAATAGGTATGATAATAAATGTAAATAAGTTTCAACTCACAATATCTGACAATGCTCTGACTTTATAGGAACTAGGTACCCAGTTTAATATGTTTGCATATTTTTTAATTTCCCGTGGATTTTTTCTTGCTACGTTTTTGGTCAATGTAAAGCAGCATTGTTAATATTGTATAAACAGGTAAACGATAAGTTTTAATAAATTTCGGTAAAATTAAAAATTGTCATTTCTTATAATTTCTTAGAGATATTTGGAAGTACCTACGTCGACTCCTAAGGCTTATTGGAAGTCAGAGTGTTAATTTACTATTCGTTCATCTACGGGGATTAGAATAATATACAGATAACTGAACTCATTATGGCGAAGAAGAATTAACAGAAGTTTACATCTCAAGATGTCTTCACTCTTCCCATTTGTTCCTTTTTTTCGTACGCTTCTGTTCCCAACTTTACTATCTTGCTCCCCCCATGGAATGAAAGTAATAATGTGGATGTGGATGTGCAAAACTATCACTCAAGTTTTTCTCCAATTTAAGTTTCTCGTAGACAACCATAATTACGCTTAAAGTAAGCAGAGAGTTGACGACAAAAGGCTTTTGAGGTAATAAGTTTTCTGGTACATGATACTATGTAATAGAATGGAAATTTAAAACTATTTTTTTAGGTTGAACAAGAAAAAAAAGTTCATCTATAATATAAAAGAAACATTTTGGCGTACATCCACAAAGTAGGTACTTATGGCGCGTTTATGAGAAATCAGTTGGAAAACGTACCTTTGGATTGTAAAAATCTTTCTATGACGCTGTGCAGGAGAAATGCATCCAGAGATTAGATAATCATTTATAATTCAAGTAAGTTGATATTATTCACTATGTTATATTGGTTCTGGTTAATATCAACGATTGCATAAGTATAGCTTACCTAGACAATATTCATTTTGTATTCGGAATATTTATCTTTAAATACTCATACGTAATCACCCCGTATACCTCTCGTGGTGTATCGTTGTAAATTCATTCCAATTGGATTTACAACAGTTGTAAGACCACCTACTGTGTTATCATCGTTTAGGTGATTTAGCATAACAATATCATACATTACTTCAAATAGGATTAATTAATATTTGTTAAGTAAGTGGTGAAATTAATTTAAGTTTTTTTTTTTTTTTTAGATGATTTTAATTTATTCAACGAAAACAAATCAATTGTCATCGAGATTATGAAGATCAACTATTCCCATATATATATTGCAAGCGCAGCTAATAATAGAAGAATGATATTGATGCATAAATATTGATATAATATCCATAGATATATGCTACACTAAGTGTAAATGTAAAATAAAAGATGTATATTTTCTCCCCATTTATATAGGGCTTGGAGTGGCGCCGATCGACGACGATTTCAACGGCAGAAATTTAAATTTCTTCTACTGGTTTGTACAAATTAATTGTACCCGTGACTTGATTTATAATTAAACTATTGTGTCGTTATTGTGATGAAGTGTGAAAAGTTTGTAGGTATAGTTGATTTTAAAATTGATTTTGTAAATTTCATAAGTAACAAAGAAAATTATTGTAGACATCATTTTTTTTAATTGCTAAAATATTTAATTTTCATAAGCACACAAATTTAACAAATTGTTTATGTTATACTACATTCTGTGCACTTGCTGCATATAGATAAATATCTAAAAATACTTTAATATTTAAGCCACTGATAGAAATTTAAGTATTCATCAAACTATTAAGGCAACATCATTGCATCTTTTTCTTAAAAGAATTCATTTTAATATTCAGGATAACGTCACAATGGTTTATTTAAATTTATTATCAAGTATCAAAACATTTTTAAGATTTTATTAAGCCTTTAAAAAATATCTCATAAACATTTCCTAGATTTACACTGCAAACGATATTGTTAACTTCTGCACTATATACATAATTCAATAGAATTAAAATTCAACTTGAAAAAGGAAAAATCAATTAAATTTCCTTAGTTATTAAAGCAATTGCATCGGCTAATTCAACTGATTCTTGATTAGGAATTTGTTTGGGATTTTAATTAAAGGCTCAAATAAGTACTCTCTCGTAATTATTTTCAAAATAAGTTGTATGGATTGATAGAAGATAGTACCTACGACAAGTAGTTTTTAAATGAAGGTGAGATTACATTGGCTCTTCTTAATTGAATTCGGTGAAAAATGTTCTCTTAATTATTATTTTAAATAATTTTTATTTAATGTAAAACTATTTGTTGGAAGCTTTTTAAATTCTTAACGCTGAATAACTAAAGTATTGCACTAACCGAATTGAATTAAAGAAACTTTCTTATTGCTTTTTTTTTTTAAATAAATTATCGATAGGAATATGAGGTCAGTACCTACAGGTTGCTAATGGATTGTTCACATTAGATTTAATCCAATTCAATTACAATGTCGATTTTTCTGGTTTACATTGAAACCAAATAATCAGTAAATTATTGATATTAGTTATTATATGTAGATCGCTATTTAAGAGTTCAAATGGTCCCAATATAATAGGATTTAATTTTTATAGTTTTAACATATTCCGTGGTTTCAAAGCGTTCAAAAATTTCATATTTTCAAATTCAAAGATATTGTAAAGTTCATTAACCAGAGGCCAGTTTCATACAATAATTGCCATACATTTTCGTTTGAACTATTTGAACACTGAAAGAAATTCTTGGTTCCATTGGGTTTTCAAGTAAATTTTTATTTATAACGAACTAAAAATTGTCATTTCAGAATGCCTACAGTTGGGAAATCATTATTTTATTGACCAGTTTTTCTTTCATCTAAAAAGTTAGACAAAAGGTTATGTTGAATGTGCCCAAAGAAAAGGTTTGCAATATGAAAATTTTTTCACCGCTGTCACATTACTTGTCAAAGGAAAATCGCTAGAATATGAATTAAATATTCCAATTTTTTTCCTTATGATTTTCACGATTAAATTCTAGAGCCGGTTTTATTTATTTTTCTAGTTTCGCCTTTTTCATTTGCAAACAATCAAATGACAATTCCCACACCCTTTGCCATATTCAACGCTTTTTATTTTAACTTGGATTTATTAAAGAAAAAGCTTTTTCATTTTAGCTTCTTATGGACCTATAATGTTGTGGTTTGCAATTTTCATTATTGTGTCAGACTTTGATGGGGAAAAAAGGAAAATTGGATAGAAAAATAATATTTGTTTTAGATATGTTTAGGGTGTTCTGTGAGAATTCTGAGCTACCTACACTCTCCATAAACTCTCTTGCCCTTATTTAATTTTAAATTTCTTTATTGCTGTAATTCAATGTCATTCCAATATTAAAGGCGTTACATTTTTATGGTCCAAGTTTTGGGTTCAAAAATTTCATATTTTAAAATTCAAAGGTATTGTCATATTATTTCGCTAGGGGGCAGTTCAATACAACAATGGTCGTTCATGTTTTATTGAACATTCCGAATCGTTTAGAACCGTTTGAACAGTACAATAACTGCCTGATTGGCATTATTTTTTTGGTTAACTTGAATGCCTTGAATTTATCCCCACGATCCCCCCACTTAGGATATGCCCTTAATTGGTGAAAAATAAATTATGTTCAACTAAAAACAGGGAAAATGCAAAGCGTTATTTTTACCTTTCGAAGTATTAAGGAGTCGAAAGGAATATGGGGACGGGTGGAAAATGTTGGAAATGTTAGTTTACGTGATACTATTCACTTCTCTCTTTAACTTGCATTTCATCGATCTTTTCTACTTACTTTATTATTATTATTCTCCTTTTATGTGTATACATACACATACAACAACTGCCGACCACCTGTTGTTTTGATCGACCAAGTTGCAATGAAATCAGCGATAAAGTAGCGGAAATTTGTGCATTATTAATTAAATTTCTCAATTTATAGCAAAACTATTATTTGGTGCATCGATTGGAATATGGAAATGGAAAACTGTAAGTAAATTTTTCAAATTGTCGAAAGATAAAAATTGCACAGTACCTACAATGAGGTTAGTTTTTCATGCACAAGAAAAAAGTAATTTTCTCTTAATTGTTGCCCTAAAATTATGTTAATTGTCTTATTTAATCGCTTGCATTATTATATATTTCCGAAATTGATATTTAAATTTTCCAAAATAGGAATCAATGGAATACAAACAAATGCTACTTGTTGCTTTTGCATGTTGTATAGTTATTAGGAACTTAATATATATTATCTATTAGGTATTCTAACAATGTCTTGTGTTCTATTGGCAATCTATCTCAGGGTTTATTAAGTATTGCCCCTTATATTTGACGTCATTTGAAAAGTTATTTCAATTAATTCCCTCGGGATTTGTTGGAACCATTTGGTAGTACCTAGGTAGTACCATACTTGAATCAGGAATATTGACTCTTTGTTCAGTTACCAGGTCCATATTACTGCACGGATCAGATGATGAAGATTTGACAAGAATTAGTACCAACGAAGCTCTACTTGGTTCTGGCTTCTACAAACTACTATCCTCAAGTACTAATCGAACACATGGGTTGAAAGTAATAATGCGGAAATGAGATGTGATATGTGTGAGGATAGAGAACAATAATCCCAAGTTTTTCCCCAATTCGAGTTCCTCTTCGGCTCTTACTTTTGCACGTTGCAGTCTTCGCCTTTTTTTTTTTTTTTTTTGGAGTCATAAGATGAAATTAATAGTCCGACAATAAGATGTAATAAAATTTACGAAGATTTTGTGAAATTACTTCAAGTTTTACTCAACTTCAAATTCTTTGTAGACAATTGCGTAAAAGTTAAATGAGAGTTAAATAAAGACAATAAACTTTTGTGGTAAGTATGTAAATCTTTGGATCAAAGTATCAAGGTACCTAATACCCAGATTAAATTAAAAACTTTTATTTTAGATGGAAGTGAAAGAGAGACCCTCTTTACATATAAAAGTTAAGTTTTGGTGTACATCCACAAAAAATGGCTTTAATGAATCCACGCTTTTTGAACGAATCCAGGAATGACTTTCGGATACAGAAATCCTATAATGTGGTGTAATTGTCCATGGGATTCGCAGCATTATTCTCCTCCAAACCCACAATTTCGGGGGTCAATAGGACTTGGAGTTTACCTGAAAACAACCAAATCTGGAATGAATGCAGTGTGGTGATTGTGGAATATTCATGTAATAGTTTTATAATCAAAATACAACAAGTAGGTAGAGCTTTACTATTTACCTACCATTTTAAAAGTTTACATGTCTCCTACAATAATTTTACAATAACATTAAAACAGTCTTCTTGAGTGAAATAATTGTACTCAAATTCAAATAATAATATGATTTTATTTTTACAGATTTTGAGTCTCAAAATGGATGCAGAGAAAAGCAGTTGTTACCTAAATTAAATTCGCTTTGTAACAAATATATTTGGTGAATGGTAATCCGTTAGAGTTTTATTACTTTTATCATTCAATCAATAGTTTTTTAAAATTTCAGAAAAGGAGTGTCCGTTTTTCTTTCTAAATAAGAAGAGATATGCAATTGCAGACGCACAAGTTCAAAGCTTAGACTTTCCATCATGCCTCCGTGTATTTGTGGACTTATCACTAATAACATACGGAAGGAAATTATTACTGTTATAATATCCAAATTGGAGAGATTCCGTAAAAAAAAAAAAAAATCGTATATATCTTTAGACTGATTCAAACTTCAAAATTTTTCGTAAGACGTCATTTTTTTGTCTAATGGGGCAACCTGTGCAATAATTTATAAACCTTGAGTATAAGAATCAGGAAAAGAAATTAATTTATTGCAGCAGTTAGTTAGCACAGCATTTTGCCTTTTGAAGATCTTCTCAAGACTACTTTGAAAAATTTCTGTGTGTCAAAAAATCAATCTATCTTTGAATTTCTTTGTTAATGGCTTAAGTTTTCTTCAAATATGTTTCGTTGCCATAAAGTTTATCTTTAATGTCAAAATAATTTGTTGTTATCAATCACAATTATATCCATAATTGTCCCCTGACACTCTATTTGCTAACGTAGAATGGAGGAATTATTGAGTATTCGGACATTCCTCATCCCACGTCACTATATCTAGCACAGGAACAGAAGGAAAAACAGCACAGGGGCCAGAGGGAAAAAGGAAACGTAGGCAATCATCGACCTGCTGGAACAGCTCGTGGACAAGAGTTCGCGTCCGCAGCACGGCAAATACCTAATCGCTGAAAAAGGACCGTCCAGCAGATTCTGATCTCCAATTTATCTCCATCAATATATCTATCTATTGGAAACCATGTTAAAGATTACGAAGAAGAGAATGTTCTTTTCTTATTCATGTAATTTTATTTTTCAGGTGACTTATTGGATTTGAAGCGCCCCTTTCCGCAAAAGTGGAAGTAAATAATAGTTAAGCGAAGGTTGCAGAATCATCATAAGCAAAGTCATCAAGAATTTATTCTCCGAATAGCTATATATATAATAAGCAAGGTGTCTGGCTCAAGAATCAAATAAAGGCAATAAAGAAATAAGGAGGAGCAAAGCAAGAAATATTTATATCTACTAGATATTTATATTGAATGAAGAAGCAAGCAACACTAGTGCCAAAACCAACAAGAACAACAACAACCACCGGAAAAATGACTACCAATAAGCCCATCTAATGAACTTTATTGAGAACGGGAGATCTACCGATATCTACTACTGGATCCATACAACTTGTTGAATTATTTAAATAAATTATTCATATTTTGTTATATTTGTCTATTTATTTGTTTAGTTCAAAGTTACAAACAACAATTTTTAAAACTGCCCATGTTGATATACATACGAGCAAACACCCGCAGATAAAAATCAATACTTGCCAATGTAAATTAAGTAAATGTATGATTTTTAGATAATATCCGATGCATTAAAACCGAAAATGAACTTAGAATTTCAATTAAACGTTCACTTTTCGAGAAATTAGCGTTTTGTTTGTATGCTAAAATAAGAGGTTAAGGAACTCCATTTCACTCGGAGCATTACTTTACGATTGTAATATCGATTTAAATCGATAAAGTGAAGCTTATCGATGCAAGTTAACACAATTTAAGCATGAATCGATCGTTTTAAATGGTATTTTCATTAATTTAATGTCCACTAATTACAATTATCCAAGATCCATTTCTATCCGGTTCTACATAGTGGCAAACTGGGCGTGGCTTTCAAAATAGTTCAGCGTTTTGTTGTCAGGTTTGAAGGGGTATGTCATTATCTTCATTTAGGATCAAAAATATCTTTATTTCTTCCCTTCTATCGTTATAAACCGATCGATTATTAGTAAATGATACAAAATATAACATTTTTTCCACTCGAACATCATTTAAAATTGTATTTTCAACCAATTTGATTTGCATGTTTAGCGGATGTCAAAGTTGTTTATGTTTCGCTCTATAGGCAACCCGGTGAGCATCAAAAAAACAAAATTCGACGATTTGCCCTTTTTGAACATGCCAATATTCAGTACTCTAACTCAAATTTCAGACATTTAAGGATGATTTTCTTTATGTCATGTAATGATTGGGATACCAAATGAAAGCTAATTGATTACTCTATTGATTTATCAAAAAAAACAACCAATATGTCTAAACGATGACATTGAAATTTGCTTTTCCGTCAGCAACTACATCCCTTTCTAACATTTAAGGGTGGTTTGCCCCCCTTAATATATTGAATTCGATTATGATTGGGATATCTATTGAAAGATAATGAATTACTCTATCGATTGACATCAAAAAATTACCAATATCTCCAAGCAATTACTTAGAAAACTGATTTTCCTAAATCGACTTTCAACCTTTATAAAATGTTACTTAAATCATGTGATTTCGCGTAAAAAGTAATTAAAAACATTACACTTATATAAAATCGATGGTTTACAGCTAAATTTGACACTTAAATGTTGATTAAAGGTCTACTTTTCGAGAAATTAGCATTTAAATGGGCCTAAAGAGTCGATAAGGAAAAATCCATTTTCAAAGTAATTGTTTGGAGATATTGGTAATTTTTTGATATTATTCGATAGAGTAACTCATTAGCTTTCCATTGATATGCCAGTCATAATCGAATTCAATGAAAAAAGAGGGGCAAAGCACCTTTTAATGTCTGAAAGGGTAGTAGTCGCCTAGGGAAAATCAATTTTTAAAGTAATTGTATGGATATATTGGTTGTTTTTTTTGATAAATCAATAGAGTAATCAATTAGCTTTCATTTGATATCCCAATCATTACATGGCATACAGAAAATCATCCTGAAATGTCCGAAATTTGAGTTAGAGTACTGAATATTGGCATGTTCAAAAAGGGCAAATCGTCGAATTTTGTTTTTTTGATGCTCACCGGGTTGCCTATAGAGCGAAACATAAACAACTTTGACATCCGCTAAACATGCAAATCAAATTGGTTGAAAATACAATTTTAAATGATGTTCGAGTGGAAGAAATGTTATATTTTGTATAATTTACTAATAATCGATCGATTGATAGCGATAGGAGAGAAGAAATAAAGATATTTTTGGCCCTAAATGAAGATAATGACAGACCCCCTTTAGACGCTTATTTCTCGAAAAGTAGACCTTTAATCAACATTTAAGTGTCAAATTTAGCTGTAAACCATCAATTTTATATAAGAATAATATTTTTAATTACTTTTTACGCGAAATCACATGATTTAAGTTACATTTTATAAAGGCCAAGGGTCGATATGGGAAAGTCAATTTTCTCAGTAGTTGCTTGAAGATATTGGTAATTTTTTTATATCAATCGATAGAATAATTCAATAGCTTTCATTTGATATCCCAATCATAATCGGAATCAATATATTAAGGGGGGCAAACCACCCTGAAATGTCAGAAAGGGATGTAGTCGCCTAGGGAAAATCAATTTTTAAAGTAATTGTATGGATATATTGGTTGTTTTTTTTGATAAATCAATAGAGTAATCAATTAGCTTTCATTTGATATCCCAATCATTACATGGCATACAGAAAATCATCCTGAAATGTCCGAAATTTGAGTTAGAGTACTGAATATTGGCATGTTCAAAAAGGGCAAATCGTCGAATTTTGTTTTTTTGATGCTCACCGGGTTGCCTATAGAGCGAAACATAAACAACTTTGACATCCGCTAAACATGCAAATCAAATTGGTTGAAAATACAATTTTAAATGATGTTCGAGTGGAAGAAATGTTATATTTTGTATCATTTACTAATAATCGATCGATTGATAGCGATAGGAGAGAAGAAATAAAGATATTTTTGGCCCTAAATGAAGATAATGACAGACCCCCTTTAGACGCTTATTTCTCGAAAAGTAGACCTTTAATCAACATTTAAGTGTCAAATTTAGCTGTAATCCATCAATTTTATATAAGAATAATGTTTTTAATTACTTTTTACGCGAAATCACATGATTTAAGTTACATTTTATAAAGGCCAAGGGTCGATATGGGAAAGTCAATTTTCTAAGTACTTGCTTGGAGATATTGGTAATTTTTTTGATGTCAATCGATAGAGTAATTCATTATCTTTCAATAGATATCCCAATCATAATCGGGTTCAATATATTAAGGGGGGCAAACCACCCTTAAATGTCAGAAAGGGAAGTAGTCGCTGACGGAAAATCAAATTTCAATGTCATCGTTTAGACATATTGGCTGTTTTTTTATATAAATCAATAGAGTATTTAATTAGCTTTCATTTGATATCCCAATCATTACATGGCATAAAGAAAATCATCCTTAAATGTCTGAAATGTTTGACCTTAAATGACGATAATGACAGACCCCCTTCTTCAAACCTGACGACAAAACGCTGAACTATTTTGAAAGCCACGCCCACTTTGGTTTGTATCTAGCACTTATCCAAGACACAAACCAGTTCTACATACAAGTGGGCGTGGCTTCCAAAATAGTTCAGCGTTTTGTTGTCAGGCAGCGGTAATATCGGTTCGCAAAAGTTCTCAAAATTCAAACAATGAAAGCCGTATGTAGGCTTATGAAAGTGGCCTAAAAACGCTAATTACTCGACAAGTTGATGTTTAATCAAAATTCTAATTACATATTTGGTTTTAATGCATCGAATATTATCTAAAATTCATATATTCCCTCAACTTTACGCAGTCCATGAGCTGGTATCTAGGTGGATAGGTACCATATATTTCCAATCTTCCAATTCATTTACTCTTTTTCATGTCCATGTTTCAAGTGAATCTTAAAACAACAACAACAACAACTAAATATACCTACATTCCTATGATTAATTAGTAGTGGTTCATTAAAAAAAACTTATAAGCTAGTAAACCAACTACATACCTACAAAACTTACTTCTCATTTCTTCTAAATCAACCTAATAGATCGGAAATCGCCTTTAATTGAACCTAAAAACTTTTTGGCTTAGAAACAACACATGGGAAGGAATCTCCAATGTTCAAATACGATTCACCAAATGAATGCAGCAATTGCAACTATTTCTACGATCAATAACTATTTTGAAAATTGCAATAATTGTAAAATAAACTAATACTTACATGGGATTGTAAATAATATTATTTTTGTAAGAGAAAACTGACAATTCGTTGTGCAATGATAATCTTTTATTTTTACCGTTAGAATTATTCAAGGAGTCGTCGGGAATAAGGGGAATGTTGGGAGGTAAATGTTGGAAAGGTTTATGATACTATTCATTTCTCTCTCATACTTGCATCTCATCGATCTCATCTACTTATTTTACTATTAATACGCATACATACGTACGATATCATCTACACACGTTAGAAAATAAAAGTTGACTTTATTACTTTATATCTATCCAGTAACTCTATTCTATACATTACTAAGTGTAATTCGTTCCATAAAATAATAAGAAATATTAAATTAAACCAACGTTCGTTGTAATAAAATAACGTTATTCTTTAATTATTAAACTCAAATCACTTCCTTTAGCAAAAATGCAAATTTGAAAATAACCACACTTTTGAGTTTGACATGCGTACTTATAATGAACATAAACAACTATAAATCACCTGTTGTTTTGGTCGACCAAGTTGCAATGAATTTTGTGCATTATTAATTAAATTTCCCAATTTATAAAGAAATTAATATGCATAATGATAGTTGAGTGTTTGGTGCATCCATTAGAATATGAAAATGGAAAACTGTACGTAAATTTTTCAAATTGTCGATCGATAAAAATTGCACTGTACTGTATTGAGGTTGGTTTGTCATGCATAAGTAAAAAGTAATTTTCTCTTAATTGTTCCCTTAAAATTTTGTTGTTAATTGTCATTGTTTGATTAGATTTAATCGATTGCATTATTATATTTCCGAAATTGGTATTGAAATTTCCCAAAATAGGTAACAATGGAACACAAATAAGTGCTACTTATTGGTTTTGCATGTGGTATAGTTATTAAACTTAATATATTAGATATTCGAACAATATCAATGTATGTTTTATTGACTTAATCTTAGGGTTTATGAAATATTGCCCCTTATGTTTGACGTCAACATTGAAAAGTTATTTTAAATAATTCCAATAATTTCAATAATGGAACCATTTGGTAGTAGGTAGGTACCGTACTGGAATCAGGAATATTGACTCTTTGTTTAGTTACCAGGTTCATATTACTGCACGGATCAGATGATGAAGATTTGGTACCAACGAAGTTCTACAAACTACTATCCTCAAGTACTAATCCAAGACATGGGTCGAAAGTAATAATGCGGAAATGCAGGAGGATAGTGAACAATGTTCCCAAGTTTTTCCCCAATTCGAGTTCCTTGGAAACGGCCATGCATGCGATGCCATCAAGAAACTGCTGTATCTATTGGACAACAAACCGAATTCGTTACGATTAAAACTGGACCAGCTTTCATACGACCAACCTTCTTCGGTTCTTGCTTTTGCACGTTGCTGTCCTCGCCTTTTTTTTGGAGTCCTAAGATGAAATTAATGATACTACTACTACCTACGACAGTAAGATGTAAAAAATTGACCAAGATTTTGTGAGATTACTTCAAGTTTTACTTCACTTCAAGTCCCCTGGAGGCAACTGCATCAAAGTTAAATGATAGATGTCTAAAGGCAATCAGCTTTTGTTTGTGGTAAGTAAGTATGAAAACCTTTGGAACATAGTAACAGTAGATTACAATATTAAAAAAATATTTGTTTTAGTTAGTTGGAAATGAAAGACAAAAACTCTTTACGTATAAATGCTAAGTTTTGGTGTACATCCACAAAAAAATGGCCTGTAGTGAAAACGCTTTTCGAACGAATCTTGGAATACAGGATAGGTACATGGATTCAGAAAATTAGAACTCAACTATTGGTCGAAGGTATAGACCGAAGTAATGAATTCTAATGAATGTCAGAATAACGTTGGACACCGTTTAAGTAACCAGTTACATGCAACACCGCAGTAGTATCTACAGGAAAAATCAGAAAAAGTGCATTCAGTAGTACTTAGAAAGTCATTTCATTAACAATAAGGAGACAATATTCAAGTATGTAAGTTGAAATTATTTACTAATTTACATTAGTAGGTACCTACTGGTTGATATGGATAATTTTATTATTGTATGTAGTTTATGTTACAAAGAATTAATCGTGAAAAATTATTAGTTCATCTGTATTTATCTGAACAGTTCGGTAAAATGTACCTAATATATGCTAGACGGAAAAAAGATTAATGCGGCATAATATGATTAAAAATTTAAAATTTTTATGACTAAATATTTTATTACAATTTCAACTGTCCTCTTTTCTGCTATAAATTCTAGCTTCTTGTTATAATATATTTTTATTATTTTATCTATAAACATTATTAGTTGATCGTTTCTTCATAAGGCTTATAAGATTGAATTCATGCAATCAATCTCAAATGTTATTTTTTTCTTTTAGTGTTCCTTGATTCTTTCCGCGAATGGAGATTTCATTTGAAGATTTTTGGACTGGTGTGAAAGATATGCATTCGACACCAAAAACTGCTCTAAAGCAGTACATTTGCAAAGCATAGGTATTATTCAAACTCAACTCAACCATAGTTTATCGTTTTTTTCACATAAGTAAAACATCATTAATCATGGATATTGTATATAGGAAGACGATAGTATTTCGTGAAAGTTATACGATAGGCATACGCGTTCTATTATAGGCTAGGGGAAAATTAATTTTAAATTTATTTACAGTTACTATAAAACTTACAGTATCCATATAGATTTAATAATAGTTATAGTTTCAATCAAATTATGTAACCCAAGTCAATAGGAATATATCACAATAGGAATATTTGAATCAGCTTCTTATGAAATTCTGGTAACTACATTACCGACTTTTTTCAACAAACAATTTTTTTACTGAAAAACTCGTTTTTCTTTAAATTTTTCTTATAGAAATAGAAAAATTGTGTTTTAAAATTCATTTTATTAATTGAACATTTGATTTTCGCCAAGTTTTTTGTTAATTCGTATTTGAAAAAAATAATTAAATCATATATGTAACAATTGTTGTTTGAAAACAAAAAAAGAATTGTTTTCAACAGCAGACATATTGGTGATTTTGACTCGTTTTTACTTAAGTAACTTCATGTATTTATTTTAGTGGTACATAGTAAGTTTTTTATTATAAAAATTACCAACTATTATGTTTAAATATAGTTTGTGTATTTGTGGAATACTGGACATTGTTATATTCAACTTTTATCGACAAATTATAGCAGAAAATGGGTTGACGAATTGCACAGGTTAGATATGCATGTTCTATTTGGACTATTATTTTTCCTGTTTTCAAATTATCTGATTACTTTGTATTAGAGTATAGGGCAGTTAGCAAGTTTTAAAGAACACAACAATAGATTGGAATTAATGGGAACGTTACAACAATCAGTTTTTAGAGTCAATAAATTTAACATGGAATAACAATAGGGTATTCAAATATGATAGTAAGAGATGTGTTTATTTTGGCAATTTTTCAACAGTTACGACTTTCATAGGAATTTTCAGATATTTGTACTAAACTTTTAAAGAAGATGATTGTGTAATCATATCTCTGGAATACCAATATTTCCTTCAAATCTAAATTTCGATTTGGTAACATTATAAAACCAGTTTCTTTCAGATTTGGTGCATTTCTGTTCAATGAGGATGGAGAGTGGATATGTATGGAACACATAATATGTAATAATCAATAAGATCTTTGGAAATAGCAATATTAATGATCATAATGATGAATGGAATCAATCTCAAATAATTAAGAGTTCCTCAATTGACATGAATTTTGAACTGAACTATCGCTGAGAGCCATGGAGTGAAATTTACTATCAATACATTAAGATGCTACCGATTGATTGCTGACTTTATTATTCCATCGAAGGATTATATTATATATTACTGCTACTCTACACTATTAAGTTCTAAATACATTTGTCGTTGTAGAATTGTGAAACGATTGAATATTTGAAACCAAATATACACTAATCATACAATTTGTAAAAATTAAATCAAATCTACAGCCCATGCTGTGGATTTAGATAATTAAGACCCTATTTAGTCTAAATAATATCTAACATCCCTTACCCTGACAGCCTATATCAGAGATATCAATACGTTATCATATTTTTTTTATTCGATTGAAACACCTACCTGTGACATGAGACCAATCTTATGTTCTCTTCTAGTTATTTCAATTTTTATTGTATTATTTTTTTGGGGAAACAATTCTTAGATTTACTTGTATTTCTATTGGATATATGTATTTTTATCAAATGTTTTATTTCTGAATGTTTATTTTTATATTTTGATTTTATTTTAAAAATTCAAATTCCATTTTTTAATTGTGTTTTTTTTTTCTGTGCAGATGCAATGGTCACGGGAAAATCTGAAGAAATGAAGAAACGAAACCAAATTGTCTTTAGTTTTTGATTATTTTTTTCTGTTACAGATTTTTGCGGAACAATTGATAATGGAGCCGACCTCTATACCAATCGCCAAGTTATGAAAATTAATTCAAAACAACCACCCTCTCCCCCTTGAATGTTTTAAAAAAAAATAATAGAACAATGGGAATTCTTATATTGTTAGCTTAGCGCCGCCTACCTATCCAAAATAGTTCAGTTATAATATTATCTTAGCTTTATTGTTATTGTCTTTACGTAGTTTTTTATTAATTTTAAGTTTTTATATTCAACTGATTTGAAGAGATTAAATGTTGTTTTGTCTGTGCAGATTCGATGGATTGTCAATGTGAAAGAATTCAAAGAGATGTGTTAGCACGTTGGCCCTCAAGAAATGAAGAATTTAAAAACCTTATTTTTTTGCTTTAATTAAATTTTATTTTCTTTGCAGATATTCTCTTGGAATGATTGCAGTCGGAAGAATTGATTAGATGAGCAATTCAAGACATGACGAAACTATTGAAATTCCTTCTTCTTCAGCCATTCAAGCCATCAAGCTTCTTATTATTACCTAATACCAGTCATCGTTATCAAATCCTATCTATAGCTTAGTTATACTTTATCTCTATTATTCTTTTGACCCCAATATTTCACGGGAAACTAATACTACTTTAAATCAATTGAAACTAGGCTTAGGTATTATTTAGATAGAAACATTTAATACCTCTTGTTTGGGTTTCAATTTTTATAATTTGTTTTATAACATTAACAACTTGTAACATTATACTAAATTTAATATTATATATTGGCTTAGATATATGCATTTGTGCAATAGCTGAACTTACAATTGATAAATAGTCGATTCAAAACTGCGACCCACGTCGTTCAGTCCTTTGCAATCATTAAATTTATAAAACGATAATACGAACACGAAATGTTCACTTTATAGATTCAAAACCTCTGCCCTACCTACCCTTAAAAGCCTATTTCACTTATCTAGTACTCTAAAAACGTATTCTCTATCTTGAAATTATTTTATACTAATACCTACATGAAATTATTTTTATATTTGGGGTTTATATTATATTATGTGAGATCTTTTTCGTTAATAACTTATATATATATATATATATATATATACGTAGATAGATCATTAGTTTTATAAGCTTAGCTTTAGAAAATTTAGTTTAAGTTTTAAATATAGAAATTAATGATTCTTTTTTCTGTGCAGATTCAATGTATCTAGGAATTGAAGGAAGCAGTTATCGTTGAACCGTAAAATATGTCATTGGGATCTTCGATTAATATTTTATAACAAAATTTAATAATAATTCTAAATTAAGTACTTTTTCTGTGCAGATTTGTGGAGTCATTTAGAAAACGTCTTACCAACTATTTGATTATTTTGTGAAGCTAATTAAAACGTACGGAGTAATACGGAGAATAAATGCAAAGAGAGGGGGAAATCAACCTGGTGGTATCCGAAAAGAAAAAGCCAACTTCTTAGACAGTTTGGTGTAAGTACGCAGTTTCAGTGTTCTCAAATTAATGATGAACTTGATGGCAATGACATAAACTAATAGGTATGATAATAAATGTAAATAAGTTTCAACTCACAATATCTGACAATGCTCTGACTTTATAGGAACTAGGTACCCAGTTTAATATGTTTGCATATTTTTTAATTTCCCGTGGATTTTTTCTTGCTACGTTTTTGGTCAATGTAAAGCAGCATTGTTAATATTGTATAAACAGGTAAACGATAAGTTTTAATAAATTTCGGTAAAATTAAAAATTGTCATTTCTTATAATTTCTTAGAGATATTTGGAAGTACCTACGTCGACTCCTAAGGCTTATTGGAAGTCAGAGTGTTAATTTACTATTCGTTCATCTACGGGGATTAGAATAATATACAGATAACTGAACTCATTATGGCGAAGAAGAATTAACAGAAGTTTACATCTCAAGATGTCTTCACTCTTCCCATTTGTTCCTTTTTTTCGTACGCTTCTGTTCCCAACTTTACTATCTTGCTCCCCCCATGGAATGAAAGTAATAATGTGGATGTGGATGTGCAAAACTATCACTCAAGTTTTTCTCCAATTTAAGTTTCTCGTAGACAACCATAATTACGCTTAAAGTAAGCAGAGAGTTGACGACAAAAGGCTTTTGAGGTAATAAGTTTTCTGGTACATGATACTATGTAATAGAATGGAAATTTAAAACTATTTTTTTAGGTTGAACAAGAAAAAAAAGTTCATCTATAATATAAAAGAAACATTTTGGCGTACATCCACAAAGTAGGTACTTATGGCGCGTTTATGAGAAATCAGTTGGAAAACGTACCTTTGGATTGTAAAAATCTTTCTATGACGCTGTGCAGGAGAAATGCATCCAGAGATTAGATAATCATTTATAATTCAAGTAAGTTGATATTATTCACTATGTTATATTGGTTCTGGTTAATATCAACGATTGCATAAGTATAGCTTACCTAGACAATATTCATTTTGTATTCGGAATATTTATCTTTAAATACTCATACGTAATCACCCCGTATACCTCTCGTGGTGTATCGTTGTAAATTCATTCCAATTGGATTTACAACAGTTGTAAGACCACCTACTGTGTTATCATCGTTTAGGTGATTTAGCATAACAATATCATACATTACTTCAAATAGGATTAATTAATATTTGTTAAGTAAGTGGTGAAATTAATTTAAGTTTTTTTTTTTTTTTTTAGATGATTTTAATTTATTCAACGAAAACAAATCAATTGTCATCGAGATTATGAAGATCAACTATTCCCATATATATATTGCAAGCGCAGCTAATAATAGAAGAATGATATTGATGCATAAATATTGATATAATATCCATAGATATATGCTACACTAAGTGTAAATGTAAAATAAAAGATGTATATTTTCTCCCCATTTATATAGGGCTTGGAGTGGCGCCGATCGACGACGATTTCAACGGCAGAAATTTAAAGTTCTTCTACTGGTTTGTACAAATTAATTGTACCCGTGACTTGATTTATAATATAACTATTGTGTCGTTATTGTGATGAAGTGTGAAAAGTTTGTAGGTATAGTTGATTTTAAAATTGATTTTGTAAATTTCATAAGTAACAAAGAAAATTATTGTAGACATCATTTTTTTTAATTGCTAAAATATTTAATTTTCATAAGCACACAAATTTAACAAATTGTTTATGTTATACTACATTCTGTGCACTTGCTGCATATAGATAAATATCTAAAAATACTTTAATATTTAAGCCACTGATAGAAATTTAAGTATTCATCAAACTATTAAGGCAACATCATTGCATCTTTTTCTTAAAAGAATTCATTTTAATATTCAGGATAACGTCACAATGGTTTATTTAAATTTATTATCAAGTATCAAAACATTTTTAAGATTTTATTAAGCCTTTAAAAAATATCTCATAAACATTTCCTAGATTTACACTGCAAACGATATTGTTAACTTCTGCACTATATACATAATTCAATAGAATTAAAATTCAACTTGAAAAAGGAAAAATCAATTAAATTTCCTTAGTTATTAAAGCAATTGCATCGGCTAATTCAACTGATTCTTGATTAGGAATTTGTTTGGGATTTTAATTAAAGGCTCAAATAAGTACTCTCTCGTAATTATTTTCAAAATAAGTTGTATGGATTGATAGAAGATAGTACCTACGACAAGTAGTTTTTAAATGAAGGTGAGATTACATTGGCTCTTCTTAATTGAATTCGGTGAAAAATGTTCTCTTAATTATTATTTTAAATAATTTTTATTTAATGTAAAACTATTTGTTGGAAGCTTTTTAAATTCTTAACGCTGAATAACTAAAGTATTGCACTAACCGAATTGAATTAAAGAAACTTTCTTATTGCTTTTTTTTTTTAAATAAATTATCGATAGGAATATGAGGTCAGTACCTACAGGTTGCTAATGGATTATTCACATTAGATTTAATCCAATTCAATTACAATGTCGATTTTTCTGGTTTACATTGAAACCAAATAATCAGTAAATTATTGATATTAGTTATTATATGTAGATCGCTATTTAAGAGTTCAAATGGTCCCAATATAATAGGATTTAATTTTTATAGTTTTAACATATTCCGTGGTTTCAAAGCGTTCAAAAATTTCATATTTTCAAATTCAAAGATATTGTAAAGTTCATTAACCAGAGGCCAGTTTCATACAATAATTGCCATACATTTTCGTTTGAACTATTTGAACACTGAAAGAAGTTCTTGGTTCCATTGGGTTTTCAAGTAAATTTTTATTTATAACGAACTAAAAATTGTCATTTCAGAATGCCTACAGTTGGGAAATCATTATTTTATTGACCAGTTTTTCTTTCATCTAAAAAGTTAGACAAAAGGTTATGTTGAATGTGCCCAAAGAAAAGGTTTGCAATATGAAAATTTTTTCACCGCTGTCACATTACTTGTCAAAGGAAAATCGCTAGAATATGAATTAAATATTCCAATTTTTTTCCTTATGATTTTCACGATTAAATTCTAGAGCCGGTTTTATTTATTTTTCTAGTTTCGCCTTTTTCATTTGCAAACAATCAAATGACAATTCCCACACCCTTTGCCATATTCAACGCTTTTTATTTTAACTTGGATTTATTAAAGAAAAAGCTTTTTCATTTTAGCTTCTTATGGACCTATAATGTTGTGGTTTGCAATTTTCATTATTGTGTCAGACTTTGATGGGGAAAAAAGGAAAATTGGATAGAAAAATAATATTTGTTTTAGATATGTTTAGGGTGTTCTGTGAGAATTCTGAGCTACCTACACTCTCCATAAACTCTCTTGCCCTTATTTAATTTTAAATTTCTTTATTGCTGTAATTCAATGTCATTCCAATATTAAAGGCGTTACATTTTTATGGTCCAAGTTTTGGGTTCAAAAATTTCATATTTTAAAATTCAAAGGTATTGTCATATTATTTCGCTAGGGGGCAGTTCAATACAACAATGGTCGTTCATGTTTTATTGAACATTCCGAATCGTTTAGAACCGTTTGAACAGTACAATAACTGCCTGATTGGCATTATTTTTTTGGTTAACTTGAATGCCTTGAATTTATCCCCACGATCCCCCCACTTAGGATATGCCCTTAATTGGTGAAAAATAAATTACGTTCAACTAAAAACAGGGAAAATGCAAAGCGTTATTTTTACCTTTCGAAGTATTAAGGAGTCGAATATGGGGACGGGTGGAAAATGTTGGAAATGTTAGTTTACGTGATACTATTCACTTCTCTCTTTAACTTGCATTTCATCGATCTTTTCTACTTACTTTATTATTATTATTCTCCTTTTATGTGTATACATACACATACAACAACTGCCGACCACCTGTTGTTTTGATCGACCAAGTTGCAATGAAATCAGCGATAAAGTAGCGGAAATTTGTGCATTATTAATTAAATTTCTCAATTTATAGCAAAACTATTATTTGGTGCATCGATTGGAATATGGAAATGGAAAACTGTAAGTAAATTTTTCAAATTGTCGAAAGATAAAAATTGCACAGTACCTACAATGAGGTTAGTTTTTCATGCACAAGAAAAAAGTAATTTTCTCTTAATTGTTGCCCTAAAATTATGTTAATTGTCTTATTTAATCGCTTGCATTATTATATATTTCCGAAATTGATATTTAAATTTTCCAAAATAGGAATCAATGGAATACAAACAAATGCTACTTGTTGCTTTTGCATGTTGTATAGTTATTAGGAACTTAATATATATTATCTATTAGGTATTCTAACAATGTCTTGTGTTCTATTGGCAATCTATCTCAGGGTTTATTAAGTATTGCCCCTTATATTTGACGTCATTTGAAAAGTTATTTCAATTAATTCCCTCGGGATTTGTTGGAACCATTTGGTAGTACCTAGGTAGTACCATACTTGAATCAGGAATATTGACTCTTTGTTCAGTTACCAGGTCCATATTACTGCACGGATCAGATGATGAAGATTTGACAAGAATTAGTACCAACGAAGCTCTACTTGGTTCTGGCTTCTACAAACTACTATCCTCAAGTACTAATCGAACACATGGGTTGAAAGTAATAATGCGGAAATGAGATGTGATATGTGTGAGGATAGAGAACAATAATCCCAAGTTTTTCCCCAATTCGAGTTCCTCTTCGGCTCTTACTTTTGCACGTTGCAATCTTCGCCTTTTTTTTTTTTTTTTTTTGGAGTCATAAGATGAAATTAATAGTCCGACAATAAGATGTAATAAAATTTACGAAGATTTTGTGAAATTACTTCAAGTTTTACTCAACTTCAAATTCTTTGTAGACAATTGCGTAAAAGTTAAATGAGAGTTAATTAAAGACAATAAACTTTTGTGGTAAGTATGTAAATCTTTGGATCAAAGTATCAAGGTACCTAATACCCAGATTAAATTAAAAACTTTTATTTTAGATGGAAGTGAAAGAGAGACCCTCTTTACATATAAAAGTTAAGTTTTGGTGTACATCCACAAAAAATGGCTTTAATGAATCCACGCTTTTTGAACGAATCCAGGAATGACTTTCGGATACAGAAATCCTATAATGTGGTGTAATTGTCCATGGGATTCGCAGCATTATTCTCCTCCAAACCCACAATTTCGGGGGTCAATAGGACTTGGAGTTTACCTGAAAACAACCAAATCTGGAATGAATGCAGTGTGGTGATTGTGGAATATTCATGTAATAGTTTTATAATCAAAATACAACAAGTAGGTAGAGCTTTACTATTTACCTACCATTTTAAAAGTTTACATGTCTCCTACAATAATTTTACAATAACATTAAAACAGTCTTCTTGAGTGAAATAATTGTACTCAAATTCAAATAATAATATGATTTTATTTTTACAGATTTTGAGTCTCAAAATGGATGCAGAGAAAAGCAGTTGTTACCTAAATTAAATTCGCTTTGTAACAAATATATTTGGTGAATGGTAATCCGTTAGAGTTTTATTACTTTTATCATTCAATCAATAGTTTTTTAAAATTTCAGAAAAGGAGTGTCCGTTTTTCTTTCTAAATAAGAAGAGATATGCAATTGCAGACGCACAAGTTCAAAGCTTAGACTTTCCATCATGCCTCCGTGTATTTGTGGACTTATCACTAATAACATACGGAAGGAAATTATTACTGTTATAATATCCAAATTGGAGAGATTCCGTAAAAAAAAAAAAAAATCGTATATATCTTTAGACTGATTCAAACTTCAAAATTTTTCGTAAGACGTCATTTTTTTGTCTAATGGGGCAACCTGTGCAATAATTTATAAACCTTGAGTATAAGAATCAGGAAAAGAAATTAATTTATTGCAGCAGTTAGTTAGCACAGCATTTTGCCTTTTGAAGATCTTCTCAAGACTACTTTGAAAAATTTCTGTGTGTCAAAAAATCAATCTATCTTTGAATTTCTTTGTTAATGGCTTAAGTTTTCTTCAAATATGTTTCGTTGCCATAAAGTTTATCTTTAATGTCAAAATAATTTGTTGTTATCAATCACAATTATATCCATAATTGTCCCCTGACACTCTATTTGCTAACGTAGAATGGAGGAATTATTGAGTATTCGGACATTCCTCATCCCACGTCACTATATCTAGCACAGGAACAGAAGGAAAAACAGCACAGGGGCCAGAGGGAAAAAGGAAACGTAGGCAATCATCGACCTGCTGGAACAGCTCGTGGACAAGAGTTCGCGTCCGCAGCACGGCAAATACCTAATCGCTGAAAAAGGACCGTCCAGCAGATTCTGATCTCCAATTTATCTCCATCAATATATCTATCTATTGGAAACCATGTTAAAGATTACGAAGAAGAGAATGTTCTTTTCTTATTCATGTAATTTTATTTTTCAGGTGACTTATTGGATTTGAAGCGCCCCTTTCCGCAAAAGTGGAAGTAAATAATAGTTAAGCGAAGGTTGCAGAATCATCATAAGCAAAGTCATCAAGAATTTATTCTCCGAATAGCTATATATATAATAAGCAAGGTGTCTGGCTCAAGAATCAAATAAAGGCAATAAAGAAATAAGGAGGAGCAAAGCAAGAAATATTTATATCTACTAGATATTTATATTGAATGAAGAAGCAAGCAACACTAGTGCCAAAACCAACAAGAACAACAACAACCACCGGAAAAATGACTACCAATAAGCCCATCTAATGAACTTTATTGAGAACGGGAGATCTACCGATATCTACTACTGGATCCATACAACTTGTTGAATTATTTAAATAAATTATTCATATTTTGTTATATTTGTCTATTTATTTGTTTAGTTCAAAGTTACAAACAACAATTTTTAAAACTGCCCATGTTGATATACATACGAGCAAACACCCGCAGATAAAAATCAATACTTGCCAATGTAAATTAAGTAAATGTATGATTTTTAGATAATATCCGATGCATTAAAACCGAAAATGAACTTAGAATTTCAATTAAACGTTCACTTTTCGAGAAATTAGCGTTTTGTTTGTATGCTAAAATAAGAGGTTAAGGAACTCCATTTCACTCGGAGCATTACTTTACGATTGTAATATCGATTTAAATCGATAAAGTGAAGCTTATCGATGCAAGTTAACACAATTTAAGCATGAATCGATCGTTTTAAATGGTATTTTCATTAATTTAATGTCCACTAATTACAATTATCCAAGATCCATTTCTATCCGGTTCTACATAGTGGCAAAGTGGGCGTGGCTTTCAAAATAGTTCAGCGTTTTGTTGTCAGGTTTGAAGGGGTATGTCATTATCTTCATTTAGGATCAAAAATATCTTTATTTCTTCCCTTCTATCGTTATAAACCGATCGATTATTAGTAAATGATACAAAATATAACATTTTTTCCACTCGAACATCATTTAAAATTGTATTTTCAACCAATTTGATTTGCATGTTTAGCGGATGTCAAAGTTGTTTATGTTTCGCTCTATAGGCAACCCGGTGAGCATCAAAAAAACAAAATTCGACGATTTGCCCTTTTTGAACATGCCAATATTCAGTACTCTAACTCAAATTTCAGACATTTAAGGATGATTTTCTTTATGTCATGTAATGATTGGGATACCAAATGAAAGCTAATTGATTACTCTATTGATTTATCAAAAAAAACAACCAATATGTCTAAACGATGACATTGAAATTTGCTTTTCCGTCAGCAACTACATCCCTTTCTAACATTTAAGGGTGGTTTGCCCCCCTTAATATATTGAATTCGATTATGATTGGGATATCTATTGAAAGATAATGAATTACTCTATCGATTGACATCAAAAAATTACCAATATCTCCAAGCAATTACTTAGAAAACTGATTTTCCTAAATCGACTTTCAACCTTTATAAAATGTTACTTAAATCATGTGATTTCGCGTAAAAAGTAATTAAAAACATTACACTTATATAAAATCGATGGTTTACAGCTAAATTTGACACTTAAATGTTGATTAAAGGTCTACTTTTCGAGAAATTAGCATTTAAATGGGCCTAAAGAGTCGATAAGGAAAAATCCATTTTCAAAGTAATTGTTTGGAGATATTGGTAATTTTTTGATATTATTCGATAGAGTAACTCATTAGCTTTCCATTGATATGCCAGTCATAATCGAATTCAATGAAAAAAGAGGGGCAAAGCACCTTTTAATGTCTGAAAGGGTAGTAGTCGCCTAGGGAAAATCAATTTTTAAAGTAATTGTATGGATATATTGGTTGTTTTTTTTGATAAATCAATAGAGTAATCAATTAGCTTTCATTTGATATTCCAATCATTACATGGCATACAGAAAATCATCCTGAAATGTCCGAAATTTGAGTTGGAGTACTGAATATTGGCATGTTCAAAAAGGGCAAATCGTCGAATTTTGTTTTTTTGATGCTCACCGGGTTGCCTATAGAGCGAAACATAAACAACTTTGACATCCGCTAAACATGCAAATCAAATTGGTTGAAAATACAATTTTAAATGATGTTCGAGTGGAAGAAATGTTATATTTTGTATAATTTACTAATAATCGATCGATTTATAGCGATAGGAGAGAAGAAATAAAGATATTTTTGGCTCTAAATGAAGATAATGACAGACCCCCTTTAGACGCTTATTTCTCGAAAAGTAGACCTTTAATCAACATTTAAGTGTCAAATTTAGCTGTAAACCATCAATTTTATATAAGTGTAATGTTTTTAATTACTTTTGACGCGAAATCACATGATTTAAGTTACATTTTATAAAGGCCAAGGGTCGATATGGGAAAGTCAATTTTCTAAGTAATTGCTTGGAGATATTGGTAATTTTTTTGATGTCAATCGATAGAGTAATTCATTATCTTTCAATAGATATCCCAATCATAATCGGGTTCAATATATTAAGGGGGGCAAACCACCCTTAAATGTCAGAAAGGGAAGTAGTCGCTGACGGAAAATCAAATTTCAATGTCATCGTTTAGACATATTGGCTGTTTTTTTATATAAATCAATAGAGTATTTAATTAGCTTTCATTTGATATCCCAATCATTACATGGCATAAAGAAAATCATCCTTAAATGTCTGAAATGTTTGACCTTAAATGACGATAATGACAGACCCCCTTCTTCAAACCTGACGACAAAACGCTGAACTATTTTGAAAGCCACGCCCACTTTGGTTTGTATCTAGCACTTATCCAAGACACAAACCAGTTCTACATACAAGTGGGCGTGGCTTCCAAAATAGTTCAGCGTTTTGTTGTCAGGCAGCGGTAATATCGGTTCGCAAAAGTTCTCAAAATTCAAACAATGAAAGCCGTATGTAGGCTTATGAAAGTGGCCTAAAAACGCTAATTACTCGACAAGTTGATGTTTAATCAAAATTCTAATTACATATTTGGTTTTAATGCATCGAATATTATCTAAAATTCATATATTCCCTCAACTTTACGCAGTCCATGAGCTGGTATCTAGGTGGATAGGTACCATATATTTCCAATCTTCCAATTCATTTACTCTTTTTCATGTCCATGTTTCAAGTGAATCTTAAAACAACAACAACAACAACTAAATATACCTACATTCCTATGATTAATTAGTAGTGGTTCATTAAAAAAAACTTATAAGCTAGTAAACCAACTACATACCTACAAAACTTACTTCTCATTTCTTCTAAATCAACCTAATAGATCGGAAATCGCCTTTAATTGAACCTAAAAACTTTTTGGCTTAGAAACAACACATGGGAAGGAATCTCCAATGTTCAAATACGATTCACCAAATGAATGCAGCAATTGCAACTATTTCTACGATCAATAACTATTTTGAAAATTGCAATAATTGTAAAATAAACTAATACTTACATGGGATTGTAAATAATATTATTTTTGTAAGAGAAAACTGACAATTCGTTGTGCAATGATAATCTTTTATTTTTACTGTTAGAATTATTCAAGGAGTCGTCGGGAATAAGGGGAATGTTGGGAGGTAAATGTTGGAAAGGTTTATGATACTATTCATTTCTCTCTCATACTTGCATCTCATCGATCTCATCTACTTATTTTACTATTAATACGCATACATACGTACGATATCATCTACACACGTTAGAAAATAAAAGTTGACTTTATTACTTTATATCTATCCAGTAACTCTATTCTATACATTACTAAGTGTAATTCGTTCCATAAAATAATAAGAAATATTAAATTAAACCAACGTTCGTTGTAATAAAATAACGTTATTCTTTAATTATTAAACTCAAATCACTTCCTTTAGCAAAAATGCAAATTTGAAAATAACCACACTTTTGAGTTTGACATGCGTACTTATAATGAACATAAACAACTATAAATCACCTGTTGTTTTGGTCGACCAAGTTGCAATGAATTTTGTGCATTATTAATTAAATTTCCCAATTTATAAAGAAATTAATATGCATAATGATAGTTGAGTGTTTGGTGCATCCATTAGAATATGAAAATGGAAAACTGTTCGTAAATTTTTCAAATTGTCGATCGATAAAAATTGCACTGTACTGTATTGAGGTTGGTTTGTCATGCATAAGTAAAAAGTAATTTTCTCTTAATTGTTCCCTTAAAATTTTGTTGTTAATTGTCATTGTTTGATTAGATTTAATCGATTGCATTATTATATTTCCGAAATTGGTATTGAAATTTCCCAAAATAGGTAACAATGGAACACAAATAAGTGCTACTTATTGGTTTTGCATGTGGTATAGTTATTAAACTTAATATATTAGATATTCGAACAATATCAATGTATGTTTTATTGACTTAATCTTAGGGTTTATGAAATATTGCCCCTTATGTTTGACGTCAACATTGAAAAGTTATTTTAAATAATTCCAATAATTTCAATAATGGAACCATTTGGTAGTAGGTAGGTACCGTACTGGAATCAGGAATATTGACTCTTTGTTTAGTTACCAGGTTCATATTACTGCACGGATCAGATGATGAAGATTTGGTACCAACGAAGTTCTACAAACTACTATCCTCAAGTACTAATCCAAGACATGGGTCGAAAGTAATAATGCGGAAATGCAGGAGGATAGTGAACAATGTTCCCAAGTTTTTCCCCAATTCGAGTTCCTTGGAAACGGCCATGCATGCGATGCCATCAAGAAACTGCTGTATCTATTGGACAACAAACCGAATTCGTTACGATTAAAACTGGACCAGCTTTCATACGACCAACCTTCTTCGGTTCTTGCTTTTGCACGTTGCTGTCCTCGCCTTTTTTTTGGAGTCCTAAGATGAAATTAATGATACTACTACTACCTACGACAGTAAGATGTAAAAAATTGACCAAGATTTTGTGAGATTACTTCAAGTTTTACTTCACTTCAAGTCCCCTGGAGGCAACTGCATCAAAGTTAAATGATAGATGTCTAAAGGCAATCAGCTTTTGTTTGTGGTAAGTAAGTATGAAAACCTTTGGAACATAGTAACAGTAGATTACAATATTAAAAAAATATTTGTTTTAGTTAGTTGGAAATGAAAGACAAAAACTCTTTACGTATAAATGCTAAGTTTTGGTGTACATCCACAAAAAAATGGCCTGTAGTGAAAACGCTTTTCGAACGAATCTTGGAATACAGGATAGGTACATGGATTCAGAAAATTAGAACTCAACTATTGGTCGAAGGTATAGACCGAAGTAATGAATTCTAATGAATGTCAGAATAACGTTGGACACCGTTTAAGTAACCAGTTACATGCAACACCGCAGTAGTATCTACAGGAAAAATCAGAAAAAGTGCATTCAGTAGTACTTAGAAAGTCATTTCATTAACAATAAGGAGACAATATTCAAGTATGTAAGTTGAAATTATTTACTAATTTACATTAGTAGGTACCTACTGGTTGATATGGATAATTTTATTATTGTATGTAGTTTATGTTACAAATAATTAATCGTGAAAAATTATTAGTTCATCTGTATTTATCTGAACAGTTCGGTAAAATGTACCTAATATATGCTAGACGGAAAAAAGATTAATGCGGCATAATATGATTAAAAATTTAAAATTTTTATGACTAAATATTTTATTACAATTTCAACTGTCCTCTTTTCTGCTATAAATTCTAGCTTCTTGTTATAATATATTTTTATTATTTTATCTATAAACATTATTAGTTGATCGTTTCTTCATAAGGCTTATAAGATTGAATTCATGCAATCAATCTCAAATGTTATTTTTTTCTTTTAGTGTTCCTTGATTCTTTCCGCGAATGGAGATTTCATTTGAAGATTTTTGGACTGGTGTGAAAGATATGCATTCGACACCAAAAACTGCTCTAAAGCAGTACATTTGCAAAGCATAGGTATTATTCAAACTCAACTCAACCATAGTTTATCGTTTTTTTCACATAAGTAAAACATCATTAATCATGGATATTGTATATAGGAAGACGATAGTATTTCGTGAAAGTTATACGATAGGCATACGCGTTCTATTATAGGCTAGGGGAAAATTAATTTTAAATTTATTTACAGTTACTATAAAACTTACAGTATCCATATAGATTTAATAATAGTTATAGTTTCAATCAAATTATGTAACCCAAGTCAATAGGAATATATCACAATAGGAATATTTGAATCAGCTTCTTATGAAATTCTGGTAACTACATTACCGACTTTTTTCAACAAACAATTTTTTTACTGAAAAACTCGTTTTTCTTTAAATTTTTCTTATAGAAATAGAAAAATTGTGTTTTAAAATTCATTTTATTAATTGAACATTTGATTTTCGCCAAGTTTTTTGTTAATTCGTATTTGAAAAAAATAATTAAATCATATATGTAACAATTGTTGTTTGAAAACAAAAAAAGAATTGTTTTCAACAGCAGACATATTGGTGATTTTGACTCGTTTTTACTTAAGTAACTTCATGTATTTATTTTAGTGGTACATAGTAAGTTTTTTATTATAAAAATTACCAACTATTATGTTTAAATATAGTTTGTGTATTTGTGGAATACTGGACATTGTTATATTCAACTTTTATCGACAAATTATAGCAGAAAATGGGTTGACGAATTGCACAGGTTAGATATGCATGTTCTATTTGGACTATTATTTTTCCTGTTTTCAAATTATCTGATTACTTTGTATTAGAGTATAGGGCAGTTAGCAAGTTTTAAAGAACACAACAATAGATTGGAATTAATGGGAACGTTACAACAATCAGTTTTTAGAGTCAATAAATTTAACATGGAATAACAATAGGGTATTCAAATATGATAGTAAGAGATGTGTTTATTTTGGCAATTTTTCAACAGTTACGACTTTCATAGGAATTTTCAGATATTTGTACTAAACTTTTAAAGAAGATGATTGTGTAATCATATCTCTGGAATACCAATATTTCCTTCAAATCTAAATTTCGATTTGGTAACATTATAAAACCAGTTTCTTTCAGATTTGGTGCATTTCTGTTCAATGAGGATGGAGAGTGGATATGTATGGAACACATAATATGTAATAATCAATAAGATCTTTGGAAATAGCAATATTAATGATCATAATGATGAATGGAATCAATCTCAAATAATTAAGAGTTCCTCAATTGACATGAATTTTGAACTGAACTATCGCTGAGAGCCATGGAGTGAAATTTACTATCAATACATTAAGATGCTACCGATTGATTGCTGACTTTATTATTCCATCGAAGGATTATATTATATATTACTGCTACTCTACACTATTAAGTTCTAAATACATTTGTCGTTGTAGAATTGTGAAACGATTGAATATTTGAAACCAAATATACACTAATCATACAATTTGTAAAAATTAAATCAAATCTACAGCCCATGCTGTGGATTTAGATAATTAAGACCCTATTTAGTCTAAATAATATCTAACATCCCTTACCCTGACAGCCTATATCAGAGATATCAATACGTTATCATATTTTTTTTATTCGATTGAAACACCTACCTGTGACATGAGACCAATCTTATGTTCTCTTCTAGTTATTTCAATTTTTATTGTATTATTTTTTTGGGGAAACAATTCTTAGATTTACTTGTATTTCTATTGGATATATGTATTTTTATCAAATGTTTTATTTCTGAATGTTTATTTTTATATTTTGATTTTATTTTAAAAATTCAAATTCCATTTTTTAATTGTGTTTTTTTTTTCTGTGCAGATGCAATGGTCACGGGAAAATCTGAAGAAATGAAGAAACGAAACCAAATTGTCTTTAGTTTTTGATTATTTTTTTCTGTTACAGATTTTTGCGGAACAATTGATAATGGAGCCGACCTCTATACCAATCGCCAAGTTATGAAAATTAATTCAAAACAACCACCCTCTCCCCCTTGAATGTTTTAAAAAAAAATAATAGAACAATGGGAATTCTTATATTGTTAGCTTAGCGCCGCCTACCTATCCAAAATAGTTCAGTTATAATATTATCTTAGCTTTATTGTTATTGTCTTTACGTAGTTTTTTATTAATTTTAAGTTTTTATATTCAACTGATTTGAAGAGATTAAATGTTGTTTTGTCTGTGCAGATTCGATGGATTGTCAATGTGAAAGAATTCAAAGAGATGTGTTAGCACGTTGGCCCTCAAGAAATGAAGAATTTAAAAACCTTATTTTTTTGCTTTAATTAAATTTTATTTTCTTTGCAGATATTCTCTTGGAATGATTGCAGTCGGAAGAATTGATTAGATGAGCAATTCAAGACATGACGAAACTATTGAAATTCCTTCTTCTTCAGCCATTCAAGCCATCAAGCTTCTTATTATTACCTAATACCAGTCATCGTTATCAAATCCTATCTATAGCTTAGTTATACTTTATCTCTATTATTCTTTTGACCCCAATATTTCACGGGAAACTAATACTACTTTAAATCAATTGAAACTAGGCTTAGGTATTATTTAGATAGAAACATTTAATACCTCTTGTTTGGGTTTCAATTTTTATAATTTGTTTTATAACATTAACAACTTGTAACATTATACTAAATTTAATATTATATATTGGCTTAGATATATGCATTTGTGCAATAGCTGAACTTACAATTGATAAATAGTCGATTCAAAACTGCGACCCACGTCGTTCAGTCCTTTGCAATCATTAAATTTATAAAACGATAATACGAACACGAAATGTTCACTTTATAGATTCAAAACCTCTGCCCTACCTACCCTTAAAAGCCTATTTCTCTTATCTAGTACTCTAAAAACGTATTCTCTATCTTGAAATTATTTTATACTAATACCTACATGAAATTATTTTTATATTTGGGGTTTATATTATATTATGTGAGATCTTTTTCGTTAATAACTTATATATATATATATATATATACGTAGATAGATCATTAGTTTTATAAGCTTAGCTTTAGAAAATTTAGTTTAAGTTTTAAATATAGAAATTAATGATTCTTTTTTCTGTGCAGATTCAATGTATCTAGGAATTGAAGGAAGCAGTTATCGTTGAACCGTAAAATATGTCATTGGGATCTTCGATTAATATTTTATAACAAAATTTAATAATAATTCTAAATTAAGTACTTTTTCTGTGCAGATTTGTGGAGTCATTTAGAAAACGTCTTACCAACTATTTGATTATTTTGTGAAGCTAATTAAAACGTACGGAGTAATACGGAGAATAAATGCAAAGAGAGGGGGAAATCAACCTGGTGGTATCCGAAAAGAAAAAGCCAACTTCTTAGACAGTTTGGTGTAAGTACGCAGTTTCAGTGTTCTCAAATTAATGATGAACTTGATGGCAATGACATAAACTAATAGGTATGATAATAAATGTAAATAAGTTTCAACTCACAATATCTGACAATGCTCTGACTTTATAGGAACTAGGTACCCAGTTTAATATGTTTGCATATTTTTTAATTTCCCGTGGATTTTTTCTTGCTACGTTTTTGGTCAATGTAAAGCAGCATTGTTAATATTGTATAAACAGGTAAACGATAAGTTTTAATAAATTTCGGTAAAATTAAAAATTGTCATTTCTTATAATTTCTTAGAGATATTTGGAAGTACCTACGTCGACTCCTAAGGCTTATTGGAAGTCAGAGTGTTAATTTACTATTCGTTCATCTACGGGGATTAGAATAATATACAGATAACTGAACTCATTATGGCGAAGAAGAATTAACAGAAGTTTACATCTCAAGATGTCTTCACTCTTCCCATTTGTTCCTTTTTTTCGTACGCTTCTGTTCCCAACTTTACTATCTTGCTCCCCCCATGGAATGAAAGTAATAATGTGGATGTGGATGTGCAAAACTATCACTCAAGTTTTTCTCCAATTTAAGTTTCTCGTAGACAACCATAATTACGCTTAAAGTAAGCAGAGAGTTGACGACAAAAGGCTTTTGAGGTAATAAGTTTTCTGGTACATGATACTATGTAATAGAATGGAAATTTAAAACTATTTTTTTAGGTTGAACAAGAAAAAAAAGTTCATCTATAATATAAAAGAAACATTTTGGCGTACATCCACAAAGTAGGTACTTATGGCGCGTTTATGAGAAATCAGTTGGAAAACGTACCTTTGGATTGTAAAAATCTTTCTATGACGCTGTGCAGGAGAAATGCATCCAGAGATTAGATAATCATTTATAATTCAAGTAAGTTGATATTATTCACTATGTTATATTGGTTCTGGTTAATATCAACGATTGCATAAGTATAGCTTACCTAGACAATATTCATTTTGTATTCGGAATATTTATCTTTAAATACTCATACGTAATCACCCCGTATACCTCTCGTGGTGTATCGTTGTAAATTCATTCCAATTGGATTTACAACAGTTGTAAGACCACCTACTGTGTTATCATCGTTTAGGTGATTTAGCATAACAATATCATACATTACTTCAAATAGGATTAATTAATATTTGTTAAGTAAGTGGTGAAATTAATTTAAGTTTTTTTTTTTTTTTAGATGATTTTAATTTATTCAACGAAAACAAATCAATTGTCATCGAGATTATGAAGATCAACTATTCCCATATATATATTGCAAGCGCAGCTAATAATAGAAGAATGATATTGATGCATAAATATTGATATAATATCCATAGATATATGCTACACTAAGTGTAAATGTAAAATAAAAGATGTATATTTTCTCCCCATTTATATAGGGCTTGGAGTGGCGCCGATCGACGACGATTTCAACGGCAGAAATTTAAATTTCTTCTACTGGTTTGTACAAATTAATTGTACCCGTCACTTGATTTATAATTAAACTATTGTGTCGTTATTGTGATGAAGTGTGAAAAGTTTGTAGGTATAGTTGATTTTAAAATTGATTTTGTAAATTTCATAAGTAACAAAGAAAATTATTGTAGACATCATTTTTTTTAATTGCTAAAATATTTAATTTTCATAAGCACACAAATTTAACAAATTGTTTATGTTATACTACATTCTGTGCACTTGCTGCATATAGATAAATATCTAAAAATACTTTAATATTTAAGCCACTGATAGAAATTTAAGTATTCATCAAACTATTAAGGCAACATCATTGCATCTTTTTCTTAAAAGAATTCATTTTAATATTCAGGATAACGTCACAATGGTTTATTTAAATTTATTATCAAGTATCAAAACATTTTTAAGATTTTATTAAGCCTTTAAAAAATATCTCATAAACATTTCCTAGATTTACACTGCAAACGATATTGTTAACTTCTGCACTATATACATAATTCAATAGAATTAAAATTCAACTTGAAAAAGGAAAAATCAATTAAATTTCCTTAGTTATTAAAGCAATTGCATCGGCTAATTCAACTGATTCTTGATTAGGAATTTGTTTGGGATTTTAATTAAAGGCTCAAATAAGTACTCTCTCGTAATTATTTTCAAAATAAGTTGTATGGATTGATAGAAGATAGTACCTACGACAAGTAGTTTTTAAATGAAGGTGAGATTACATTGGCTCTTCTTAATTGAATTCGGTGAAAAATGTTCTCTTAATTATTATTTTAAATAATTTTTATTTAATGTAAAACTATTTGTTGGAAGCTTTTTAAATTCTTAACGCTGAATAACTAAAGTATTGCACTAACCGAATTGAATTAAAGAAACTTTCTTATTGCTTTTTTTTTTTAAATAAATTATCGATAGGAATATGAGGTCAGTACCTACAGGTTGCTAATGGATTGTTCACATTAGATTTAATCCAATTCAATTACAATGTCGATTTTTCTGGTTTACATTGAAACCAAATAATCAGTAAATTATTGATATTAGTTATTATATGTAGATCGCTATTTAAGAGTTCAAATGGTCCCAATATAATAGGATTTAATTTTTATAGTTTTAACATATTCCGTGGTTTCAAAGCGTTCAAAAATTTCATATTTTCAAATTCAAAGATATTGTAAAGTTCATTAACCAGAGGCCAGTTTCATACAATAATTGCCATACATTTTCGTTTGAACTATTTGAACACTGAAAGAAATTCTTGGTTCCATTGGGTTTTCAAGTAAATTTTTATTTATAACGAACTAAAAATTGTCATTTCAGAATGCCTACAGTTGGGAAATCATTATTTTATTGACCAGTTTTTCTTTCATCTAAAAAGTTAGACAAAAGGTTATGTTGAATGTGCCCAAAGAAAAGGTTTGCAATATGAAAATTTTTTCACCGCTGTCACATTACTTGTCAAAGGAAAATCGCTAGAATATGAATTAAATATTCCAATTTTTTTCCTTATGATTTTCACGATTAAATTCTAGAGCCGGTTTTATTTATTTTTCTAGTTTCGCCTTTTTCATTTGCAAACAATCAAATGACAATTCCCACACCCTTTGCCATATTCAACGCTTTTTATTTTAACTTGGATTTATTAAAGAAAAAGCTTTTTCATTTTAGCTTCTTATGGACCTATAATGTTGTGGTTTGCAATTTTCATTATTGTGTCAGACTTTGATGGGGAAAAAAGGAAAATTGGATAGAAAAATAATATTTGTTTTAGATATGTTTAGGGTGTTCTGTGAGAATTCTGAGCTACCTACACTCTCCATAAACTCTCTTGCCCTTATTTAATTTTAAATTTCTTTATTGCTGTAATTCAATGTCATTCCAATATTAAAGGCGTTACATTTTTATGGTCCAAGTTTTGGGTTCAAAAATTTCATATTTTAAAATTCAAAGGTATTGTCATATTATTTCGCTAGGGGGCAGTTCAATACAACAATGGTCGTTCATGTTTTATTGAACATTCCGAATCGTTTAGAACCGTTTGAACAGTACAATAACTGCCTGATTGGCATTATTTTTTTGGTTAACTTGAATGCCTTGAATTTATCCCCACGATCCCCCCACTTAGGATATGCCCTTAATTGGTGAAAAATAAATTATGTTCAACTAAAAACAGGGAAAATGCAAAGCGTTATTTTTACCTTTCGAAGTATTAAGGAGTCGAAAGGAATATGGGGACGGGTGGAAAATGTTGGAAATGTTAGTTTACGTGATACTATTCACTTCTCTCTTTAACTTGCATTTCATCGATCTTTTCTACTTACTTTATTATTATTATTCTCCTTTTATGTGTATACATACACATACAACAACTGCCGACCACCTGTTGTTTTGATCGACCAAGTTGCAATGAAATCAGCGATAAAGTAGCGGAAATTTGTGCATTATTAATTAAATTTCTCAATTTATAGCAAAACTATTATTTGGTGCATCGATTGGAATATGGAAATGGAAAACTGTAAGTAAATTTTTCAAATTGTCGAAAGATAAAAATTGCACAGTACCTACAATGAGGTTAGTTTTTCATGCACAAGAAAAAAGTAATTTTCTCTTAATTGTTGCCCTAAAATTATGTTAATTGTCTTATTTAATCGCTTGCATTATTATATATTTCCGAAATTGATATTTAAATTTTCCAAAATAGGAATCAATGGAATACAAACAAATGCTACTTGTTGCTTTTGCATGTTGTATAGTTATTAGGAACTTAATATATATTATTAGGTATTCTAACAATGTCTTGTGTTCTATTGGCAATCTATCTCAGGGTTTATTAAGTATTGCCCCTTATGTTTGACGTCATTTGAAAAGTTATTTCAATTAATTCCCTCGGGATTTGTTGGAACCATTTGGTAGTACCTAGGTAGTACCATACTTGAATCAGGAATATTGACTCTTTGTTCAGTTACCAGGTCCATATTACTGCACGGATCAGATGATGAAGATTTGACAAGAATTAGTACCAACGAAGCTCTACTTGGTTCTGGCTTCTACAAACTACTATCCTCAAGTACTAATCGAACACATGGGTTGAAAGTAATAATGCGGAAATGAGATGTGATATGTGTGAGGATAGAGAACAATAATCCCAAGTTTTTCCCCAATTCGAGTTCCTCTTCGGCTCTTACTTTTGCACGTTGCAGTCTTCGCCTTTTTTTTTTTTTTTTTTGGAGTCATAAGATGAAATTAATAGTCCGACAATAAGATGTAATAAAATTTACGAAGATTTTGTGAAATTACTTCAAGTTTTACTCAACTTCAAATTCTTTGTAGACAATTGCGTAAAAGTTAAATGAGAGTTAAATAAAGACAATAAACTTTTGTGGTAAGTATGTAAATCTTTGGATCAAAGTATCAAGGTACCTAATACCCAGATTAAATTAAAAACTTTTATTTTAGATGGAAGTGAAAGAGAGACCCTCTTTACATATAAAAGTTAAGTTTTGGTGTACATCCACAAAAAATGGCTTTAATGAATCCACGCTTTTTGAACGAATCCAGGAATGACTTTCGGATACAGAAATCCTATAATGTGGTGTAATTGTCCATGGGATTCGCAGCATTATTCTCCTCCAAACCCACAATTTCGGGGGTCAATAGGACTTGGAGTTTACCTGAAAACAACCAAATCTGGAATGAATGCAGTGTGGTGATTGTGGAATATTCATGTAATAGTTTTATAATCAAAATACAACAAGTATGTAGAGCTTTACTATTTACCTACCATTTTAAAAGTTTACATGTCTCCTACAATAATTTTACAATAACATTAAAACAGTCTTCTTGAGTGAAATAATTGTACTCAAATTCAAATAATAATATGATTTTATTTTTACAGATTTTGAGTCTCAAAATGGATGCAGAGAAAAGCAGTTGTTACCTAAATTAAATTCGCTTTGTAACAAATATATTTGGTGAATGGTAATCCGTTAGAGTTTTATTACTTTTATCATTCAATCAATAGTTTTTTAAAATTTCAGAAAAGGAGTGTCCGTTTTTCTTTCTAAATAAGAAGAGATATGCAATTGCAGACGCACAAGTTCAAAGCTTAGACTTTCCATCATGCCTCCGTGTATTTGTGGACTTATCACTAATAACATACGGAAGGAAATTATTACTGTTATAATATCCAAATTGGAGAGATTCCGTAAAAAAAAAAAAAAAAAATTCGTATATATCTTTAGACTGATTCAAACTTCAAAATTTTTCGTAAGACGTCATTTTTTTGTCTAATGGGGCAACCTGTGCAATAATTTATAAACCTTGAGTATAAGAATCAGGAAAAGAAATTAATTTATTGCAGCAGTTAGTTAGCACAGCATTTTGCCTTTTGAAGATCTTCTCAAGACTACTTTGAAAAATTTCTGTGTGTCAAAAAATCAATCTATCTTTGAATTTCTTTGTTAATGGCTTAAGTTTTCTTCAAATATGTTTCGTTGCCATAAAGTTTATCTTTAATGTCAAAATAATTTGTTGTTATCAATCACAATTATATCCATAATTGTCCCCTGACATTCTATTTGCTAACGTAGAATGGAGGAATTATTGAGTATTCGGACATTCCTAATCCCACGTCACTATATCTAGCACAGGAACAGAAGGAAAAACAGCACAGGGGCCAGAGGGGAAAAGGAAACGTAGGCAATCATCGACCTGCTGGAACAGCTCGTGGACAAGAGTTCGCGTCCGCAGCACGGCAAATACCTAATCGCTGAAAAAGGACCGTCCAGCAGATTCTGATCTCCAATTTATCTCCATCAATATATCTATCTATTGGAAACCATGTTAAAGATTACGAAGAAGAGAATGTTCTTTTCTTATTCATGTAATTTTATTTTTCAGGTGACTTATTGGATTTGAAGCGCCCCTTTCCGCAAAAGTGGAAGTAAATAATAGTTAAGCGAACGTTGCAGAATCATCATAAGCAAAGTCATCAAGAATTTATTCTCCGAATAGCTATATATATAATAAGCAAGGTGTCTGGCTCAAGAATCAAATAAAGGCAATAAAGAAATAAGGAGGAGCAAAGCAAGAAATATTTATATCTACTAGATATTTATATTGAATGAAGAAGCAAGCAACACTAGTGCCAAAACCAACAAGAACAACAACAACCACCGGAAAAATGACTACCAATAAGCCCATCTAATGAACTTTATTGAGAACGGGAGATCTACCGATATCTACTACTGGATCCATACAACTTGTTGAATTATTTAAATAAATTATTCATATTTTGTTATATTTGTCTATTTATTTGTTTAGTTCAAAGTTACAAACAACAATTTTTAAAACTGCCCATGTTGATATACATACGAGCAAACACCCGCAGATAAAAATCAATACTTGCCAATGTAAATTAAGTAAATGTATGATTTTTAGATAATATCCGATGCATTAAAACCGAAAATGAACTTAGAATTTCAATTAAACGTTCACTTTTCGAGAAATTAGCGTTTTGTTTGTATGCTAAAATAAGAGGTTAAGGAACTCCATTTCACTCGGAGCATTACTTTACGATTGTAATATCGATTTAAATCGATAAAGTGAAGCTTATCGATGCAAGTTAACACAATTTAAGCATGAATCGATCGTTTTAAATGGTATTTTCATTAATTTAATGTCCACTAATTACAATTATCCAAGATCCATTTCTATCCGGTTCTACATAGTGGCAAAGTGGGCGTGGCTTTCAAAATAGTTCAGCGTTTTGTTGTCAGGTTTGAAGGGGTATGTCATTATCTTCATTTAGGATCAAAAATATCTTTATTTCTTCCCTTCTATCGTTATAAACCGATCGATTATTAGTAAATGATACAAAATATAACATTTTTTCCACTCGAACATCATTTAAAATTGTATTTTCAACCAATTTGATTTGCATGTTTAGCGGATGTCAAAGTTGTTTATGTTTCGCTCTATAGGCAACCCGGTGAGCATCAAAAAAACAAAATTCGACGATTTGCCCTTTTTGAACATGCCAATATTCAGTACTCTAACTCAAATTTCAGACATTTAAGGATGATTTTCTTTATGTCATGTAATGATTGGGATACCAAATGAAAGCTAATTGATTACTCTATTGATTTATCAAAAAAAACAACCAATATGTCTAAACGATGACATTGAAATTTGCTTTTCCGTCAGCAACTACATCCCTTTCTAACATTTAAGGGTGGTTTGCCCCCCTTAATATATTGAATTCGATTATGATTGGGATATCTATTGAAAGATAATGAATTACTCTATCGATTGACATCAAAAAATTACCAATATCTCCAAGCAATTACTTAGAAAACTGATTTTCCTAAATCGACTTTCAACCTTTATAAAATGTTACTTAAATCATGTGATTTCGCGTAAAAAGTAATTAAAAACATTACACTTATATAAAATCGATGGTTTACAGCTAAATTTGACACTTAAATGTTGATTAAAGGTCTACTTTTCGAGAAATTAGCATTTAAATGGGCCTAAAGAGTCGATAAGGAAAAATCCATTTTCAAAGTAATTGTTTGGAGATATTGGTAATTTTTTGATATTATTCGATAGAGTAACTCATTAGCTTTCCATTGATATGCCAGTCATAATCGAATTCAATGAAAAAAGAGGGGCAAAGCACCTTTTAATGTCTGAAAGGGTAGTAGTCGCCTAGGGAAAATCAATTTTTAAAGTAATTGTATGGATATATTGGTTGTTTTTTTTGATAAATCAATAGAGTAATCAATTAGCTTTCATTTGATATCCCAATCATTACATGGCATAAAGAAAATCATCCTTAAATGTCTGAAATTTGAGTTAGAGTACTGAATATTGGCATGTTCAAAAAGGGCAAATCGTCGAATTTTGTTTTTTTGATGCTCACCGGGTTGCCTATAGAGCGAAACATAAACAACTTTGACATCTGCTAAACATGCAAATCAAATTGGTTGAAAATACAATTTTAAATGATGTTCAAGTGGAAGAAATGTTATATTTTGTATAATTTACTAATAATCGATCGATTGATAGCGATAGGAGAGAAGAAATAAAGATATTTTTGGCTCTAAATGAAGATAATGACAGACCCCCTTTAGACGCTTATTTCTCGAAAAGTAGACCTTTAATCAACATTTAAGTGTCAAATTTAGCTGTAAACCATCAATTTTATATAAGAATAATGTTTTTAATTACTTTTTACGCGAAATCACATGATTTAAGTTACATTTTATAAAGGCCAAGGGTCGATATGGGAAAGTCAATTTTCTCAGTAGTTGCTTGAAGATATTGGTAATTTTTTTATATCAATCGATAGAATAATTCAATAGCTTTCATTTGATATCCCAATCATAATCGGAATCAATATATTAAGGGGGGCAAACCACCCTTAAATGTCAGAAAGGGAAGTAGTCGTTGACGGAAAATCAAATTTCAATGTCATCGTTTAGACATATTGGCTGTTTTTTTATATAAATCAATAGAGTAATTAATTAGCTTTCATTTGATATCCCAATCATTACATGGCATAAAGAAAATCATCCTTAAATGTCTGAAATGTTTGACCTTAAATGACGATAATGACAGACCCCCTTCTTCAAACCTGACGACAAAACGCTGAACTATTTTGAAAGCCACGCCCACTTTGGTTTGTATCTAGCACTTATCCAAGACACAAACCAGTTCTACATACAAGTGGGCGTGGCTTCCAAAATAGTTCAGCGTTTTGTTGTCAGGCAGCGGTAATATCGGTTCGCAAAAGTTCTCAAAATTCAAACAATGAAAGCCGTATGTAGGCTTATGAAAGTGGCCTAAAAACGCTAATTACTCGACAAGTTGATGTTTAATCAAAATTCTAATTACATATTTGGTTTTAATGCATCGAATATTATCTAAAATTCATATATTCCCTCAACTTTACGCAGTCCATGAGCTGGTATCTAGGTGGATAGGTACCATATATTTCCAATCTTCCAATTCATTTACTCTTTTTCATGTCCATGTTTCAAGTGAATCTTAAAACAACAACAACAACAACTAAATATACCTACATTCCTATGATTAATTAGTAGTGGTTCATTAAAAAAAACTTATAAGCTAGTAAACCAACTACATACCTACAAAACTTACTTCTCATTTCTTCTAAATCAACCTAATAGATCGGAAATCGCCTTTAATTGAACCTAAAAACTTTTTGGCTTAGAAACAACACATGGGAAGGAATCTCCAATGTTCAAATACGATTCACCAAATGAATGCAGCAATTGCAACTATTTCTACGATCAATAACTATTTTGAAAATTGCAATAATTGTAAAATAAACTAATACTTACATGGGATTGTAAATAATATTATTTTTGTAAGAGAAAACTGACAATTCGTTGTGCAATGATAATCTTTTATTTTTACCGTTAGAATTATTCAAGGAGTCGTCGGGAATAAGGGGAATGTTGGGAGGTAAATGTTGGAAAGGTTTATGATACTATTCATTTCTCTCTCATACTTGCATCTCATCGATCTCATCTACTTATTTTACTATTAATACGCATACATACGTACGATATCATCTACACACGTTAGAAAATAAAAGTTGACTTTATTACTTTATATCTATCCAGTAACTCTATTCTATACATTACTAAGTGTAATTCGTTCCATAAAATAATAAGAAATATTAAATTAAACCAACGTTCGTTGTAATAAAATAACGTTATTCTTTAATTATTAAACTCAAATCACTTCCTTTAGCAAAAATGAAAATTTGAAAATAACCACACTTTTGAGTTTGACATGCGTACTTATAATGAACATAAACAACTATAAATCACCTGTTGTTTTGGTCGACCAAGTTGCAATGAATTTTGTGCATTATTAATTAAATTTCCCAATTTATAAAGAAATTAATATGCATAATGATAGTTGAGTGTTTGGTGCATCCATTAGAATATGAAAATGGAAAACTGTACGTAAATTTTTCAAATTGTCGATCGATAAAAATTGCACTGTACTGTATTGAGGTTGGTTTGTCATGCATAAGTAAAAAGTAATTTTCTCTTAATTGTTCCCTTAAAATTTTGTTGTTAATTGTCATTGTTTGATTAGATTTAATCGATTGCATTATTATATTTCCGAAATTGGTATTGAAATTTCCCAAAATAGGTAACAATGGAACACAAATAAGTGCTACTTATTGGTTTTGCATGTGGTATAGTTATTAAACTTAATATATTAGATATTCGAACAATATCAATGTATGTTTTATTGACTTAATCTTAGGGTTTATGAAATATTGCCCGTTATGTTTGACGTCAACATTGAAAAGTTATTTTAAATAATTCCAATAATTTCAATAATGGAACCATTTGGTAGTAGGTAGGTACCGTACTGGAATCAGGAATATTGACTCTTTGTTTAGTTACCAGGTTCATATTACTGCACGGATCAGATGATGAAGATTTGGTACCAACGAAGTTCTACAAACTACTATCCTCAAGTACTAATCCAAGACATGGGTCGAAAGTAATAATGCGGAAATGCAGGAGGATAGTGAACAATGTTCCCAAGTTTTTCCCCAATTCGAGTTCCTTGGAAACGGCCATGCATGCGATGCCATCAAGAAACTGCTGTATCTATTGGACAACAAACCGAATTCGTTACGATTAAAACTGGACCAGCTTTCATACGACCAACCTTCTTCGGTTCTTGCTTTTGCACGTTGCTGTCCTCGCCTTTTTTTTGGAGTCCTAAGATGAAATTAATGATACTACTACTACCTACGACAGTAAGATGTAAAAAATTGACCAAGATTTTGTGAGATTACTTCAAGTTTTACTTCACTTCAAGTCCCCTGGAGGCAACTGCATCAAAGTTAAATGATAGATGTCTAAAGGCAATCAGCTTTTGTTTGTGGTAAGTAAGTATGAAAACCTTTGGAACATAGTAACAGTAGATTACAATATTAAAAAAATATTTGTTTTAGTTAGTTGGAAATGAAAGACAAAAACTCTTTACGTATAAATGCTAAGTTTTGGTGTACATCCACAAAAAAATGGCCTGTAGTGAAAACGCTTTTCGAACGAATCTTGGAATACAGGATAGGTACATGGATTCAGAAAATTAGAACTCAACTATTGGTCGAAGGTATAGACCGAAGTAATGAATTCTAATGAATGTCAGAATAACGTTGGACACCGTTTAAGTAACCAGTTACATGCAACACCGCAGTAGTATCTACAGGAAAAATCAGAAAAAGTGCATTCAGTAGTACTTAGAAAGTCATTTCATTAACAATAAGGAGACAATATTCAAGTATGTAAGTTGAAATTATTTACTAATTTACATTAGTAGGTACCTACTGGTTGATATGGATAATTTTATTATTGTATGTAGTTTATGTTACAAATAATTAATCGTGAAAAATTATTAGTTCATCTGTATTTATCTGAACAGTTCGGTAAAATGTACCTAATATATGCTAGACGGAAAAAAGATTAATGCGGCATAATATGATTAAAAATTTAAAATTTTTATGACTAAATATTTTATTACAATTTCAACTGTCCTCTTTTCTGCTATAAATTCTAGCTTCTTGTTATAATATATTTTTATTATTTTATCTATAAACATTATTAGTTGATCGTTTCTTCATAAGGCTTATAAGATTGAATTCATGCAATCAATCTCAAATGTTATTTTTTTCTTTTAGTGTTCCTTGATTCTTTCCGCGAATGGAGATTTCATTTGAAGATTTTTGGACTGGTGTGAAAGATATGCATTCGACACCAAAAACTGCTCTAAAGCAGTACATTTGCAAAGCATAGGTATTATTCAAACTCAACTCAACCATAGTTTATCGTTTTTTTCACATAAGTAAAACATCATTAATCATGGATATTGTATATAGGAAGACGATAGTATTTCGTGAAAGTTATACGATAGGCATACGCGTTCTATTATAGGCTAGGGGAAAATTAATTTTAAATTTATTTACAGTTACTATAAAACTTACAGTATCCATATAGATTTAATAATAGTTATAGTTTCAATCAAATTATGTAACCCAAGTCAATAGGAATATATCACAATAGGAATATTTGAATCAGCTTCTTATGAAATTCTGGTAACTACATTACCGACTTTTTTCAACAAACAATTTTTTTACTGAAAAACTCGTTTTTCTTTAAATTTTTCTTATAGAAATAGAAAAATTGTGTTTTAAAATTCATTTTATTAATTGAACATTTGATTTTCGCCAAGTTTTTTGTTAATTCGTATTTGAAAAAAATAATTAAATCATATATGTAACAATTGTTGTTTGAAAACAAAAAAAGAATTGTTTTCAACAGCAGACATATTGGTGATTTTGACTCGTTTTTACTTAAGTAACTTCATGTATTTATTTTAGTGGTACATAGTAAGTTTTTTATTATAAAAATTACCAACTATTATGTTTAAATATAGTTTGTGTATTTGTGGAATACTGGACATTGTTATATTCAACTTTTATCGACAAATTATAGCAGAAAATGGGTTGACGAATTGCACAGGTTAGATATGCATGTTCTATTTGGACTATTATTTTTCCTGTTTTCAAATTATCTGATTACTTTGTATTAGAGTATAGGGCAGTTAGCAAGTTTTAAAGAACACAACAATAGATTGGAATTAATGGGAACGTTACAACAATCAGTTTTTAGAGTCAATAAATTTAACATGGAATAACAATAGGGTATTCAAATATGATAGTAAGAGATGTGTTTATTTTGGCAATTTTTCAACAGTTACGACTTTCATAGGAATTTTCAGATATTTGTACTAAACTTTTAAAGAAGATGATTGTGTAATCATATCTCTGGAATACCAATATTTCCTTCAAATCTAAATTTCGATTTGGTAACATTATAAAACCAGTTTCTTTCAGATTTGGTGCATTTCTGTTCAATGAGGATGGAGAGTGGATATGTATGGAACACATAATATGTAATAATCAATAAGATCTTTGGAAATAGCAATATTAATGATCATAATGATGAATGGAATCAATCTCAAATAATTAAGAGTTCCTCAATTGACATGAATTTTGAACTGAACTATCGCTGAGAGCCATGGAGTGAAATTTACTATCAATACATTAAGATGCTACCGATTGATTGCTGACTTTATTATTCCATCGAAGGATTATATTATATATTACTGCTACTCTACACTATTAAGTTCTAAATACATTTGTCGTTGTAGAATTGTGAAACGATTGAATATTTGAAACCAAATATACACTAATCATACAATTTGTAAAAATTAAATCAAATCTACAGCCCATGCTGTGGATTTAGATAATTAAGACCCTATTTAGTCTAAATAATATCTAACATCCCTTACCCTGACAGCCTATATCAGAGATATCAATACGTTATCATATTTTTTTTATTCGATTGAAACACCTACCTGTGACATGAGACCAATCTTATGTTCTCTTCTAGTTATTTCAATTTTTATTGTATTATTTTTTTGGGGAAACAATTCTTAGATTTACTTGTATTTCTATTGGATATATGTATTTTTATCAAATGTTTTATTTCTGAATGTTTATTTTTATATTTTGATTTTATTTTAAAAATTCAAATTCCATTTTTTAATTGTGTTTTTTTTTTCTGTGCAGATGCAATGGTCACGGGAAAATCTGAAGAAATGAAGAAACGAAACCAAATTGTCTTTAGTTTTTGATTATTTTTTTCTGTTACAGATTTTTGCGGAACAATTGATAATGGAGCCGACCTCTATACCAATCGCCAAGTTATGAAAATTAATTCAAAACAACCACCCTCTCCCCCTTGAATGTTTTAAAAAAAAATAATAGAACAATGGGAATTCTTATATTGTTAGCTTAGCGCCGCCTACCTATCCAAAATAGTTCAGTTATAATATTATCTTAGCTTTATTGTTATTGTCTTTACGTAGTTTTTTATTAATTTTAAGTTTTTATATTCAACTGATTTGAAGAGATTAAATGTTGTTTTGTCTGTGCAGATTCGATGGATTGTCAATGTGAAAGAATTCAAAGAGATGTGTTAGCACGTTGGCCCTCAAGAAATGAAGAATTTAAAAACCTTATTTTTTTGCTTTAATTAAATTTTATTTTCTTTGCAGATATTCTCTTGGAATGATTGCAGTCGGAAGAATTGATTAGATGAGCAATTCAAGACATGACGAAACTATTGAAATTCCTTCTTCTTCAGCCATTCAAGCCATCAAGCTTCTTATTATTACCTAATACCAGTCATCGTTATCAAATCCTATCTATAGCTTAGTTATACTTTATCTCTATTATTCTTTTGACCCCAATATTTCACGGGAAACTAATACTACTTTAAATCAATTGAAACTAGGCTTAGGTATTATTTAGATAGAAACATTTAATACCTCTTGTTTGGGTTTCAATTTTTATAAGTTGTTTTATAACATTAACAACTTGTAACATTATACTAAATTTAATATTATATATTGGCTTAGATATATGCATTTGTGCAATAGCTGAACTTACAATTGATAAATAGTCGATTCAAAACTGCGACCCACGTCGTTTAGTCCTTTGCAATCATTAAATTTATAAAACGATAATACGAACACGAAATGTTCACTTTATAGATTCAAAACCTCTGCCCTACCTACCCTTAAAAGCCTATTTCTCTTATCCAGTACTCTAAAAACGTATTCTCTATCTTGAAATTATTTTATACTAATACCTACATGAAATTATTTTTATATTTGGGGTTTATATTATATTATGTGAGATCTTTTTCGTTAATAACTTATATATATATATATATATATATACGTAGATAGATCATTAGTTTTATAAGCTTAGCTTTAGAAAATTTAGTTTAAGTTTTAAATATAGAAATTAATGATTCTTTTTTCTGTGCAGATTCAATGTATCTAGGAATTGAAGGAAGCAGTTATCGTTGAACCGTAAAATATGTCATTGGGATCTTCGATTAATATTTTATAACAAAATTTAATAATAATTCTAAATTAAGTACTTTTTCTGTGCAGATTTGTGGAGTCATTTAGAAAACGTCTTACCAACTATTTGATTATTTTGTGAAGCTAATTAAAACGTACGGAGTAATACGGAGAATAAATGCAAAGAGAGGGGGAAATCAACCTGGTGGTATCCGAAAAGAAAAAGCCAACTTCTTAGACAGTTTGGTGTAAGTACGCAGTTTCAGTGTTCTCAAATTAATGATGAACTTGATGGCAATGACATAAACTAATAGGTATGATAATAAATGTAAATAAGTTTCAACTCACAATATCTGACAATGCTCTGACTTTATAGGAACTAGGTACCCAGTTTAATATGTTTGCATATTTTTTAATTTCCCGTGGATTTTTTCTTGCTACGTTTTTGGTCAATGTAAAGCAGCATTGTTAATATTGTATAAACAGGTAAACGATAAGTTTTAATAAATTTCGGTAAAATTAAAAATTGTCATTTCTTATAATTTCTTAGAGATATTTGGAAGTACCTACGTCGACTCCTAAGGCTTATTGGAAGTCAGAGTGTTAATTTACTATTCGTTCATCTACGGGGATTAGAATAATATACAGATAACTGAACTCATTATGGCGAAGAAGAATTAACAGAAGTTTACATCTCAAGATGTCTTCACTCTTCCCATTTGTTCCTTTTTTTCGTACGCTTCTGTTCCCAACTTTACTATCTTGCTCCCCCCATGGAATGAAAGTAATAATGTGGATGTGGATGTGCAAAACTATCACTCAAGTTTTTCTCCAATTTAAGTTTCTCGTAGACAACCATAATTACGCTTAAAGTAAGCAGAGAGTTGACGACAAAAGGCTTTTGAGGTAATAAGTTTTCTGGTACATGATACTATGTAATAGAATGGAAATTTAAAACTATTTTTTTAGGTTGAACAAGAAAAAAAAGTTCATCTATAATATAAAAGAAACATTTTGGCGTACATCCACAAAGTAGGTACTTATGGCGCGTTTATGAGAAATCAGTTGGAAAACGTACCTTTGGATTGTAAAAATCTTTCTATGACGCTGTGCAGGAGAAATGCATCCAGAGATTAGATAATCATTTATAATTCAAGTAAGTTGATATTATTCACTATGTTATATTGGTTCTGGTTAATATCAACGATTGCATAAGTATAGCTTACCTAGACAATATTCATTTTGTATTCGGAATATTTATCTTTAAATACTCATACGTAATCACCCCGTATACCTCTCGTGGTGTATCGTTGTAAATTCATTCCAATTGGATTTACAACAGTTGTAAGACCACCTACTGTGTTATCATCGTTTAGGTGATTTAGCATAACAATATCATACATTACTTCAAATAGGATTAATTAATATTTGTTAAGTAAGTGGTGAAATTAATTTAAGTTTTTTTTTTTTTTTTAGATGATTTTAATTTATTCAACGAAAACAAATCAATTGTCATCGAGATTATGAAGATCAACTATTCCCATATATATATTGCAAGCGCAGCTAATAATAGAAGAATGATATTGATGCATAAATATTGATATAATATCCATAGATATATGCTACACTAAGTGTAAATGTAAAATAAAAGATGTATATTTTCTCCCCATTTATATAGGGCTTGGAGTGGCGCCGATCGACGACGATTTCAACGGCAGAAATTTAAATTTCTTCTACTGGTTTGTACAAATTAATTGTACCCGTCACTTGATTTATAATTAAACTATTGTGTCGTTATTGTGATGAAGTGTGAAAAGTTTGTAGGTATAGTTGATTTTAAAATTGATTTTGTAAATTTCATAAGTAACAAAGAAAATTATTGTAGACATCATTTTTTTTAATTGCTAAAATATTTAATTTTCATAAGCACACAAATTTAACAAATTGTTTATGTTATACTACATTCTGTGCACTTGCTGCATATAGATAAATATCTAAAAATACTTTAATATTTAAGCCACTGATAGAAATTTAAGTATTCATCAAACTATTAAGGCAACATCATTGCATCTTTTTCTTAAAAGAATTCATTTTAATATTCAGGATAACGTCACAATGGTTTATTTAAATTTATTATCAAGTATCAAAACATTTTTAAGATTTTATTAAGCCTTTAAAAAATATCTCATAAACATTTCCTAGATTTACACTGCAAACGATATTGTTAACTTCTGCACTATATACATAATTCAATAGAATTAAAATTCAACTTGAAAAAGGAAAAATCAATTAAATTTCCTTAGTTATTAAAGCAATTGCATCGGCTAATTCAACTGATTCTTGATTAGGAATTTGTTTGGGATTTTAATTAAAGGCTCAAATAAGTACTCTCTCGTAATTATTTTCAAAATAAGTTGTATGGATTGATAGAAGATAGTACCTACGACAAGTAGTTTTTAAATGAAGGTGAGATTACATTGGCTCTTCTTAATTGAATTCGGTGAAAAATGTTCTCTTAATTATTATTTTAAATAATTTTTATTTAATGTAAAACTATTTGTTGGAAGCTTTTTAAATTCTTAACGCTGAATAACTAAAGTATTGCACTAACCGAATTGAATTAAAGAAACTTTCTTATTGCTTTTTTTTTTTAAATAAATTATCGATAGGAATATGAGGTCAGTACCTACAGGTTGCTAATGGATTGTTCACATTAGATTTAATCCAATTCAATTACAATGTCGATTTTTCTGGTTTACATTGAAACCAAATAATCAGTAAATTATTGATATTAGTTATTATATGTAGATCGCTATTTAAGAGTTCAAATGGTCCCAATATAATAGGATTTAATTTTTATAGTTTTAACATATTCCGTGGTTTCAAAGCGTTCAAAAATTTCATATTTTCAAATTCAAAGATATTGTAAAGTTCATTAACCAGAGGCCAGTTTCATACAATAATTGCCATACATTTTCGTTTGAACTATTTGAACACTGAAAGAAATTCTTGGTTCCATTGGGTTTTCAAGTAAATTTTTATTTATAACGAACTAAAAATTGTCATTTCAGAATGCCTACAGTTGGGAAATCATTATTTTATTGACCAGTTTTTCTTTCATCTAAAAAGTTAGACAAAAGGTTATGTTGAATGTGCCCAAAGAAAAGGTTTGCAATATGAAAATTTTTTCACCGCTGTCACATTACTTGTCAAAGGAAAATCGCTAGAATATGAATTAAATATTCCAATTTTTTTCCTTATGATTTTCACGATTAAATTCTAGAGCCGGTTTTATTTATTTTTCTAGTTTCGCCTTTTTCATTTGCAAACAATCAAATGACAATTCCCACACCCTTTGCCATATTCAACGCTTTTTATTTTAACTTGGATTTATTAAAGAAAAAGCTTTTTCATTTTAGCTTCTTATGGACCTATAATGTTGTGGTTTGCAATTTTCATTATTGTGTCAGACTTTGATGGGGAAAAAAGGAAAATTGGATAGAAAAATAATATTTGTTTTAGATATGTTTAGGGTGTTCTGTGAGAATTCTGAGCTACCTACACTCTCCATAAACTCTCTTGCCCTTATTTAATTTTAAATTTCTTTATTGCTGTAATTCAATGTCATTCCAATATTAAAGGCGTTACATTTTTATGGTCCAAGTTTTGGGTTCAAAAATTTCATATTTTAAAATTCAAAGGTATTGTCATATTATTTCGCTAGGGGGCAGTTCAATACAACAATGGTCGTTCATGTTTTATTGAACATTCCGAATCGTTTAGAACCGTTTGAACAGTACAATAACTGCCTGATTGGCATTATTTTTTTGGTTAACTTGAATGCCTTGAATTTATCCCCACGATCCCCCCACTTAGGATATGCCCTTAATTGGTGAAAAATAAATTATGTTCAACTAAAAACAGGGAAAATGCAAAGCGTTATTTTTACCTTTCGAAGTATTAAGGAGTCGAAAGGAATATGGGGACGGGTGGAAAATGTTGGAAATGTTAGTTTACGTGATACTATTCACTTCTCTCTTTAACTTGCATTTCATCGATCTTTTCTACTTACTTTATTATTATTATTCTCCTTTTATGTGTATACATACACATACAACAACTGCCGACCACCTGTTGTTTTGATCGACCAAGTTGCAATGAAATCAGCGATAAAGTAGCGGAAATTTGTGCATTATTAATTAAATTTCTCAATTTATAGCAAAACTATTATTTGGTGCATCGATTGGAATATGGAAATGGAAAACTGTAAGTAAATTTTTCAAATTGTCGAAAGATAAAAATTGCACAGTACCTACAATGAGGTTAGTTTTTCATGCACAAGAAAAAAGTAATTTTCTCTTAATTGTTGCCCTAAAATTATGTTAATTGTCTTATTTAATCGCTTGCATTATTATATATTTCCGAAATTGATATTTAAATTTTCCAAAATAGGAATCAATGGAATACAAACAAATGCTACTTGTTGCTTTTGCATGTTGTATAGTTATTAGGAACTTAATATATATTATCTATTAGGTATTCTAACAATGTCTTGTGTTCTATTGGCAATCTATCTCAGGGTTTATTAAGTATTGCCCCTTATATTTGACGTCATTTGAAAAGTTATTTCAATTAATTCCCTCGGGATTTGTTGGAACCATTTGGTAGTACCTAGGTAGTACCATACTTGAATCAGGAATATTGACTCTTTGTTCAGTTACCAGGTCCATATTACTGCACGGATCAGATGATGAAGATTTGACAAGAATTAGTACCAACGAAGCTCTACTTGGTTCTGGCTTCTACAAACTACTATCCTCAAGTACTAATCGAACACATGGGTTGAAAGTAATAATGCGGAAATGAGATGTGATATGTGTGAGGATAGAGAACAATAATCCCAAGTTTTTCCCCAATTCGAGTTCCTCTTCGGCTCTTACTTTTGCACGTTGCAGTCTTCGCCTTTTTTTTTTTTTTTTTTGGAGTCATAAGATGAAATTAATAGTCCGACAATAAGATGTAATAAAATTTACGAAGATTTTGTGAAATTACTTCAAGTTTTACTCAACTTCAAATTCTTTGTAGACAATTGCGTAAAAGTTAAATGAGAGTGAAATAAAGACAATAAACTTTTGTGGTAAGTATGTAAATCTTTGGATCAAAGTATCAAGGTACCTAATACCCAGATTAAATTAAAAACTTTTATTTTAGATGGAAGTGAAAGAGAGACCCTCTTTACATATAAAAGTTAAGTTTTGGTGTACATCCACAAAAAATGGCTTTAATGAATCCACGCTTTTTGAACGAATCCAGGAATGACTTTCGGATACAGAAATCCTATAATGTGGTGTAATTGTCCATGGGATTCGCAGCATTATTCTCCTCCAAACCCACAATTTCGGGGGTCAATAGGACTTGGAGTTTACCTGAAAACAACCAAATCTGGAATGAATGCAGTGTGGTGATTGTGGAATATTCATGTAATAGTTTTATAATCAAAATACAACAAGTATGTAGAGCTTTACTATTTACCTACCATTTTAAAAGTTTACATGTCTCCTACAATAATTTTACAATAACATTAAAACAGTCTTCTTGAGTGAAATAATTGTACTCAAATTCAAATAATAATATGATTTTATTTTTACAGATTTTGAGTCTCAAAATGGATGCAGAGAAAAGCAGTTGTTACCTAAATTAAATTCGCTTTGTAACAAATATATTTGGTGAATGGTAATCCGTTAGAGTTTTATTACTTTTATCATTCAATCAATAGTTTTTTAAAATTTCAGAAAAGGAGTGTCCGTTTTTCTTTCTAAATAAGAAGAGATATGCAATTGCAGACGCACAAGTTCAAAGCTTAGACTTTCCATCATGCCTCCGTGTATTTGTGGACTTATCACTAATAACATACGGAAGGAAATTATTACTGTTATAATATCCAAATTGGAGAGATTCCGTAAAAAAAAAAAAAAAAAATCGTATATATCTTTAGACTGATTCAAACTTCAAAATTTTTCGTAAGACGTCATTTTTTTGTCTAATGGGGCAACCTGTGCAATAATTTATAAACCTTGAGTATAAGAATCAGGAAAAGAAATTAATTTATTGCAGCAGTTAGTTAGCACAGCATTTTGCCTTTTGAAGATCTTCTCAAGACTACTTTGAAAAATTTCTGTGTGTCAAAAAATCAATCTATCTTTGAATTTCTTTGTTAATGGCTTAAGTTTTCTTCAAATATGTTTCGTTGCCATAAAGTTTATCTTTAATGTCAAAATAATTTGTTGTTATCAATCACAATTATATCCATAATTGTCCCCTGACACTCTATTTGCTAACGTAGAATGGAGGAATTATTGAGTATTCGGACATTCCTCATCCCACGTCACTATATCTAGCACAGGAACAGAAGGAAAAACAGCACAGGGGCCAGAGGGAAAAAGGAAACGTAGGCAATCATCGACCTGCTGGAACAGCTCGTGGACAAGAGTTCGCGTCCGCAGCACGGCAAATACCTAATCGCTGAAAAAGGACCGTCCAGCAGATTCTGATCTCCAATTTATCTCCATCAATATATCTATCTATTGGAAACCATGTTAAAGATTACGAAGAAGAGAATGTTCTTTTCTTATTCATGTAATTTTATTTTTCAGGTGACTTATTGGATTTGAAGCGCCCCTTTCCGCAAAAGTGGAAGTAAATAATAGTTAAGCGAAGGTTGCAGAATCATCATAAGCAAAGTCATCAAGAATTTATTCTCCGAATAGCTATATATATAATAAGCAAGGTGTCTGGCTCAAGAATCAAATAAAGGCAATAAAGAAATAAGGAGGAGCAAAGCAAGAAATATTTATATCTACTAGATATTTATATTGAATGAAGAAGCAAGCAACACTAGTGCCAAAACCAACAAGAACAACAACAACCACCGGAAAAATGACTACCAATAAGCCCATCTAATGAACTTTATTGAGAACGGGAGATCTACCGATATCTACTACTGGATCCATACAACTTGTTGAATTATTTAAATAAATTATTCATATTTTGTTATATTTGTCTATTTATTTGTTTAGTTCAAAGTTACAAACAACAATTTTTAAAACTGCCCATGTTGATATACATACGAGCAAACACCCGCAGATAAAAATCAATACTTGCCAATGTAAATTAAGTAAATGTATGATTTTTAGATAATATCCGATGCATTAAAACCGAAAATGAACTTAGAATTTCAATTAAACGTTCACTTTTCGAGAAATTAGCGTTTTGTTTGTATGCTAAAATAAGAGGTTAAGGAACTCCATTTCACTCGGAGCATTACTTTACGATTGTAATATCGATTTAAATCGATAAAGTGAAGCTTATCGATGCAAGTTAACACAATTTAAGCATGAATCGATCGTTTTAAATGGTATTTTCATTAATTTAATGTCCACTAATTACAATTATCCAAGATCCATTTCTATCCGGTTCTACATAGTGGCAAACTGGGCGTGGCTTTCAAAATAGTTCAGCGTTTTGTTGTCAGGTTTGAAGGGGTATGTCATTATCTTCATTTAGGATCAAAAATATCTTTATTTCTTCCCTTCTATCGTTATAAACCGATCGATTATTAGTAAATGATACAAAATATAACATTTTTTCCACTCGAACATCATTTAAAATTGTATTTTCAACCAATTTGATTTGCATGTTTAGCGGATGTCAAAGTTGTTTATGTTTCGCTCTATAGGCAACCCGGTGAGCATCAAAAAAACAAAATTCGACGATTTGCCCTTTTTGAACATGCCAATATTCAGTACTCTAACTCAAATTTCAGACATTTAAGGATGATTTTCTTTATGTCATGTAATGATTGGGATACCAAATGAAAGCTAATTGATTACTCTATTGATTTATCAAAAAAAACAACCAATATGTCTAAACGATGACATTGAAATTTGCTTTTCCGTCAGCAACTACATCCCTTTCTAACATTTAAGGGTGGTTTGCCCCCCTTAATATATTGAATTCGATTATGATTGGGATATCTATTGAAAGATAATGAATTACTCTATCGATTGACATCAAAAAATTACCAATATCTCCAAGCAATTACTTAGAAAACTGATTTTCCTAAATCGACTTTCAACCTTTATAAAATGTTACTTAAATCATGTGATTTCGCGTAAAAAGTAATTAAAAACATTACACTTATATAAAATCGATGGTTTACAGCTAAATTTGACACTTAAATGTTGATTAAAGGTCTACTTTTCGAGAAATTAGCATTTAAATGGGCCTAAAGAGTCGATAAGGAAAAATCCATTTTCAAAGTAATTGTTTGGAGATATTGGTAATTTTTTGATATTATTCGATAGAGTAACTCATTAGCTTTCCATTGATATGCCAGTCATAATCGAATTCAATGAAAAAAGAGGGGCAAAGCACCTTTTAATGTCTGAAAGGGTAGTAGTCGCCTAGGGAAAATCAATTTTTAAAGTAATTGTATGGATATATTGGTTGTTTTTTTTGATAAATCAATAGAGTAATCAATTAGCTTTCATTTGATATCCCAATCATTACATGGCATACAGAAAATCATCCTGAAATGTCCGAAATTTGAGTTAGAGTACTGAATATTGGCATGTTCAAAAAGGGCAAATCGTCGAATTTTGTTTTTTTGATGCTCACCGGGTTGCCTATAGAGCGAAACATAAACAACTTTGACATCCGCTAAACATGCAAATCAAATTGGTTGAAAATACAATTTTAAATGATGTTCGAGTGGAAGAAATGTTATATTTTGTATCATTTACTAATAATCGATCGATTGATAGCGATAGGAGAGAAGAAATAAAGATATTTTTGGCCCTAAATGAAGATAATGACAGACCCCCTTTAGACGCTTATTTCTCGAAAAGTAGACCTTTAATCAACATTTAAGTGTCAAATTTAGCTGTAATCCATCAATTTTATATAAGAATAATGTTTTTAATTACTTTTTACGCGAAATCACATGATTTAAGTTACATTTTATAAAGGCCAAGGGTCGATATGGGAAAGTCAATTTTCTAAGTACTTGCTTGGAGATATTGGTAATTTTTTTGATGTCAATCGATAGAGTAATTCATTATCTTTCAATAGATATCCCAATCATAATCGGGTTCAATATATTAAGGGGGGCAAACCACCCTTAAATGTCAGAAAGGGAAGTAGTCGCTGACGGAAAATCAAATTTCAATGTCATCGTTTAGACATATTGGCTGTTTTTTTATATAAATCAATAGAGTATTTAATTAGCTTTCATTTGATATCCCAATCATTACATGGCATAAAGAAAATCATCCTTAAATGTCTGAAATGTTTGACCTTAAATGACGATAATGACAGACCCCCTTCTTCAAACCTGACGACAAAACGCTGAACTATTTTGAAAGCCACGCCCACTTTGGTTTGTATCTAGCACTTATCCAAGACACAAACCAGTTCTACATACAAGTGGGCGTGGCTTCCAAAATAGTTCAGCGTTTTGTTGTCAGGCAGCGGTAATATCGGTTCGCAAAAGTTCTCAAAATTCAAACAATGAAAGCCGTATGTAGGCTTATGAAAGTGGCCTAAAAACGCTAATTACTCGACAAGTTGATGTTTAATCAAAATTCTAATTACATATTTGGTTTTAATGCATCGAATATTATCTAAAATTCATATATTCCCTCAACTTTACGCAGTCCATGAGCTGGTATCTAGGTGGATAGGTACCATATATTTCCAATCTTCCAATTCATTTACTCTTTTTCATGTCCATGTTTCAAGTGAATCTTAAAACAACAACAACAACAACTAAATATACCTACATTCCTATGATTAATTAGTAGTGGTTCATTAAAAAAAACTTATAAGCTAGTAAACCAACTACATACCTACAAAACTTACTTCTCATTTCTTCTAAATCAACCTAATAGATCGGAAATCGCCTTTAATTGAACCTAAAAACTTTTTGGCTTAGAAACAACACATGGGAAGGAATCTCCAATGTTCAAATACGATTCACCAAATGAATGCAGCAATTGCAACTATTTCTACGATCAATAACTATTTTGAAAATTGCAATAATTGTAAAATAAACTAATACTTACATGGGATTGTAAATAATATTATTTTTGTAAGAGAAAACTGACAATTCGTTGTGCAATGATAATCTTTTATTTTTACTGTTAGAATTATTCAAGGAGTCGTCGGGAATAAGGGGAATGTTGGGAGGTAAATGTTGGAAAGGTTTATGATACTATTCATTTCTCTCTCATACTTGCATCTCATCGATCTCATCTACTTATTTTACTATTAATACGCATACATACGTACGATATCATCTACACACGTTAGAAAATAAAAGTTGACTTTATTACTTTATATCTATCCAGTAACTCTATTCTATACATTACTAAGTGTAATTCGTTCCATAAAATAATAAGAAATATTAAATTAAACCAACGTTCGTTGTAATAAAATAACGTTATTCTTTAATTATTAAACTCAAATCACTTCCTTTAGCAAAAATGCAAATTTGAAAATAACCACACTTTTGAGTTTGACATGCGTACTTATAATGAACATAAACAACTATAAATCACCTGTTGTTTTGGTCGACCAAGTTGCAATGAATTTTGTGCATTATTAATTAAATTTCCCAATTTATAAAGAAATTAATATGCATAATGATAGTTGAGTGTTTGGTGCATCCATTAGAATATGAAAATGGAAAACTGTACGTAAATTTTTCAAATTGTCGATCGATAAAAATTGCACTGTACTGTATTGAGGTTGGTTTGTCATGCATAAGTAAAAAGTAATTTTCTCTTAATTGTTCCCTTAAAATTTTGTTGTTAATTGTCATTGTTTGATTAGATTTAATCGATTGCATTATTATATTTCCGAAATTGGTATTGAAATTTCCCAAAATAGGTAACAATGGAACACAAATAAGTGCTACTTATTGGTTTTGCATGTGGTATAGTTATTAAACTTAATATATTAGATATTCGAACAATATCAATGTATGTTTTATTGACTTAATCTTAGGGTTTATGAAATATTGCCCCTTATGTTTGACGTCAACATTGAAAAGTTATTTTAAATAATTCCAATAATTTCAATAATGGAACCATTTGGTAGTAGGTAGGTACCGTACTGGAATCAGGAATATTGACTCTTTGTTTAGTTACCAGGTTCATATTACTGCACGGATCAGATGATGAAGATTTGGTACCAACGAAGTTCTACAAACTACTATCCTCAAGTACTAATCCAAGACATGGGTCGAAAGTAATAATGCGGAAATGCAGGAGGATAGTGAACAATGTTCCCAAGTTTTTCCCCAATTCGAGTTCCTTGGAAACGGCCATGCATGCGATGCCATCAAGAAACTGCTGTATCTATTGGACAACAAACCGAATTCGTTACGATTAAAACTGGACCAGCTTTCATACGACCAACCTTCTTCGGTTCTTGCTTTTGCACGTTGCTGTCCTCGCCTTTTTTTGGAGTCCTAAGATGAAATTAATGATACTACTACTACCTACGACAGTAAGATGTAAAAAATTGACCAAGATTTTGTGAGATTACTTCAAGTTTTACTTCACTTCAAGTCCCCTGGAGGCAACTGCATCAAAGTTAAATGATAGATGTCTAAAGGCAATCAGCTTTTGTTTGTGGTAAGTAAGTATGAAAACCTTTGGAACATAGTAACAGTAGATTACAATATTAAAAAAATATTTGTTTTAGTTAGTTGGAAATGAAAGACAAAAACTCTTTACGTATAAATGCTAAGTTTTGGTGTACATCCACAAAAAAATGGCCTGTAGTGAAAACGCTTTTCGAACGAATCTTGGAATACAGGATAGGTACATGGATTCAGAAAATTAGAACTCAACTATTGGTCGAAGGTATAGACCGAAGTAATGAATTCTAATGAATGTCAGAATAACGTTGGACACCGTTTAAGTAACCAGTTACATGCAACACCGCAGTAGTATCTACAGGAAAAATCAGAAAAAGTGCATTCAGTAGTACTTAGAAAGTCATTTCATTAACAATAAGGAGACAATATTCAAGTATGTAAGTTGAAATTATTTACTAATTTACATTAGTAGGTACCTACTGGTTGATATGGATAATTTTATTATTGTATGTAGTTTATGTTACAAAGAATTAATCGTGAAAAATTATTAGTTCATCTGTATTTATCTGAACAGTTCGGTAAAATGTACCTAATATATGCTAGACGGAAAAAAGATTAATGCGGCATAATATGATTAAAAATTTAAAATTTTTATGACTAAATATTTTATTACAATTTCAACTGTCCTCTTTTCTGCTATAAATTCTAGCTTCTTGTTATAATATATTTTTATTATTTTATCTATAAACATTATTAGTTGATCGTTTCTTCATAAGGCTTATAAGATTGAATTCATGCAATCAATCTCAAATGTTATTTTTTTCTTTTAGTGTTCCTTGATTCTTTCCGCGAATGGAGATTTCATTTGAAGATTTTTGGACTGGTGTGAAAGATATGCATTCGACACCAAAAACTGCTCTAAAGCAGTACATTTGCAAAGCATAGGTATTATTCAAACTCAACTCAACCATAGTTTATCGTTTTTTTCACATAAGTAAAACATCATTAATCATGGATATTGTATATAGGAAGACGATAGTATTTCGTGAAAGTTATACGATAGGCATACGCGTTCTATTATAGGCTAGGGGAAAATTAATTTTAAATTTATTTACAGTTACTATAAAACTTACAGTATCCATATAGATTTAATAATAGTTATAGTTTCAATCAAATTATGTAACCCAAGTCAATAGGAATATATCACAATAGGAATATTTGAATCAGCTTCTTATGAAATTCTGGTAACTACATTACCGACTTTTTTCAACAAACAATTTTTTTACTGAAAAACTCGTTTTTCTTTAAATTTTTCTTATAGAAATAGAAAAATTGTGTTTTAAAATTCATTTTATTAATTGAACATTTGATTTTCGCCAAGTTTTTTGTTAATTCGTATTTGAAAAAAATAATTAAATCATATATGTAACAATTGTTGTTTGAAAACAAAAAAAGAATTGTTTTCAACAGCAGACATATTGGTGATTTTGACTCGTTTTTACTTAAGTAACTTCATGTATTTATTTTAGTGGTACATAGTAAGTTTTTTATTATAAAAATTACCAACTATTATGTTTAAATATAGTTTGTGTATTTGTGGAATACTGGACATTGTTATATTCAACTTTTATCGACAAATTATAGCAGAAAATGGGTTGACGAATTGCACAGGTTAGATATGCATGTTCTATTTGGACTATTATTTTTCCTGTTTTCAAATTATCTGATTACTTTGTATTAGAGTATAGGGCAGTTAGCAAGTTTTAAAGAACACAACAATAGATTGGAATTAATGGGAACGTTACAACAATCAGTTTTTAGAGTCAATAAATTTAACATGGAATAACAATAGGGTATTCAAATATGATAGTAAGAGATGTGTTTATTTTGGCAATTTTTCAACAGTTACGACTTTCATAGGAATTTTCAGATATTTGTACTAAACTTTTAAAGAAGATGATTGTGTAATCATATCTCTGGAATACCAATATTTCCTTCAAATCTAAATTTCGATTTGGTAACATTATAAAACCAGTTTCTTTCAGATTTGGTGCATTTCTGTTCAATGAGGATGGAGAGTGGATATGTATGGAACACATAATATGTAATAATCAATAAGATCTTTGGAAATAGCAATATTAATGATCATAATGATGAATGGAATCAATCTCAAATAATTAAGAGTTCCTCAATTGACATGAATTTTGAACTGAACTATCGCTGAGAGCCATGGAGTGAAATTTACTATCAATACATTAAGATGCTACCGATTGATTGCTGACTTTATTATTCCATCGAAGGATTATATTATATATTACTGCTACTCTACACTATTAAGTTCTAAATACATTTGTCGTTGTAGAATTGTGAAACGATTGAATATTTGAAACCAAATATACACTAATCATACAATTTGTAAAAATTAAATCAAATCTACAGCCCATGCTGTGGATTTAGATAATTAAGACCCTATTTAGTCTAAATAATATCTAACATCCCTTACCCTGACAGCCTATATCAGAGATATCAATACGTTATCATATTTTTTTTATTCGATTGAAACACCTACCTGTGACATGAGACCAATCTTATGTTCTCTTCTAGTTATTTCAATTTTTATTGTATTATTTTTTTGGGGAAACAATTCTTAGATTTACTTGTATTTCTATTGGATATATGTATTTTTATCAAATGTTTTATTTCTGAATGTTTATTTTTATATTTTGATTTTATTTTAAAAATTCAAATTCCATTTTTTAATTGTGTTTTTTTTTCTGTGCAGATGCAATGGTCACGGGAAAATCTGAAGAAATGAAGAAACGAAACCAAATTGTCTTTAGTTTTTGATTATTTTTTTCTGTTACAGATTTTTGCGGAACAATTGATAATGGAGCCGACCTCTATACCAATCGCCAAGTTATGAAAATTAATTCAAAACAACCACCCTCTCCCCCTTGAATGTTTTAAAAAAAAATAATAGAACAATGGGAATTCTTATATTGTTAGCTTAGCGCCGCCTACCTATCCAAAATAGTTCAGTTATAATATTATCTTAGCTTTATTGTTATTGTCTTTACGTAGTTTTTTATTAATTTTAAGTTTTTATATTCAACTGATTTGAAGAGATTAAATGTTGTTTTGTCTGTGCAGATTCGATGGATTGTCAATGTGAAAGAATTCAAAGAGATGTGTTAGCACGTTGGCCCTCAAGAAATGAAGAATTTAAAAACCTTATTTTTTTGCTTTAATTAAATTTTATTTTCTTTGCAGATATTCTCTTGGAATGATTGCAGTCGGAAGAATTGATTAGATGAGCAATTCAAGACATGACGAAACTATTGAAATTCCTTCTTCTTCAGCCATTCAAGCCATCAAGCTTCTTATTATTACCTAATACCAGTCATCGTTATCAAATCCTATCTATAGCTTAGTTATACTTTATCTCTATTATTCTTTTGACCCCAATATTTCACGGGAAACTAATACTACTTTAAATCAATTGAAACTAGGCTTAGGTATTATTTAGATAGAAACATTTAATACCTCTTGTTTGGGTTTCAATTTTTATAATTTGTTTTATAACATTAACAACTTGTAACATTATACTAAATTTAATATTATATATTGGCTTAGATATATGCATTTGTGCAATAGCTGAACTTACAATTGATAAATAGTCGATTCAAAACTGCGACCCACGTCGTTCAGTCCTTTGCAATCATTAAATTTATAAAACGATAATACGAACACGAAATGTTCACTTTATAGATTCAAAACCTCTGCCCTACCTACCCTTAAAAGCCTATTTCACTTATCTAGTACTCTAAAAACGTATTCTCTATCTTGAAATTATTTTATACTAATACCTACATGAAATTATTTTTATATTTGGGGTTTATATTATATTATGTGAGATCTTTTTCGTTAATAACTTATATATATATATATATATATATATACGTAGATAGATCATTAGTTTTATAAGCTTTATAGCTTTTTATAGCTTTAATAGCTTTTATAGCTTTAGAAAATTTAGTTTAAGTTTTAAATATAGAAATTAATGATTCTTTTTTCTGTGCAGATTCAATGTATCTAGGAATTGAAGGAAGCAGTTATCGTTGAACCGTAAAATATGTCATTGGGATCTTCGATTAATATTTTATAACAAAATTTAATAATAATTCTAAATTAAGTACTTTTTCTGTGCAGATTTGTGGAGTCATTTAGAAAACGTCTTACCAACTATTTGATTATTTTGTGAAGCTAATTAAAACGTACGGAGTAATACGGAGAATAAATGCAAAGAGAGGGGGAAATCAACCTGGTGGTATCCGAAAAGAAAAAGCCAACTTCTTAGACAGTTTGGTGTAAGTACGCAGTTTCAGTGTTCTCAAATTAATGATGAACTTGATGGCAATGACATAAACTAATAGGTATGATAATAAATGTAAATAAGTTTCAACTCACAATATCTGACAATGCTCTGACTTTATAGGAACTAGGTACCCAGTTTAATATGTTTGCATATTTTTTAATTTCCCGTGGATTTTTTCTTGCTACGTTTTTGGTCAATGTAAAGCAGCATTGTTAATATTGTATAAACAGGTAAACGATAAGTTTTAATAAATTTCGGTAAAATTAAAAATTGTCATTTCTTATAATTTCTTAGAGATATTTGGAAGTACCTACGTCGACTCCTAAGGCTTATTGGAAGTCAGAATTTACTATTCGTTCATCTACGGGGATTAGAATAATATACAGATAACTGAACTCATTATGGCGAAGAAGAATTAACAGAAGTTTACATCTCAAGATGTCTTCACTCTTCCCATTTGTTCCTTTTTTTCGTACGCTTCTGTTCCCAACTTTACTATCTTGCTCCCCCCATGGAATGAAAGTAATAATGTGGATGTGGATGTGCAAAACTATCACTCAAGTTTTTCTCCAATTTAAGTTTCTCGTAGACAACCATAATTACGCTTAAAGTAAGCAGAGAGTTGACGACAAAAGGCTTTTGAGGTAATAAGTTTTCTGGTACATGATACTATGTAATAGAATGGAAATTTAAAACTATTTTTTTAGGTTGAACAAGAAAAAAAAGTTCATCTATAATATAAAAGAAACATTTTGGCGTACATCCACAAAGTAGGTACTTATGGCGCGTTTATGAGAAATCAGTTGGAAAACGTACCTTTGGATTGTAAAAATCTTTCTATGACGCTGTGCAGGAGAAATGCATCCAGAGATTAGATAATCATTTATAATTCAAGTAAGTTGATATTATTCACTATGTTATATTGGTTCTGGTTAATATCAACGATTGCATAAGTATAGCTTACCTAGACAATATTCATTTTGTATTCGGAATATTTATCTTTAAATACTCATACGTAATCACCCCGTATACCTCTCGTGGTGTATCGTTGTAAATTCATTCCAATTGGATTTACAACAGTTGTAAGACCACCTACTGTGTTATCATCGTTTAGGTGATTTAGCATAACAATATCATACATTACTTCAAATAGGATTAATTAATATTTGTTAAGTAAGTGGTGAAATTAATTTAAGTTTTTTTTTTTTTTTTAGATGATTTTAATTTATTCAACGAAAACAAATCAATTGTCATCGAGATTATGAAGATCAACTATTCCCATATATATATTGCAAGCGCAGCTAATAATAGAAGAATGATATTGATGCATAAATATTGATATAATATCCATAGATATATGCTACACTAAGTGTAAATGTAAAATAAAAGATGTATATTTTCTCCCCATTTATATAGGGCTTGGAGTGGCGCCGATCGACGACGATTTCAACGGCAGAAATTTAAATTTCTTCTACTGGTTTGTACAAATTAATTGTACCCGTGACTTGATTTATAATTAAACTATTGTGTCGTTATTGTGATGAAGTGTGAAAAGTTTGTAGGTATAGTTGATTTTAAAATTGATTTTGTAAATTTCATAAGTAACAAAGAAAATTATTGTAGACATCATTTTTTTTAATTGCTAAAATATTTAATTTTCATAAGCACACAAATTTAACAAATTGTTTATGTTATACTACATTCTGTGCACTTGCTGCATATAGATAAATATCTAAAAATACTTTAATATTTAAGCCACTGATAGAAATTTAAGTATTCATCAAACTATTAAGGCAACATCATTGCATCTTTTTCTTAAAAGAATTCATTTTAATATTCAGGATAACGTCACAATGGTTTATTTAAATTTATTATCAAGTATCAAAACATTTTTAAGATTTTATTAAGCCTTTAAAAAATATCTCATAAACATTTCCTAGATTTACACTGCAAACGATATTGTTAACTTCTGCACTATATACATAATTCAATAGAATTAAAATTCAACTTGAAAAAGGAAAAATCAATTAAATTTCCTTAGTTATTAAAGCAATTGCATCGGCTAATTCAACTGATTCTTGATTAGGAATTTGTTTGGGATTTTAATTAAAGGCTCAAATAAGTACTCTCTCGTAATTATTTTCAAAATAAGTTGTATGGATTGATAGAAGATAGTACCTACGACAAGTAGTTTTTAAATGAAGGTGAGATTACATTGGCTCTTCTTAATTGAATTCGGTGAAAAATGTTCTCTTAATTATTATTTTAAATAATTTTTATTTAATGTAAAACTATTTGTTGGAAGCTTTTTAAATTCTTAACGCTGAATAACTAAAGTATTGCACTAACCGAATTGAATTAAAGAAACTTTCTTATTGCTTTTTTTTTTTAAATAAATTATCGATAGGAATATGAGGTCAGTACCTACAGGTTGCTAATGGATTGTTCACATTAGATTTAATCCAATTCAATTACAATGTCGATTTTTCTGGTTTACATTGAAACCAAATAATCAGTAAATTATTGATATTAGTTATTATATGTAGATCGCTATTTAAGAGTTCAAATGGTCCCAATATAATAGGATTTAATTTTTATAGTTTTAACATATTCCGTGGTTTCAAAGCGTTCAAAAATTTCATATTTTCAAATTCAAAGATATTGTAAAGTTCATTAACCAGAGGCCAGTTTCATACAATAATTGCCATACATTTTCGTTTGAACTATTTGAACACTGAAAGAAATTCTTGGTTCCATTGGGTTTTCAAGTAAATTTTTATTTATAACGAACTAAAAATTGTCATTTCAGAATGCCTACAGTTGGGAAATCATTATTTTATTGACCAGTTTTTCTTTCATCTAAAAAGTTAGACAAAAGGTTATGTTGAATGTGCCCAAAGAAAAGGTTTGCAATATGAAAATTTTTTCACCGCTGTCACATTACTTGTCAAAGGAAAATCGCTAGAATATGAATTAAATATTCCAATTTTTTTCCTTATGATTTTCACGATTAAATTCTAGAGCCGGTTTTATTTATTTTTCTAGTTTCGCCTTTTTCATTTGCAAACAATCAAATGACAATTCCCACACCCTTTGCCATATTCAACGCTTTTTATTTTAACTTGGATTTATTAAAGAAAAAGCTTTTTCATTTTAGCTTCTTATGGACCTATAATGTTGTGGTTTGCAATTTTCATTATTGTGTCAGACTTTGATGGGGAAAAAAGGAAAATTGGATAGAAAAATAATATTTGTTTTAGATATGTTTAGGGTGTTCTGTGAGAATTCTGAGCTACCTACACTCTCCATAAACTCTCTTGCCCTTATTTAATTTTAAATTTCTTTATTGCTGTAATTCAATGTCATTCCAATATTAAAGGCGTTACATTTTTATGGTCCAAGTTTTGGGTTCAAAAATTTCATATTTTAAAATTCAAAGGTATTGTCATATTATTTCGCTAGGGGGCAGTTCAATACAACAATGGTCGTTCATGTTTTATTGAACATTCCGAATCGTTTAGAACCGTTTGAACAGTACAATAACTGCCTGATTGGCATTATTTTTTTGGTTAACTTGAATGCCTTGAATTTATCCCCACGATCCCCCCACTTAGGATATGCCCTTAATTGGTGAAAAATAAATTATGTTCAACTAAAAACAGGGAAAATGCAAAGCGTTATTTTTACCTTTCGAAGTATTAAGGAGTCGAAAGGAATATGGGGACGGGTGGAAAATGTTGGAAATGTTAGTTTACGTGATACTATTCACTTCTCTCTTTAACTTGCATTTCATCGATCTTTTCTACTTACTTTATTATTATTATTCTCCTTTTATGTGTATACATACACATACAACAACTGCCGACCACCTGTTGTTTTGATCGACCAAGTTGCAATGAAATCAGCGATAAAGTAGCGGAAATTTGTGCATTATTAATTAAATTTCTCAATTTATAGCAAAACTATTATTTGGTGCATCGATTGGAATATGGAAATGGAAAACTGTAAGTAAATTTTTCAAATTGTCGAAAGATAAAAATTGCACAGTACCTACAATGAGGTTAGTTTTTCATGCACAAGAAAAAAGTAATTTTCTCTTAATTGTTGCCCTAAAATTATGTTAATTGTCTTATTTAATCGCTTGCATTATTATATATTTCCGAAATTGATATTTAAATTTTCCAAAATAGGAATCAATGGAATACAAACAAATGCTACTTGTTGCTTTTGCATGTTGTATAGTTATTAGGAACTTAATATATATTATCTATTAGGTATTCTAACAATGTCTTGTGTTCTATTGGCAATCTATCTCAGGGTTTATTAAGTATTGCCCCTTATATTTGACGTCATTTGAAAAGTTATTTCAATTAATTCCCTCGGGATTTGTTGGAACCATTTGGTAGTACCTAGGTAGTACCATACTTGAATCAGGAATATTGACTCTTTGTTCAGTTACCAGGTCCATATTACTGCACGGATCAGATGATGAAGATTTGACAAGAATTAGTACCAACGAAGCTCTACTTGGTTCTGGCTTCTACAAACTACTATCCTCAAGTACTAATCGAACACATGGGTTGAAAGTAATAATGCGGAAATGAGATGTGATATGTGTGAGGATAGAGAACAATAATCCCAAGTTTTTCCCCAATTCGAGTTCCTCTTCGGCTCTTACTTTTGCACGTTGCAGTCTTCGCCTTTTTTTTTTTTTTTTTTTGGAGTCATAAGATGAAATTAATAGTCCGACAATAAGATGTAATAAAATTTACGAAGATTTTGTGAAATTACTTCAAGTTTTACTCAACTTCAAATTCTTTGTAGACAATTGCGTAAAAGTTAAATGAGAGTTAATTAAAGACAATAAACTTTTGTGGTAAGTATGTAAATCTTTGGATCAAAGTATCAAGGTACCTAATACCCAGATTAAATTAAAAACTTTTATTTTAGATGGAAGTGAAAGAGAGACCCTCTTTACATATAAAAGTTAAGTTTTGGTGTACATCCACAAAAAATGGCTTTAATGAATCCACGCTTTTTGAACGAATCCAGGAATGACTTTCGGATACAGAAATCCTATAATGTGGTGTAATTGTCCATGGGATTCGCAGCATTATTCTCCTCCAAACCCACAATTTCGGGGGTCAATAGGACTTGGAGTTTACCTGAAAACAACCAAATCTGGAATGAATGCAGTGTGGTGATTGTGGAATATTCATGTAATAGTTTTATAATCAAAATACAACAAGTAGGTAGAGCTTTACTATTTACCTACCATTTTAAAAGTTTACATGTCTCCTACAATAATTTTACAATAACATTAAAACAGTCTTCTTGAGTGAAATAATTGTACTCAAATTCAAATAATAATATGATTTTATTTTTACAGATTTTGAGTCTCAAAATGGATGCAGAGAAAAGCAGTTGTTACCTAAATTAAATTCGCTTTGTAACAAATATATTTGGTGAATGGTAATCCGTTAGAGTTTTATTACTTTTATCATTCAATCAATAGTTTTTTAAAATTTCAGAAAAGGAGTGTCCGTTTTTCTTTCTAAATAAGAAGAGATATGCAATTGCAGACGCACAAGTTCAAAGCTTAGACTTTCCATCATGCCTCCGTGTATTTGTGGACTTATCACTAATAACATACGGAAGGAAATTATTACTGTTATAATATCCAAATTGGAGAGATTCCGTAAAAAAAAAAAAAAATCGTATATATCTTTAGACTGATTCAAACTTCAAAATTTTTCGTAAGACGTCATTTTTTTGTCTAATGGGGCAACCTGTGCAATAATTTATAAACCTTGAGTATAAGAATCAGGAAAAGAAATTAATTTATTGCAGCAGTTAGTTAGCACAGCATTTTGCCTTTTGAAGATCTTCTCAAGACTACTTTGAAAAATTTCTGTGTGTCAAAAAATCAATCTATCTTTGAATTTCTTTGTTAATGGCTTAAGTTTTCTTCAAATATGTTTCGTTGCCATAAAGTTTATCTTTAATGTCAAAATAATTTGTTGTTATCAATCACAATTATATCCATAATTGTCCCCTGACACTCTATTTGCTAACGTAGAATGGAGGAATTATTGAGTATTCGGACATTCCTCATCCCACGTCACTATATCTAGCACAGGAACAGAAGGAAAAACAGCACAGGGGCCAGAGGGAAAAAGGAAACGTAGGCAATCATCGACCTGCTGGAACAGCTCGTGGACAAGAGTTCGCGTCCGCAGCACGGCAAATACCTAATCGCTGAAAAAGGACCGTCCAGCAGATTCTGATCTCCAATTTATCTCCATCAATATATCTATCTATTGGAAACCATGTTAAAGATTACGAAGAAGAGAATGTTCTTTTCTTATTCATGTAATTTTATTTTTCAGGTGACTTATTGGATTTGAAGCGCCCCTTTCCGCAAAAGTGGAAGTAAATAATAGTTAAGCGAAGGTTGCAGAATCATCATAAGCAAAGTCATCAAGAATTTATTCTCCGAATAGCTATATATATAATAAGCAAGGTGTCTGGCTCAAGAATCAAATAAAGGCAATAAAGAAATAAGGAGGAGCAAAGCAAGAAATATTTATATCTACTAGATATTTATATTGAATGAAGAAGCAAGCAACACTAGTGCCAAAACCAACAAGAACAACAACAACCACCGGAAAAATGACTACCAATAAGCCCATCTAATGAACTTTATTGAGAACGGGAGATCTACCGATATCTACTACTGGATCCATACAACTTGTTGAATTATTTAAATAAATTATTCATATTTTGTTATATTTGTCTATTTATTTGTTTAGTTCAAAGTTACAAACAACAATTTTTAAAACTGCCCATGTTGATATACATACGAGCAAACACCCGCAGATAAAAATCAATACTTGCCAATGTAAATTAAGTAAATGTATGATTTTTAGATAATATCCGATGCATTAAAACCGAAAATGAACTTAGAATTTCAATTAAACGTTCACTTTTCGAGAAATTAGCGTTTTGTTTGTATGCTAAAATAAGAGGTTAAGGAACTCCATTTCACTCGGAGCATTACTTTACGATTGTAATATCGATTTAAATCGATAAAGTGAAGCTTATCGATGCAAGTTAACACAATTTAAGCATGAATCGATCGTTTTAAATGGTATTTTCATTAATTTAATGTCCACTAATTACAATTATCCAAGATCCATTTCTATCCGGTTCTACATAGTGGCAAACTGGGCGTGGCTTTCAAAATAGTTCAGCGTTTTGTTGTCAGGTTTGAAGGGGTATGTCATTATCTTCATTTAGGATCAAAAATATCTTTATTTCTTCCCTTCTATCGTTATAAACCGATCGATTATTAGTAAATGATACAAAATATAACATTTTTTCCACTCGAACATCATTTAAAATTGTATTTTCAACCAATTTGATTTGCATGTTTAGCGGATGTCAAAGTTGTTTATGTTTCGCTCTATAGGCAACCCGGTGAGCATCAAAAAAACAAAATTCGACGATTTGCCCTTTTTGAACATGCCAATATTCAGTACTCTAACTCAAATTTCAGACATTTAAGGATGATTTTCTTTATGTCATGTAATGATTGGGATACCAAATGAAAGCTAATTGATTACTCTATTGATTTATCAAAAAAAACAACCAATATGTCTAAACGATGACATTGAAATTTGCTTTTCCGTCAGCAACTACATCCCTTTCTAACATTTAAGGGTGGTTTGCCCCCCTTAATATATTGAATTCGATTATGATTGGGATATCTATTGAAAGATAATGAATTACTCTATCGATTGACATCAAAAAATTACCAATATCTCCAAGCAATTACTTAGAAAACTGATTTTCCTAAATCGACTTTCAACCTTTATAAAATGTTACTTAAATCATGTGATTTCGCGTAAAAAGTAATTAAAAACATTACACTTATATAAAATCGATGGTTTACAGCTAAATTTGACACTTAAATGTTGATTAAAGGTCTACTTTTCGAGAAATTAGCATTTAAATGGGCCTAAAGAGTCGATAAGGAAAAATCCATTTTCAAAGTAATTGTTTGGAGATATTGGTAATTTTTTGATATTATTCGATAGAGTAACTCATTAGCTTTCCATTGATATGCCAGTCATAATCGAATTCAATGAAAAAAGAGGGGCAAAGCACCTTTTAATGTCTGAAAGGGTAGTAGTCGCCTAGGGAAAATCAATTTTTAAAGTAATTGTATGGATATATTGGTTGTTTTTTTTGATAAATCAATAGAGTAATCAATTAGCTTTCATTTGATATCCCAATCATTACATGGCATACAGAAAATCATCCTGAAATGTCCGAAATTTGAGTTAGAGTACTGAATATTGGCATGTTCAAAAAGGGCAAATCGTCGAATTTTGTTTTTTTGATGCTCACCGGGTTGCCTATAGAGCGAAACATAAACAACTTTGACATCCGCTAAACATGCAAATCAAATTGGTTGAAAATACAATTTTAAATGATGTTCGAGTGGAAGAAATGTTATATTTTGTATAATTTACTAATAATCGATCGATTGATAGCGATAGGAGAGAAGAAATAAAGATATTTTTGGCCCTAAATGAAGATAATGACAGACCCCCTTTAGACGCTTATTTCTCGAAAAGTAGACCTTTAATCAACATTTAAGTGTCAAATTTAGCTGTAAACCATCAATTTTATATAAGAATAATATTTTTAATTACTTTTTACGCGAAATCACATGATTTAAGTTACATTTTATAAAGGCCAAGGGTCGATATGGGAAAGTCAATTTTCTCAGTAGTTGCTTGAAGATATTGGTAATTTTTTTATATCAATCGATAGAATAATTCAATAGCTTTCATTTGATATCCCAATCATAATCGGAATCAATATATTAAGGGGGGCAAACCACCCTGAAATGTCAGAAAGGGATGTAGTCGCCTAGGGAAAATCAATTTTTAAAGTAATTGTATGGATATATTGGTTGTTTTTTTTGATAAATCAATAGAGTAATCAATTAGCTTTCATTTGATATCCCAATCATTACATGGCATACAGAAAATCATCCTGAAATGTCCGAAATTTGAGTTAGAGTACTGAATATTGGCATGTTCAAAAAGGGCAAATCGTCGAATTTTGTTTTTTTGATGCTCACCGGGTTGCCTATAGAGCGAAACATAAACAACTTTGACATCCGCTAAACATGCAAATCAAATTGGTTGAAAATACAATTTTAAATGATGTTCGAGTGGAAGAAATGTTATATTTTGTATCATTTACTAATAATCGATCGATTGATAGCGATAGGAGAGAAGAAATAAAGATATTTTTGGCCCTAAATGAAGATAATGACAGACCCCCTTTAGACGCTTATTTCTCGAAAAGTAGAACTTTAATCAACATTTAAGTGTCAAATTTAGCTGTAATCCATCAATTTTATATAAGAATAATGTTTTTAATTACTTTTTACGCGAAATCACATGATTTAAGTTACATTTTATAAAGGCCAAGGGTCGATATGGGAAAGTCAATTTTCTAAGTACTTGCTTGGAGATATTGGTAATTTTTTTGATGTCAATCGATAGAGTAATTCATTATCTTTCAATAGATATCCCAATCATAATCGGGTTCAATATATTAAGGGGGGCAAACCACCCTTAAATGTCAGAAAGGGAAGTAGTCGCTGACGGAAAATCAAATTTCAATGTCATCGTTTAGACATATTGGCTGTTTTTTTATATAAATCAATAGAGTATTTAATTAGCTTTCATTTGATATCCCAATCATTACATGGCATAAAGAAAATCATCCTTAAATGTCTGAAATGTTTGACCTTAAATGACGATAATGACAGACCCCCTTCTTCAAACCTGACGACAAAACGCTGAACTATTTTGAAAGCCACGCCCACTTTGGTTTGTATCTAGCACTTATCCAAGACACAAACCAGTTCTACATACAAGTGGGCGTGGCTTCCAAAATAGTTCAGCGTTTTGTTGTCAGGCAGCGGTAATATCGGTTCGCAAAAGTTCTCAAAATTCAAACAATGAAAGCCGTATGTAGGCTTATGAAAGTGGCCTAAAAACGCTAATTACTCGACAAGTTGATGTTTAATCAAAATTCTAATTACATATTTGGTTTTAATGCATCGAATATTATCTAAAATTCATATATTCCCTCAACTTTACGCAGTCCATGAGCTGGTATCTAGGTGGATAGGTACCATATATTTCCAATCTTCCAATTCATTTACTCTTTTTCATGTCCATGTTTCAAGTGAATCTTAAAACAACAACAACAACAACTAAATATACCTACATTCCTATGATTAATTAGTAGTGGTTCATTAAAAAAAACTTATAAGCTAGTAAACCAACTACATACCTACAAAACTTACTTCTCATTTCTTCTAAATCAACCTAATAGATCGGAAATCGCCTTTAATTGAACCTAAAAACTTTTTGGCTTAGAAACAACACATGGGAAGGAATCTCCAATGTTCAAATACGATTCACCAAATGAATGCAGCAATTGCAACTATTTCTACGATCAATAACTATTTTGAAAATTGCAATAATTGTAAAATAAACTAATACTTACATGGGATTGTAAATAATATTATTTTTGTAAGAGAAAACTGACAATTCGTTGTGCAATGATAATCTTTTATTTTTACCGTTAGAATTATTCAAGGAGTCGTCGGGAATAAGGGGAATGTTGGGAGGTAAATGTTGGAAAGGTTTATGATACTATTCATTTCTCTCTCATACTTGCATCTCATCGATCTCATCTACTTATTTTACTATTAATACGCATACATACGTACGATATCATCTACACACGTTAGAAAATAAAAGTTGACTTTATTACTTTATATCTATCCAGTAACTCTATTCTATACATTACTAAGTGTAATTCGTTCCATAAAATAATAAGAAATATTAAATTAAACCAACGTTCGTTGTAATAAAATAACGTTATTCTTTAATTATTAAACTCAAATCACTTCCTTTAGCAAAAATGAAAATTTGAAAATAACCACACTTTTGAGTTTGACATGCGTACTTATAATGAACATAAACAACTATAAATCACCTGTTGTTTTGGTCGACCAAGTTGCAATGAATTTTGTGCATTATTAATTAAATTTCCCAATTTATAAAGAAATTAATATGCATAATGATAGTTGAGTGTTTGGTGCATCCATTAGAATATGAAAATGGAAAACTGTACGTAAATTTTTCAAATTGTCGATCGATAAAAATTGCACTGTACTGTATTGAGGTTGGTTTTTCATGCATAAGTAAAAAGTAATTTTCTCTTAATTGTTCCCTTAAAATTTTGTTGTTAATTGTCATTGTTTGATTAGATTTAATCGATTGCATTATTATATTTCCGAAATTGGTATTGAAATTTCCCAAAGTAGGTAACAATGGAACACAAATAAGTGCTACTTATTGGTTTTGCATGTGGTATAGTTATTACACTTAATATATTAGATATTCGAACAATATCAATGTATGTTTTATTGACTTAATCTTAGGGTTTATGAAATATTGCCCGTTATGTTTGACGTCAACATTGAAAAGTTATTTTAAATAATTCCAATAATTTCAATAATGGAACCATTTGGTAGTAGGTAGGTACCGTACTGGAATCAGGAATATTGACTCTTTGTTTAGTTACCAGGTTCATATTACTGCACGGATCAGATGATGAAGATTTGGTACCAACGAAGTTCTACAAACTACTATCCTCAAGTACTAATCCAAGACATGGGTCGAAAGTAATAATGCGGAAATGCAGGAGGATAGTGAACAATGTTCCCAAGTTTTTCCCCAATTCGAGTTCCTTGGAAACGGCCATGCATGCGATGCCATCAAGAAACTGCTGTATCTATTGGACAACAAACCGAATTCGTTACGATTAAAACTGGACCAGCTTTCATACGACCAACCTTCTTCGGTTCTTGCTTTTGCACGTTGCTGTCCTCGCCTTTTTTTTGGAGTCCTAAGATGAAATTAATGATACTACTACTACCTACGACAGTAAGATGTAAAAAATTGACCAAGATTTTGTGAGATTACTTCAAGTTTTACTTCACTTCAAGTCCCCTGGAGGCAACTGCATCAAAGTTAAATGATAGATGTCTAAAGGCAATCAGCTTTTGTTTGTGGTAAGTAAGTATGAAAACCTTTGGAACATAGTAACAGTAGATTACAATATTAAAAAAATATTTGTTTTAGTTAGTTGGAAATGAAAGACAAAAACTCTTTACGTATAAATGCTAAGTTTTGGTGTACATCCACAAAAAAATGGCCTGTAGTGAAAACGCTTTTCGAACGAATCTTGGAATACAGGATAGGTACATGGATTCAGAAAATTAGAACTCAACTATTGGTCGAAGGTATAGACCGAAGTAATGAATTCTAATGAATGTCAGAATAACGTTGGACACCGTTTAAGTAACCAGTTACATGCAACACCGCAGTAGTATCTACAGGAAAAATCAGAAAAAGTGCATTCAGTAGTACTTAGAAAGTCATTTCATTAACAATAAGGAGACAATATTCAAGTATGTAAGTTGAAATTATTTACTAATTTACATTAGTAGGTACCTACTGGTTGATATGGATAATTTTATTATTGTATGTAGTTTATGTTACAAAGAATTAATCGTGAAAAATTATTAGTTCATCTGTATTTATCTGAACAGTTCGGTAAAATGTACCTAATATATGCTAGACGGAAAAAAGATTAATGCGGCATAATATGATTAAAAATTTAAAATTTTTATGACTAAATATTTTATTACAATTTCAACTGTCCTCTTTTCTGCTATAAATTCTAGCTTCTTGTTATAATATATTTTTATTATTTTATCTATAAACATTATTAGTTGATCGTTTCTTCATAAGGCTTATAAGATTGAATTCATGCAATCAATCTCAAATGTTATTTTTTTCTTTTAGTGTTCCTTGATTCTTTCCGCGAATGGAGATTTCATTTGAAGATTTTTGGACTGGTGTGAAAGATATGCATTCGACACCAAAAACTGCTCTAAAGCAGTACATTTGCAAAGCATAGGTATTATTCAAACTCAACTCAACCATAGTTTATCGTTTTTTTCACATAAGTAAAACATCATTAATCATGGATATTGTATATAGGAAGACGATAGTATTTCGTGAAAGTTATACGATAGGCATACGCGTTCTATTATAGGCTAGGGGAAAATTAATTTTAAATTTATTTACAGTTACTATAAAACTTACAGTATCCATATAGATTTAATAATAGTTATAGTTTCAATCAAATTATGTAACCCAAGTCAATAGGAATATATCACAATAGGAATATTTGAATCAGCTTCTTATGAAATTCTGGTAACTACATTACCGACTTTTTTCAACAAACAATTTTTTTACTGAAAAACTCGTTTTTCTTTAAATTTTTCTTATAGAAATAGAAAAATTGTGTTTTAAAATTCATTTTATTAATTGAACATTTGATTTTCGCCAAGTTTTTTGTTAATTCGTATTTGAAAAAAATAATTAAATCATATATGTAACAATTGTTGTTTGAAAACAAAAAAAGAATTGTTTTCAACAGCAGACATATTGGTGATTTTGACTCGTTTTTACTTAAGTAACTTCATGTATTTATTTTAGTGGTACATAGTAAGTTTTTTATTATAAAAATTACCAACTATTATGTTTAAATATAGTTTGTGTATTTGTGGAATACTGGACATTGTTATATTCAACTTTTATCGACAAATTATAGCAGAAAATGGGTTGACGAATTGCACAGGTTAGATATGCATGTTCTATTTGGACTATTATTTTTCCTGTTTTCAAATTATCTGATTACTTTGTATTAGAGTATAGGGCAGTTAGCAAGTTTTAAAGAACACAACAATAGATTGGAATTAATGGGAACGTTACAACAATCAGTTTTTAGAGTCAATAAATTTAACATGGAATAACAATAGGGTATTCAAATATGATAGTAAGAGATGTGTTTATTTTGGCAATTTTTCAACAGTTACGACTTTCATAGGAATTTTCAGATATTTGTACTAAACTTTTAAAGAAGATGATTGTGTAATCATATCTCTGGAATACCAATATTTCCTTCAAATCTAAATTTCGATTTGGTAACATTATAAAACCAGTTTCTTTCAGATTTGGTGCATTTCTGTTCAATGAGGATGGAGAGTGGATATGTATGGAACACATAATATGTAATAATCAATAAGATCTTTGGAAATAGCAATATTAATGATCATAATGATGAATGGAATCAATCTCAAATAATTAAGAGTTCCTCAATTGACATGAATTTTGAACTGAACTATCGCTGAGAGCCATGGAGTGAAATTTACTATCAATACATTAAGATGCTACCGATTGATTGCTGACTTTATTATTCCATCGAAGGATTATATTATATATTACTGCTACTCTACACTATTAAGTTCTAAATACATTTGTCGTTGTAGAATTGTGAAACGATTGAATATTTGAAACCAAATATACACTAATCATACAATTTGTAAAAATTAAATCAAATCTACAGCCCATGCTGTGGATTTAGATAATTAAGACCCTATTTAGTCTAAATAATATCTAACATCCCTTACCCTGACAGCCTATATCAGAGATATCAATACGTTATCATATTTTTTTTATTCGATTGAAACACCTACCTGTGACATGAGACCAATCTTATGTTCTCTTCTAGTTATTTCAATTTTTATTGTATTATTTTTTTGGGGAAACAATTCTTAGATTTACTTGTATTTCTATTGGATATATGTATTTTTATCAAATGTTTTATTTCTGAATGTTTATTTTTATATTTTGATTTTATTTTAAAAATTCAAATTCCATTTTTTAATTGTGTTTTTTTTTTCTGTGCAGATGCAATGGTCACGGGAAAATCTGAAGAAATGAAGAAACGAAACCAAATTGTCTTTAGTTTTTGATTATTTTTTTCTGTTACAGATTTTTGCGGAACAATTGATAATGGAGCCGACCTCTATACCAATCGCCAAGTTATGAAAATTAATTCAAAACAACCACCCTCTCCCCCTTGAATGTTTTAAAAAAAAATAATAGAACAATGGGAATTCTTATATTGTTAGCTTAGCGCCGCCTACCTATCCAAAATAGTTCAGTTATAATATTATCTTAGCTTTATTGTTATTGTCTTTACGTAGTTTTTTATTAATTTTAAGTTTTTATATTCAACTGATTTGAAGAGATTAAATGTTGTTTTGTCTGTGCAGATTCGATGGATTGTCAATGTGAAAGAATTCAAAGAGATGTGTTAGCACGTTGGCCCTCAAGAAATGAAGAATTTAAAAACCTTATTTTTTTGCTTTAATTAAATTTTATTTTCTTTGCAGATATTCTCTTGGAATGATTGCAGTCGGAAGAATTGATTAGATGAGCAATTCAAGACATGACGAAACTATTGAAATTCCTTCTTCTTCAGCCATTCAAGCCATCAAGCTTCTTATTATTACCTAATACCAGTCATCGTTATCAAATCCTATCTATAGCTTAGTTATACTTTATCTCTATTATTCTTTTGACCCCAATATTTCACGGGAAACTAATACTACTTTAAATCAATTGAAACTAGGCTTAGGTATTATTTAGATAGAAACATTTAATACCTCTTGTTTGGGTTTCAATTTTTATAATTTGTTTTATAACATTAACAACTTGTAACATTATACTAAATTTAATATTATATATTGGCTTAGATATATGCATTTGTGCAATAGCTGAACTTACAATTGATAAATAGTCGATTCAAAACTGCGACCCACGTCGTTCAGTCCTTTGCAATCATTAAATTTATAAAACGATAATACGAACACGAAATGTTCACTTTATAGATTCAAAACCTCTGCCCTACCTACCCTTAAAAGCCTATTTCACTTATCTAGTACTCTAAAAACGTATTCTCTATCTTGAAATTATTTTATACTAATACCTACATGAAATTATTTTTATATTTGGGGTTTATATTATATTATGTGAGATCTTTTTCGTTAATAACTTATATATATATATATATATATATATACGTAGATAGATCATTAGTTTTATAAGCTTAGCTTTAGAAAATTTAGTTTAAGTTTTAAATATAGAAATTAATGATTCTTTTTTCTGTGCAGATTCAATGTATCTAGGAATTGAAGGAAGCAGTTATCGTTGAACCGTAAAATATGTCATTGGGATCTTCGATTAATATTTTATAACAAAATTTAATAATAATTCTAAATTAAGTACTTTTTCTGTGCAGATTTGTGGAGTCATTTAGAAAACGTCTTACCAACTATTTGATTATTTTGTGAAGCTAATTAAAACGTACGGAGTAATACGGAGAATAAATGCAAAGAGAGGGGGAAATCAACCTGGTGGTATCCGAAAAGAAAAAGCCAACTTCTTAGACAGTTTGGTGTAAGTACGCAGTTTCAGTGTTCTCAAATTAATGATGAACTTGATGGCAATGACATAAACTAATAGGTATGATAATAAATGTAAATAAGTTTCAACTCACAATATCTGACAATGCTCTGACTTTATAGGAACTAGGTACCCAGTTTAATATGTTTGCATATTTTTTAATTTCCCGTGGATTTTTTCTTGCTACGTTTTTGGTCAATGTAAAGCAGCATTGTTAATATTGTATAAACAGGTAAACGATAAGTTTTAATAAATTTCGGTAAAATTAAAAATTGTCATTTCTTATAATTTCTTAGAGATATTTGGAAGTACCTACGTCGACTCCTAAGGCTTATTGGAAGTCAGAGTGTTAATTTACTATTCGTTCATCTACGGGGATTAGAATAATATACAGATAACTGAACTCATTATGGCGAAGAAGAATTAACAGAAGTTTACATCTCAAGATGTCTTCACTCTTCCCATTTGTTCCTTTTTTTCGTACGCTTCTGTTCCCAACTTTACTATCTTGCTCCCCCCATGGAATGAAAGTAATAATGTGGATGTGGATGTGCAAAACTATCACTCAAGTTTTTCTCCAATTTAAGTTTCTCGTAGACAACCATAATTACGCTTAAAGTAAGCAGAGAGTTGACGACAAAAGGCTTTTGAGGTAATAAGTTTTCTGGTACATGATACTATGTAATAGAATGGAAATTTAAAACTATTTTTTTAGGTTGAACAAGAAAAAAAAGTTCATCTATAATATAAAAGAAACATTTTGGCGTACATCCACAAAGTAGGTACTTATGGCGCGTTTATGAGAAATCAGTTGGAAAACGTACCTTTGGATTGTAAAAATCTTTCTATGACGCTGTGCAGGAGAAATGCATCCAGAGATTAGATAATCATTTATAATTCAAGTAAGTTGATATTATTCACTATGTTATATTGGTTCTGGTTAATATCAACGATTGCATAAGTATAGCTTACCTAGACAATATTCATTTTGTATTCGGAATATTTATCTTTAAATACTCATACGTAATCACCCCGTATACCTCTCGTGGTGTATCGTTGTAAATTCATTCCAATTGGATTTACAACAGTTGTAAGACCACCTACTGTGTTATCATCGTTTAGGTGATTTAGCATAACAATATCATACATTACTTCAAATAGGATTAATTAATATTTGTTAAGTAAGTGGTGAAATTAATTTAAGTTTTTTTTTTTTTTTTTAGATGATTTTAATTTATTCAACGAAAACAAATCAATTGTCATCGAGATTATGAAGATCAACTATTCCCATATATATATTGCAAGCGCAGCTAATAATAGAAGAATGATATTGATGCATAAATATTGATATAATATCCATAGATATATGCTACACTAAGTGTAAATGTAAAATAAAAGATGTATATTTTCTCCCCATTTATATAGGGCTTGGAGTGGCGCCGATCGACGACGATTTCAACGGCAGAAATTTAAAGTTCTTCTACTGGTTTGTACAAATTAATTGTACCCGTGACTTGATTTATAATTAAACTATTGTGTCGTTATTGTGATGAAGTGTGAAAAGTTTGTAGGTATAGTTGATTTTAAAATTGATTTTGTAAATTTCATAAGTAACAAAGAAAATTATTGTAGACATCATTTTTTTTAATTGCTAAAATATTTAATTTTCATAAGCACACAAATTTAACAAATTGTTTATGTTATACTACATTCTGTGCACTTGCTGCATATAGATAAATATCTAAAAATACTTTAATATTTAAGCCACTGATAGAAATTTAAGTATTCATCAAACTATTAAGGCAACATCATTGCATCTTTTTCTTAAAAGAATTCATTTTAATATTCAGGATAACGTCACAATGGTTTATTTAAATTTATTATCAAGTATCAAAACATTTTTAAGATTTTATTAAGCCTTTAAAAAATATCTCATAAACATTTCCTAGATTTACACTGCAAACGATATTGTTAACTTCTGCACTATATACATAATTCAATAGAATTAAAATTCAACTTGAAAAAGGAAAAATCAATTAAATTTCCTTAGTTATTAAAGCAATTGCATCGGCTAATTCAACTGATTCTTGATTAGGAATTTGTTTGGGATTTTAATTAAAGGCTCAAATAAGTACTCTCTCGTAATTATTTTCAAAATAAGTTGTATGGATTGATAGAAGATAGTACCTACGACAAGTAGTTTTTAAATGAAGGTGAGATTACATTGGCTCTTCTTAATTGAATTCGGTGAAAAATGTTCTCTTAATTATTATTTTAAATAATTTTTATTTAATGTAAAACTATTTGTTGGAAGCTTTTTAAATTCTTAACGCTGAATAACTAAAGTATTGCACTAACCGAATTGAATTAAAGAAACTTTCTTATTGCTTTTTTTTTTTAAATAAATTATCGATAGGAATATGAGGTCAGTACCTACAGGTTGCTAATGGATTATTCACATTAGATTTAATCCAATTCAATTACAATGTCGATTTTTCTGGTTTACATTGAAACCAAATAATCAGTAAATTATTGATATTAGTTATTATATGTAGATCGCTATTTAAGAGTTCAAATGGTCCCAATATAATAGGATTTAATTTTTATAGTTTTAACATATTCCGTGGTTTCAAAGCGTTCAAAAATTTCATATTTTCAAATTCAAAGATATTGTAAAGTTCATTAACCAGAGGCCAGTTTCATACAATAATTGCCATACATTTTCGTTTGAACTATTTGAACACTGAAAGAAGTTCTTGGTTCCATTGGGTTTTCAAGTAAATTTTTATTTATAACGAACTAAAAATTGTCATTTCAGAATGCCTACAGTTGGGAAATCATTATTTTATTGACCAGTTTTTCTTTCATCTAAAAAGTTAGACAAAAGGTTATGTTGAATGTGCCCAAAGAAAAGGTTTGCAATATGAAAATTTTTTCACCGCTGTCACATTACTTGTCAAAGGAAAATCGCTAGAATATGAATTAAATATTCCAATTTTTTTCCTTATGATTTTCACGATTAAATTCTAGAGCCGGTTTTATTTATTTTTCTAGTTTCGCCTTTTTCATTTGCAAACAATCAAATGACAATTCCCACACCCTTTGCCATATTCAACGCTTTTTATTTTAACTTGGATTTATTAAAGAAAAAGCTTTTTCATTTTAGCTTCTTATGGACCTATAATGTTGTGGTTTGCAATTTTCATTATTGTGTCAGACTTTGATGGGGAAAAAAGGAAAATTGGATAGAAAAATAATATTTGTTTTAGATATGTTTAGGGTGTTCTGTGAGAATTCTGAGCTACCTACACTCTCCATAAACTCTCTTGCCCTTATTTAATTTTAAATTTCTTTATTGCTGTAATTCAATGTCATTCCAATATTAAAGGCGTTACATTTTTATGGTCCAAGTTTTGGGTTCAAAAATTTCATATTTTAAAATTCAAAGGTATTGTCATATTATTTCGCTAGGGGGCAGTTCAATACAACAATGGTCGTTCATGTTTTATTGAACATTCCGAATCGTTTAGAACCGTTTGAACAGTACAATAACTGCCTGATTGGCATTATTTTTTTGGTTAACTTGAATTTATCCCCACGATCCCCCCACTTAGGATATGCCCTTAATTGGTGAAAAATAAATTATGTTCAACTAAAAACAGGGAAAATGCAAAGCGTTATTTTTACCTTTCGAAGTATTAAGGAGTCGAAAGGAATATGGGGACGGGTGGAAAATGTTGGAAATGTTAGTTTACGTGATACTATTCACTTCTCTCTTTAACTTGCATTTCATCGATCTTTTCTACTTACTTTATTATTATTATTCTCCTTTTATGTGTATACATACACATACAACAACTGCCGACCACCTGTTGTTTTGATCGACCAAGTTGCAATGAAATCAGCGATAAAGTAGCGGAAATTTGTGCATTATTAATTAAATTTCTCAATTTATAGCAAAACTATTATTTGGTGCATCGATTGGAATATGGAAATGGAAAACTGTAAGTAAATTTTTCAAATTGTCGAAAGATAAAAATTGCACAGTACCTACAATGAGGTTAGTTTTTCATGCACAAGAAAAAAGTAATTTTCTCTTAATTGTTGCCCTAAAATTATGTTAATTGTCTTATTTAATCGCTTGCATTATTATATATTTCCGAAATTGATATTTAAATTTTCCAAAATAGGAATCAATGGAATACAAACAAATGCTACTTGTTGCTTTTGCATGTTGTATAGTTATTAGGAACTTAATATATATTATCTATTAGGTATTCTAACAATGTCTTGTGTTCTATTGGCAATCTATCTCAGGGTTTATTAAGTATTGCCCCTTATATTTGACGTCATTTGAAAAGTTATTTCAATTAATTCCCTCGGGATTTGTTGGAACCATTTGGTAGTACCTAGGTAGTACCATACTTGAATCAGGAATATTGACTCTTTGTTCAGTTACCAGGTCCATATTACTGCACGGATCAGATGATGAAGAATTGACAAGAATTAGTACCAACGAAGCTCTACTTGGTTCTGGCTTCTACAAACTACTATCCTCAAGTACTAATCGAACACATGGGTTGAAAGTAATAATGCGGAAATGAGATGTGATATGTGTGAGGATAGAGAACAATAATCCCAAGTTTTTCCCCAATTCGAGTTCCTCTTCGGCTCTTACTTTTGCACGTTGCAGTCTTCGCCTTTTTTTTTTTTTTTTTTGGAGTCATAAGATGAAATTAATAGTCCGACAATAAGATGTAATAAAATTTACGAAGATTTTGTGAAATTACTTCAAGTTTTACTCAACTTCAAATTCTTTGTAGACAATTGCGTAAAAGTTAAATGAGAGTTAAATAAAGACAATAAACTTTTGTGGTAAGTATGTAAATCTTTGGATCAAAGTATCAAGGTACCTAATACCCAGATTAAATTAAAAACTTTTATTTTAGATGGAAGTGAAAGAGAGACCCTCTTTACATATAAAAGTTAAGTTTTGGTGTACATCCACAAAAAATGGCTTTAATGAATCCACGCTTTTTGAACGAATCCAGGAATGACTTTCGGATACAGAAATCCTATAATGTGGTGTAATTGTCCATGGGATTCGCAGCATTATTCTCCTCCAAACCCACAATTTCGGGGGTCAATAGGACTTGGAGTTTACCTGAAAACAACCAAATCTGGAATGAATGCAGTGTGGTGATTGTGGAATATTCATGTAATAGTTTTATAATCAAAATACAACAAGTATGTAGAGCTTTACTATTTACCTACCATTTTAAAAGTTTACATGTCTCCTACAATAATTTTACAATAACATTAAAACAGTCTTCTTGAGTGAAATAATTGTACTCAAATTCAAATAATAATATGATTTTATTTTTACAGATTTTGAGTCTCAAAATGGATGCAGAGAAAAGCAGTTGTTACCTAAATTAAATTCGCTTTGTAACAAATATATTTGGTGAATGGTAATCCGTTAGAGTTTTATTACTTTTATCATTCAATCAATAGTTTTTTAAAATTTCAGAAAAGGAGTGTCCGTTTTTCTTTCTAAATAAGAAGAGATATGCAATTGCAGACGCACAAGTTCAAAGCTTAGACTTTCCATCATGCCTCCGTGTATTTGTGGACTTATCACTAATAACATACGGAAGGAAATTATTACTGTTATAATATCCAAATTGGAGAGATTCCGTAAAAAAAAAAAAAAAAAATTCGTATATATCTTTAGACTGATTCAAACTTCAAAATTTTTCGTAAGACGTCATTTTTTTGTCTAATGGGGCAACCTGTGCAATAATTTATAAACCTTGAGTATAAGAATCAGGAAAAGAAATTAATTTATTGCAGCAGTTAGTTAGCACAGCATTTTGCCTTTTGAAGATCTTCTCAAGACTACTTTGAAAAATTTCTGTGTGTCAAAAAATCAATCTATCTTTGAATTTCTTTGTTAATGGCTTAAGTTTTCTTCAAATATGTTTCGTTGCCATAAAGTTTATCTTTAATGTCAAAATAATTTGTTGTTATCAATCACAATTATATCCATAATTGTCCCCTGACATTCTATTTGCTAACGTAGAATGGTGGAATTATTGAGTATTCGGACATTCCTAATCCCACGTCACTATATCTAGCACAGGAACAGAAGGAAAAACAGCACAGGGGCCAGAGGGGAAAAGGAAACGTAGGCAATCATCGACCTGCTGGAACAGCTCGTGGACAAGAGTTCGCGTCCGCAGCACGGCAAATACCTAATCGCTGAAAAAGGACCGTCCAGCAGATTCTGATCTCCAATTTATCTCCATCAATATATCTATCTATTGGAAACCATGTTAAAGATTACGAAGAAGAGAATGTTCTTTTCTTATTCATGTAATTTTATTTTTCAGGTGACTTATTGGATTTGAAGCGCCCCTTTCCGCAAAAGTGGAAGTAAATAATAGTTAAGCGAAGGTTGCAGAATCATCATAAGCAAAGTCATCAAGAATTTATTCTCCGAATAGCTATATATATAATAAGCAAGGTGTCTGGCTCAAGAATCAAATAAAGGCAATAAAGAAATAAGGAGGAGCAAAGCAAGAAATATTTATATCTACTAGATATTTATATTGAATGAAGAAGCAAGCAACACTAGTGCCAAAACCAACAAGAACAACAACAACCACCGGAAAAATGACTACCAATAAGCCCATCTAATGAACTTTATTGAGAACGGGAGATCTACCGATATCTACTACTGGATCCATACAACTTGTTGAATTATTTAAATAAATTATTCATATTTTGTTATATTTGTCTATTTATTTGTTTAGTTCAAAGTTACAAACAACAATTTTTAAAACTGCCCATGTTGATATACATACGAGCAAACACCCGCAGATAAAAATCAATACTTGCCAATGTAAATTAAGTAAATGTATGATTTTTAGATAATATCCGATGCATTAAAACCGAAAATGAACTTAGAATTTCAATTAAACGTTCACTTTTCGAGAAATTAGCGTTTTGTTTGTATGCTAAAATAAGAGGTTAAGGAACTCCATTTCACTCGGAGCATTACTTTACGATTGTAATATCGATTTAAATCGATAAAGTGAAGCTTATCGATGCAAGTTAACACAATTTAAGCATGAATCGATCGTTTTAAATGGTATTTTCATTAATTTAATGTCCACTAATTACAATTATCCAAGATCCAAACCGGTTCTACATAGTGGCAAAGTGGGCGTGGCTTTCAAAATAGTTCAGCGTTTTGTTGTCAGGTTTGAAGGGGTATGTCATTATCTTCATTTAGGATCAAAAATATCTTTATTTCTTCCCTTCTATCGTTATAAACCGATCGATTATTAGTAAATGATACAAAATATAACATTTTTTCCACTCGAACATCATTTAAAATTGTATTTTCAACCAATTTGATTTGCATGTTTAGCGGATGTCAAAGTTGTTTATGTTTCGCTCTATAGGCAACCCGGTGAGCATCAAAAAAACAAAATTCGACGATTTGCCCTTTTTGAACATGCCAATATTCAGTACTCTAACTCAAATTTCAGACATTTAAGGATGATTTTCTTTATGTCATGTAATGATTGGGATACCAAATGAAAGCTAATTGATTACTCTATTGATTTATCAAAAAAAACAACCAATATGTCTAAACGATGACATTGAAATTTGCTTTTCCGTCAGCAACTACATCCCTTTCTAACATTTAAGGGTGGTTTGCCCCCCTTAATATATTGAATTCGATTATGATTGGGATATCTATTGAAAGATAATGAATTACTCTATCGATTGACATCAAAAAATTACCAATATCTCCAAGCAATTACTTAGAAAACTGATTTTCCTAAATCGACTTTCAACCTTTATAAAATGTTACTTAAATCATGTGATTTCGCGTAAAAAGTAATTAAAAACATTACACTTATATAAAATCGATGGTTTACAGCTAAATTTGACACTTAAATGTTGATTAAAGGTCTACTTTTCGAGAAATTAGCATTTAAATGGGCCTAAAGAGTCGATAAGGAAAAATCCATTTTCAAAGTAATTGTTTGGAGATATTGGTAATTTTTTGATATTATTCGATAGAGTAACTCATTAGCTTTCCATTGATATGCCAGTCATAATCGAATTCAATGAAAAAAGAGGGGCAAAGCACCTTTTAATGTCTGAAAGGGTAGTAGTCGCCTAGGGAAAATCAATTTTTAAAGTAATTGTATGGATATATTGGTTGTTTTTTTTGATAAATCAATAGAGTAATCAATTAGCTTTCATTTGATATTCCAATCATTACATGGCATACAGAAAATCATCCTGAAATGTCCGAAATTTGAGTTGGAGTACTGAATATTGGCATGTTCAAAAAGGGCAAATCGTCGAATTTTGTTTTTTTGGTGCTCACCGGGTTGCCTATAGAGCGAAACATAAACAACTTTGACATCCGCTAAACATGCAAATCAAATTGGTTGAAAATACAATTTTAAATGATGTTCGAGTGGAAGAAATGTTATATTTTGTATAATTTACTAATAATCGATCGATTTATAGCGATAGGAGAGAAGAAATAAAGATATTTTTGGCTCTAAATGAAGATAATGACAGACCCCCTTTAGACGCTTATTTCTCGAAAAGTAGACCTTTAATCAACATTTAAGTGTCAAATTTAGCTGTAAACCATCAATTTTATATAAGTGTAATGTTTTTAATTACTTTTGACGCGAAATCACATGATTTAAGTTACATTTTATAAAGGCCAAGGGTCGATATGGGAAAGTCAATTTTCTAAGTAATTGCTTGGAGATATTGGTAATTTTTTTGATGTCAATCGATAGAGTAATTCATTATCTTTCAATAGATATCCCAATCATAATCGGGTTCAATATATTAAGGGGGGCAAACCACCCTTAAATGTCAGAAAGGGAAGTAGTCGCTGACGGAAAATCAAATTTCAATGTCATCGTTTAGACATATTGGCTGTTTTTTTATATAAATCAATAGAGTATTTAATTAGCTTTCATTTGATATCCCAATCATTACATGGCATAAAGAAAATCATCCTTAAATGTCTGAAATGTTTGACCTTAAATGACGATAATGACAGACCCCCTTCTTCAAACCTGACGACAAAACGCTGAACTATTTTGAAAGCCACGCCCACTTTGGTTTGTATCTAGCACTTATCCAAGACACAAACCAGTTCTACATACAAGTGGGCGTGGCTTCCAAAATAGTTCAGCGTTTTGTTGTCAGGCAGCGGTAATATCGGTTCGCAAAAGTTCTCAAAATTCAAACAATGAAAGCCGTATGTAGGCTTATGAAAGTGGCCTAAAAACGCTAATTACTCGACAAGTTGATGTTTAATCAAAATTCTAATTACATATTTGGTTTTAATGCATCGAATATTATCTAAAATTCATATATTCCCTCAACTTTACGCAGTCCATGAGCTGGTATCTAGGTGGATAGGTACCATATATTTCCAATCTTCCAATTCATTTACTCTTTTTCATGTCCATGTTTCAAGTGAATCTTAAAACAACAACAACAACAACTAAATATACCTACATTCCTATGATTAATTAGTAGTGGTTCATTAAAAAAAACTTATAAGCTAGTAAACCAACTACATACCTACAAAACTTACTTCTCATTTCTTCTAAATCAACCTAATAGATCGGAAATCGCCTTTAATTGAACCTAAAAACTTTTTGGCTTAGAAACAACACATGGGAAGGAATCTCCAATGTTCAAATACGATTCACCAAATGAATGCAGCAATTGCAACTATTTCTACGATCAATAACTATTTTGAAAATTGCAATAATTGTAAAATAAACTAATACTTACATGGGATTGTAAATAATATTATTTTTGTAAGAGAAAACTGACAATTCGTTGTGCAATGATAATCTTTTATTTTTACTGTTAGAATTATTCAAGGAGTCGTCGGGAATAAGGGGAATGTTGGGAGGTAAATGTTGGAAAGGTTTATGATACTATTCATTTCTCTCTCATACTTGCATCTCATCGATCTCATCTACTTATTTTACTATTAATACGCATACATACGTACGATATCATCTACACACGTTAGAAAATAAAAGTTGACTTTATTACTTTATATCTATCCAGTAACTCTATTCTATACATTACTAAGTGTAATTCGTTCCATAAAATAATAAGAAATATTAAATTAAACCAACGTTCGTTGTAATAAAATAACGTTATTCTTTAATTATTAAACTCAAATCACTTCCTTTAGCAAAAATGCAAATTTGAAAATAACCACACTTTTGAGTTTGACATGCGTACTTATAATGAACATAAACAACTATAAATCACCTGTTGTTTTGGTCGACCAAGTTGCAATGAATTTTGTGCATTATTAATTAAATTTCCCAATTTATAAAGAAATTAATATGCATAATGATAGTTGAGTGTTTGGTGCATCCATTAGAATATGAAAATGGAAAACTGTACGTAAATTTTTCAAATTGTCGATCGATAAAAATTGCACTGTACTGTATTGAGGTTGGTTTGTCATGCATAAGTAAAAAGTAATTTTCTCTTAATTGTTCCCTTAAAATTTTGTTGTTAATTGTCATTGTTTGATTAGATTTAATCGATTGCATTATTATATTTCCGAAATTGGTATTGAAATTTCCCAAAATAGGTAACAATGGAACACAAATAAGTGCTACTTATTGGTTTTGCATGTGGTATAGTTATTAAACTTAATATATTAGATATTCGAACAATATCAATGTATGTTTTATTGACTTAATCTTAGGGTTTATGAAATATTGCCCCTTATGTTTGACGTCAACATTGAAAAGTTATTTTAAATAATTCCAATAATTTCAATAATGGAACCATTTGGTAGTAGGTAGGTACCGTACTGGAATCAGGAATATTGACTCTTTGTTTAGTTACCAGGTTCATATTACTGCACGGATCAGATGATGAAGATTTGGTACCAACGAAGTTCTACAAACTACTATCCTCAAGTACTAATCCAAGACATGGGTCGAAAGTAATAATGCGGAAATGCAGGAGGATAGTGAACAATGTTCCCAAGTTTTTCCCCAATTCGAGTTCCTTGGAAACGGCCATGCATGCGATGCCATCAAGAAACTGCTGTATCTATTGGACAACAAACCGAATTCGTTACGATTAAAACTGGACCAGCTTTCATACGACCAACCTTCTTCGGTTCTTGCTTTTGCACGTTGCTGTCCTCGCCTTTTTTTTGGAGTCCTAAGATGAAATTAATGATACTACTACTACCTACGACAGTAAGATGTAAAAAATTGACCAAGATTTTGTGAGATTACTTCAAGTTTTACTTCACTTCAAGTCCCCTGGAGGCAACTGCATCAAAGTTAAATGATAGATGTCTAAAGGCAATCAGCTTTTGTTTGTGGTAAGTAAGTATGAAAACCTTTGGAACATAGTAACAGTAGATTACAATATTAAAAAAATATTTGTTTTAGTTAGTTGGAAATGAAAGACAAAAACTCTTTACGTATAAATGCTAAGTTTTGGTGTACATCCACAAAAAAATGGCCTGTAGTGAAAACGCTTTTCGAACGAATCTTGGAATACAGGATAGGTACATGGATTCAGAAAATTAGAACTCAACTATTGGTCGAAGGTATAGACCGAAGTAATGAATTCTAATGAATGTCAGAATAACGTTGGACACCGTTTAAGTAACCAGTTACATGCAACACCGCAGTAGTATCTACAGGAAAAATCAGAAAAAGTGCATTCAGTAGTACTTAGAAAGTCATTTCATTAACAATAAGGAGACAATATTCAAGTATGTAAGTTGAAATTATTTACTAATTTACATTAGTAGGTACCTACTGGTTGATATGGATAATTTTATTATTGTATGTAGTTTATGTTACAAAGAATTAATCGTGAAAAATTATTAGTTCATCTGTATTTATCTGAACAGTTCGGTAAAATGTACCTAATATATGCTAGACGGAAAAAAGATTAATGCGGCATAATATGATTAAAAATTTAAAATTTTTATGACTAAATATTTTATTACAATTTCAACTGTCCTCTTTTCTGCTATAAATTCTAGCTTCTTGTTATAATATATTTTTATTATTTTATCTATAAACATTATTAGTTGATCGTTTCTTCATAAGGCTTATAAGATTGAATTCATGCAATCAATCTCAAATGTTATTTTTTTCTTTTAGTGTTCCTTGATTCTTTCCGCGAATGGAGATTTCATTTGAAGATTTTTGGACTGGTGTGAAAGATATGCATTCGACACCAAAAACTGCTCTAAAGCAGTACATTTGCAAAGCATAGGTATTATTCAAACTCAACTCAACCATAGTTTATCGTTTTTTTCACATAAGTAAAACATCATTAATCATGGATATTGTATATAGGAAGACGATAGTATTTCGTGAAAGTTATACGATAGGCATACGCGTTCTATTATAGGCTAGGGGAAAATTAATTTTAAATTTATTTACAGTTACTATAAAACTTACAGTATCCATATAGATTTAATAATAGTTATAGTTTCAATCAAATTATGTAACCCAAGTCAATAGGAATATATCACAATAGGAATATTTGAATCAGCTTCTTATGAAATTCTGGTAACTACATTACCGACTTTTTTCAACAAACAATTTTTTTACTGAAAAACTCGTTTTTCTTTAAATTTTTCTTATAGAAATAGAAAAATTGTGTTTTAAAATTCATTTTATTAATTGAACATTTGATTTTCGCCAAGTTTTTTGTTAATTCGTATTTGAAAAAAATAATTAAATCATATATGTAACAATTGTTGTTTGAAAACAAAAAAAGAATTGTTTTCAACAGCAGACATATTGGTGATTTTGACTCGTTTTTACTTAAGTAACTTCATGTATTTATTTTAGTGGTACATAGTAAGTTTTTTATTATAAAAATTACCAACTATTATGTTTAAATATAGTTTGTGTATTTGTGGAATACTGGACATTGTTATATTCAACTTTTATCGACAAATTATAGCAGAAAATGGGTTGACGAATTGCACAGGTTAGATATGCATGTTCTATTTGGACTATTATTTTTCCTGTTTTCAAATTATCTGATTACTTTGTATTAGAGTATAGGGCAGTTAGCAAGTTTTAAAGAACACAACAATAGATTGGAATTAATGGGAACGTTACAACAATCAGTTTTTAGAGTCAATAAATTTAACATGGAATAACAATAGGGTATTCAAATATGATAGTAAGAGATGTGTTTATTTTGGCAATTTTTCAACAGTTACGACTTTCATAGGAATTTTCAGATATTTGTACTAAACTTTTAAAGAAGATGATTGTGTAATCATATCTCTGGAATACCAATATTTCCTTCAAATCTAAATTTCGATTTGGTAACATTATAAAACCAGTTTCTTTCAGATTTGGTGCATTTCTGTTCAATGAGGATGGAGAGTGGATATGTATGGAACACATAATATGTAATAATCAATAAGATCTTTGGAAATAGCAATATTAATGATCATAATGATGAATGGAATCAATCTCAAATAATTAAGAGTTCCTCAATTGACATGAATTTTGAACTGAACTATCGCTGAGAGCCATGGAGTGAAATTTACTATCAATACATTAAGATGCTACCGATTGATTGCTGACTTTATTATTCCATCGAAGGATTATATTATATATTACTGCTACTCTACACTATTAAGTTCTAAATACATTTGTCGTTGTAGAATTGTGAAACGATTGAATATTTGAAACCAAATATACACTAATCATACAATTTGTAAAAATTAAATCAAATCTACAGCCCATGCTGTGGATTTAGATAATTAAGACCCTATTTAGTCTAAATAATATCTAACATCCCTTACCCTGACAGCCTATATCAGAGATATCAATACGTTATCATATTTTTTTTATTCGATTGAAACACCTACCTGTGACATGAGACCAATCTTATGTTCTCTTCTAGTTATTTCAATTTTTATTGTATTATTTTTTTGGGGAAACAATTCTTAGATTTACTTGTATTTCTATTGGATATATGTATTTTTATCAAATGTTTTATTTCTGAATGTTTATTTTTATATTTTGATTTTATTTTAAAAATTCAAATTCCATTTTTTAATTGTGTTTTTTTTTTCTGTGCAGATGCAATGGTCACGGGAAAATCTGAAGAAATGAAGAAACGAAACCAAATTGTCTTTAGTTTTTGATTATTTTTTTCTGTTACAGATTTTTGCGGAACAATTGATAATGGAGCCGACCTCTATACCAATCGCCAAGTTATGAAAATTAATTCAAAACAACCACCCTCTCCCCCTTGAATGTTTTAAAAAAAAATAATAGAACAATGGGAATTCTTATATTGTTAGCTTAGCGCCGCCTACCTATCCAAAATAGTTCAGTTATAATATTATCTTAGCTTTATTGTTATTGTCTTTACGTAGTTTTTTATTAATTTTAAGTTTTTATATTCAACTGATTTGAAGAGATTAAATGTTGTTTTGTCTGTGCAGATTCGATGGATTGTCAATGTGAAAGAATTCAAAGAGATGTGTTAGCACGTTGGCCCTCAAGAAATGAAGAATTTAAAAACCTTATTTTTTTGCTTTAATTAAATTTTATTTTCTTTGCAGATATTCTCTTGGAATGATTGCAGTCGGAAGAATTGATTAGATGAGCAATTCAAGACATGACGAAACTATTGAAATTCCTTCTTCTTCAGCCATTCAAGCCATCAAGCTTCTTATTATTACCTAATACCAGTCATCGTTATCAAATCCTATCTATAGCTTAGTTATACTTTATCTCTATTATTCTTTTGACCCCAATATTTCACGGGAAACTAATACTACTTTAAATCAATTGAAACTAGGCTTAGGTATTATTTAGATAGAAACATTTAATACCTCTTGTTTGGGTTTCAATTTTTATAATTTGTTTTATAACATTAACAACTTGTAACATTATACTAAATTTAATATTATATATTGGCTTAGATATATGCATTTGTGCAATAGCTGAACTTACAATTGATAAATAGTCGATTCAAAACTGCGACCCACGTCGTTCAGTCCTTTGCAATCATTAAATTTATAAAACGATAATACGAACACGAAATGTTCACTTTATAGATTCAAAACCTCTGCCCTACCTACCCTTAAAAGCCTATTTCTCTTATCTAGTACTCTAAAAACGTATTCTCTATCTTGAAATTATTTTATACTAATACCTACATGAAATTATTTTTATATTTGGGGTTTATATTATATTATGTGAGATCTTTTTCGTTAATAACTTATATATATATATATATATATACGTAGATAGATCATTAGTTTTATAAGCTTAGCTTTAGAAAATTTAGTTTAAGTTTTAAATATAGAAATTAATGATTCTTTTTTCTGTGCAGATTCAATGTATCTAGGAATTGAAGGAAGCAGTTATCGTTGAACCGTAAAATATGTCATTGGGATCTTCGATTAATATTTTATAACAAAATTTAATAATAATTCTAAATTAAGTACTTTTTCTGTGCAGATTTGTGGAGTCATTTAGAAAACGTCTTACCAACTATTTGATTATTTTGTGAAGCTAATTAAAACGTACGGAGTAATACGGAGAATAAATGCAAAGAGAGGGGGAAATCAACCTGGTGGTATCCGAAAAGAAAAAGCCAACTTCTTAGACAGTTTGGTGTAAGTACGCAGTTTCAGTGTTCTCAAATTAATGATGAACTTGATGGCAATGACATAAACTAATAGGTATGATAATAAATGTAAATAAGTTTCAACTCACAATATCTGACAATGCTCTGACTTTATAGGAACTAGGTACCCAGTTTAATATGTTTGCATATTTTTTAATTTCCCGTGGATTTTTTCTTGCTACGTTTTTGGTCAATGTAAAGCAGCATTGTTAATATTGTATAAACAGGTAAACGATAAGTTTTAATAAATTTCGGTAAAATTAAAAATTGTCATTTCTTATAATTTCTTAGAGATATTTGGAAGTACCTACGTCGACTCCTAAGGCTTATTGGAAGTCAGAGTGTTAATTTACTATTCGTTCATCTACGGGGATTAGAATAATATACAGATAACTGAACTCATTATGGCGAAGAAGAATTAACAGAAGTTTACATCTCAAGATGTCTTCACTCTTCCCATTTGTTCCTTTTTTTCGTACGCTTCTGTTCCCAACTTTACTATCTTGCTCCCCCCATGGAATGAAAGTAATAATGTGGATGTGGATGTGCAAAACTATCACTCAAGTTTTTCTCCAATTTAAGTTTCTCGTAGACAACCATAATTACGCTTAAAGTAAGCAGAGAGTTGACGACAAAAGGCTTTTGAGGTAATAAGTTTTCTGGTACATGATACTATGTAATAGAATGGAAATTTAAAACTATTTTTTTAGGTTGAACAAGAAAAAAAAGTTCATCTATAATATAAAAGAAACATTTTGGCGTACATCCACAAAGTAGGTACTTATGGCGCGTTTATGAGAAATCAGTTGGAAAACGTACCTTTGGATTGTAAAAATCTTTCTATGACGCTGTGCAGGAGAAATGCATCCAGAGATTAGATAATCATTTATAATTCAAGTAAGTTGATATTATTCACTATGTTATATTGGTTCTGGTTAATATCAACGATTGCATAAGTATAGCTTACCTAGACAATATTCATTTTGTATTCGGAATATTTATCTTTAAATACTCATACGTAATCACCCCGTATACCTCTCGTGGTGTATCGTTGTAAATTCATTCCAATTGGATTTACAACAGTTGTAAGACCACCTACTGTGTTATCATCGTTTAGGTGATTTAGCATAACAATATCATACATTACTTCAAATAGGATTAATTAATATTTGTTAAGTAAGTGGTGAAATTAATTTAAGTTTTTTTTTTTTTTTTAGATGATTTTAATTTATTCAACGAAAACAAATCAATTGTCATCGAGATTATGAAGATTAACTATTCCCATATATATATTGCAAGCGCAGCTAATAATAGAAGAATGATATTGATGCATAAATATTGATATAATATCCATAGATATATGCTACACTAAGTGTAAATGTAAAATAAAAGATGTATATTTTCTCCCCATTTATATAGGGCTTGGAGTGGCGCCGATCGACGACGATTTCAACGGCAGAAATTTAAATTTCTTCTACTGGTTTGTACAAATTAATTGTACCCGTCACTTGATTTATAATTAAACTATTGTGTCGTTATTGTGATGAAGTGTGAAAAGTTTGTAGGTATAGTTGATTTTAAAATTGATTTTGTAAATTTCATAAGTAACAAAGAAAATTATTGTAGACATCATTTTTTTTAATTGCTAAAATATTTAATTTTCATAAGCACACAAATTTAACAAATTGTTTATGTTATACTACATTCTGTGCACTTGCTGCATATAGATAAATATCTAAAAATACTTTAATATTTAAGCCACTGATAGAAATTTAAGTATTCATCAAACTATTAAGGCAACATCATTGCATCTTTTTCTTAAAAGAATTCATTTTAATATTCAGGATAACGTCACAATGGTTTATTTAAATTTATTATCAAGTATCAAAACATTTTTAAGATTTTATTAAGCCTTTAAAAAATATCTCATAAACATTTCCTAGATTTACACTGCAAACGATATTGTTAACTTCTGCACTATATACATAATTCAATAGAATTAAAATTCAACTTGAAAAAGGAAAAATCAATTAAATTTCCTTAGTTATTAAAGCAATTGCATCGGCTAATTCAACTGATTCTTGATTAGGAATTTGTTTGGGATTTTAATTAAAGGCTCAAATAAGTACTCTCTCGTAATTATTTTCAAAATAAGTTGTATGGATTGATAGAAGATAGTACCTACGACAAGTAGTTTTTAAATGAAGGTGAGATTACATTGGCTCTTCTTAATTGAATTCGGTGAAAAATGTTCTCTTAATTATTATTTTAAATAATTTTTATTTAATGTAAAACTATTTGTTGGAAGCTTTTTAAATTCTTAACGCTGAATAACTAAAGTATTGCACTAACCGAATTGAATTAAAGAAACTTTCTTATTGCTTTTTTTTTTTAAATAAATTATCGATAGGAATATGAGGTCAGTACCTACAGGTTGCTAATGGATTGTTCACATTAGATTTAATCCAATTCAATTACAATGTCGATTTTTCTGGTTTACATTGAAACCAAATAATCAGTAAATTATTGATATTAGTTATTATATGTAGATCGCTATTTAAGAGTTCAAATGGTCCCAATATAATAGGATTTAATTTTTATAGTTTTAACATATTCCGTGGTTTCAAAGCGTTCAAAAATTTCATATTTTCAAATTCAAAGATATTGTAAAGTTCATTAACCAGAGGCCAGTTTCATACAATAATTGCCATACATTTTCGTTTGAACTATTTGAACACTGAAAGAAATTCTTGGTTCCATTGGGTTTTCAAGTAAATTTTTATTTATAACGAACTAAAAATTGTCATTTCAGAATGCCTACAGTTGGGAAATCATTATTTTATTGACCAGTTTTTCTTTCATCTAAAAAGTTAGACAAAAGGTTATGTTGAATGTGCCCAAAGAAAAGGTTTGCAATATGAAAATTTTTTCACCGCTGTCACATTACTTGTCAAAGGAAAATCGCTAGAATATGAATTAAATATTCCAATTTTTTTCCTTATGATTTTCACGATTAAATTCTAGAGCCGGTTTTATTTATTTTTCTAGTTTCGCCTTTTTCATTTGCAAACAATCAAATGACAATTCCCACACCCTTTGCCATATTCAACGCTTTTTATTTTAACTTGGATTTATTAAAGAAAAAGCTTTTTCATTTTAGCTTCTTATGGACCTATAATGTTGTGGTTTGCAATTTTCATTATTGTGTCAGACTTTGATGGGGAAAAAAGGAAAATTGGATAGAAAAATAATATTTGTTTTAGATATGTTTAGGGTGTTCTGTGAGAATTCTGAGCTACCTACACTCTCCATAAACTCTCTTGCCCTTATTTAATTTTAAATTTCTTTATTGCTGTAATTCAATGTCATTCCAATATTAAAGGCGTTACATTTTTATGGTCCAAGTTTTGGGTTCAAAAATTTCATATTTTAAAATTCAAAGGTATTGTCATATTATTTCGCTAGGGGGCAGTTCAATACAACAATGGTCGTTCATGTTTTATTGAACATTCCGAATCGTTTAGAACCGTTTGAACAGTACAATAACTGCCTGATTGGCATTATTTTTTTGGTTAACTTGAATTTATCCCCACGATCCCCCCACTTAGGATATGCCCTTAATTGGTGAAAAATAAATTATGTTCAACTAAAAACAGGGAAAATGCAAAGCGTTATTTTTACCTTTCGAAGTATTAAGGAGTCGAAAGGAATATGGGGACGGGTGGAAAATGTTGGAAATGTTAGTTTACGTGATACTATTCACTTCTCTCTTTAACTTGCATTTCATCGATCTTTTCTACTTACTTTATTATTATTATTCTCCTTTTATGTGTATACATACACATACAACAACTGCCGACCACCTGTTGTTTTGATCGACCAAGTTGCAATGAAATCAGCGATAAAGTAGCGGAAATTTGTGCATTATTAATTAAATTTCTCAATTTATAGCAAAACTATTATTTGGTGCATCGATTGGAATATGGAAATGGAAAACTGTAAGTAAATTTTTCAAATTGTCGAAAGATAAAAATTGCACAGTACCTACAATGAGGTTAGTTTTTCATGCACAAGAAAAAAGTAATTTTCTCTTAATTGTTGCCCTAAAATTATGTTAATTGTCTTATTTAATCGCTTGCATTATTATATATTTCCGAAATTGATATTTAAATTTTCCAAAATAGGAATCAATGGAATACAAACAAATGCTACTTGTTGCTTTTGCATGTTGTATAGTTATTAGGAACTTAATATATATTATCTATTAGGTATTCTAACAATGTCTTGTGTTCTATTGGCAATCTATCTCAGGGTTTATTAAGTATTGCCCCTTATATTTGACGTCATTTGAAAAGTTATTTCAATTAATTCCCTCGGGATTTGTTGGAACCATTTGGTAGTACCTAGGTAGTACCATACTTGAATCAGGAATATTGACTCTTTGTTCAGTTACCAGGTCCATATTACTGCACGGATCAGATGATGAAGAATTGACAAGAATTAGTACCAACGAAGCTCTACTTGGTTCTGGCTTCTACAAACTACTATCCTCAAGTACTAATCGAACACATGGGTTGAAAGTAATAATGCGGAAATGAGATGTGATATGTGTGAGGATAGAGAACAATAATCCCAAGTTTTTCCCCAATTCGAGTTCCTCTTCGGCTCTTACTTTTGCACGTTGCAGTCTTCGCCTTTTTTTTTTTTTTTTTTGGAGTCATAAGATGAAATTAATAGTCCGACAATAAGATGTAATAAAATTTACGAAGATTTTGTGAAATTACTTCAAGTTTTACTCAACTTCAAATTCTTTGTAGACAATTGCGTAAAAGTTAAATGAGAGTTAAATAAAGACAATAAACTTTTGTGGTAAGTATGTAAATCTTTGGATCAAAGTATCAAGGTACCTAATACCCAGATTAAATTAAAAACTTTTATTTTAGATGGAAGTGAAAGAGAGACCCTCTTTACATATAAAAGTTAAGTTTTGGTGTACATCCACAAAAAATGGCTTTAATGAATCCACGCTTTTTGAACGAATCCAGGAATGACTTTCGGATACAGAAATCCTATAATGTGGTGTAATTGTCCATGGGATTCGCAGCATTATTCTCCTCCAAACCCACAATTTCGGGGGTCAATAGGACTTGGAGTTTACCTGAAAACAACCAAATCTGGAATGAATGCAGTGTGGTGATTGTGGAATATTCATGTAATAGTTTTATAATCAAAATACAACAAGTATGTAGAGCTTTACTATTTACCTACCATTTTAAAAGTTTACATGTCTCCTACAATAATTTTACAATAACATTAAAACAGTCTTCTTGAGTGAAATAATTGTACTCAAATTCAAATAATAATATGATTTTATTTTTACAGATTTTGAGTCTCAAAATGGATGCAGAGAAAAGCAGTTGTTACCTAAATTAAATTCGCTTTGTAACAAATATATTTGGTGAATGGTAATCCGTTAGAGTTTTATTACTTTTATCATTCAATCAATAGTTTTTTAAAATTTCAGAAAAGGAGTGTCCGTTTTTCTTTCTAAATAAGAAGAGATATGCAATTGCAGACGCACAAGTTCAAAGCTTAGACTTTCCATCATGCCTCCGTGTATTTGTGGACTTATCACTAATAACATACGGAAGGAAATTATTACTGTTATAATATCCAAATTGGAGAGATTCCGTAAAAAAAAAAAAAAAAAATTCGTATATATCTTTAGACTGATTCAAACTTCAAAATTTTTCGTAAGACGTCATTTTTTTGTCTAATGGGGCAACCTGTGCAATAATTTATAAACCTTGAGTATAAGAATCAGGAAAAGAAATTAATTTATTGCAGCAGTTAGTTAGCACAGCATTTTGCCTTTTGAAGATCTTCTCAAGACTACTTTGAAAAATTTCTGTGTGTCAAAAAATCAATCTATCTTTGAATTTCTTTGTTAATGGCTTAAGTTTTCTTCAAATATGTTTCGTTGCCATAAAGTTTATCTTTAATGTCAAAATAATTTGTTGTTATCAATCACAATTATATCCATAATTGTCCCCTGACATTCTATTTGCTAACGTAGAATGGTGGAATTATTGAGTATTCGGACATTCCTAATCCCACGTCACTATATCTAGCACAGGAACAGAAGGAAAAACAGCACAGGGGCCAGAGGGGAAAAGGAAACGTAGGCAATCATCGACCTGCTGGAACAGCTCGTGGACAAGAGTTCGCGTCCGCAGCACGGCAAATACCTAATCGCTGAAAAAGGACCGTCCAGCAGATTCTGATCTCCAATTTATCTCCATCAATATATCTATCTATTGGAAACCATGTTAAAGATTACGAAGAAGAGAATGTTCTTTTCTTATTCATGTAATTTTATTTTTCAGGTGACTTATTGGATTTGAAGCGCCCCTTTCCGCAAAAGTGGAAGTAAATAATAGTTAAGCGAACGTTGCAGAATCATCATAAGCAAAGTCATCAAGAATTTATTCTCCGAATAGCTATATATATAATAAGCAAGGTGTCTGGCTCAAGAATCAAATAAAGGCAATAAAGAAATAAGGAGGAGCAAAGCAAGAAATATTTATATCTACTAGATATTTATATTGAATGAAGAAGCAAGCAACACTAGTGCCAAAACCAACAAGAACAACAACAACCACCGGAAAAATGACTACCAATAAGCCCATCTAATGAACTTTATTGAGAACGGGAGATCTACCGATATCTACTACTGGATCCATACAACTTGTTGAATTATTTAAATAAATTATTCATATTTTGTTATATTTGTCTATTTATTTGTTTAGTTCAAAGTTACAAACAACAATTTTTAAAACTGCCCATGTTGATATACATACGAGCAAACACCCGCAGATAAAAATCAATACTTGCCAATGTAAATTAAGTAAATGTATGATTTTTAGATAATATCCGATGCATTAAAACCGAAAATGAACTTAGAATTTCAATTAAACGTTCACTTTTCGAGAAATTAGCGTTTTGTTTGTATGCTAAAATAAGAGGTTAAGGAACTCCATTTCACTCGGAGCATTACTTTACGATTGTAATATCGATTTAAATCGATAAAGTGAAGCTTATCGATGCAAGTTAACACAATTTAAGCATGAATCGATCGTTTTAAATGGTATTTTCATTAATTTAATGTCCACTAATTACAATTATCCAAGATCCATTTCTATCCGGTTCTACATAGTGGCAAAGTGGGCGTGGCTTTCAAAATAGTTCAGCGTTTTGTTGTCAGGTTTGAAGGGGTATGTCATTATCTTCATTTAGGATCAAAAATATCTTTATTTCTTCCCTTCTATCGTTATAAACCGATCGATTATTAGTAAATGATACAAAATATAACATTTTTTCCACTCGAACATCATTTAAAATTGTATTTTCAACCAATTTGATTTGCATGTTTAGCGGATGTCAAAGTTGTTTATGTTTCGCTCTATAGGCAACCCGGTGAGCATCAAAAAAACAAAATTCGACGATTTGCCCTTTTTGAACATGCCAATATTCAGTACTCTAACTCAAATTTCAGACATTTAAGGATGATTTTCTTTATGTCATGTAATGATTGGGATACCAAATGAAAGCTAATTGATTACTCTATTGATTTATCAAAAAAAACAACCAATATGTCTAAACGATGACATTGAAATTTGCTTTTCCGTCAGCAACTACATCCCTTTCTAACATTTAAGGGTGGTTTGCCCCCCTTAATATATTGAATTCGATTATGATTGGGATATCTATTGAAAGATAATGAATTACTCTATCGATTGACATCAAAAAATTACCAATATCTCCAAGCAATTACTTAGAAAACTGATTTTCCTAAATCGACTTTCAACCTTTATAAAATGTTACTTAAATCATGTGATTTCGCGTAAAAAGTAATTAAAAACATTACACTTATATAAAATCGATGGTTTACAGCTAAATTTGACACTTAAATGTTGATTAAAGGTCTACTTTTCGAGAAATTAGCATTTAAATGGGCCTAAAGAGTCGATAAGGAAAAATCCATTTTCAAAGTAATTGTTTGGAGATATTGGTAATTTTTTGATATTATTCGATAGAGTAACTCATTAGCTTTCCATTGATATGCCAGTCATAATCGAATTCAATGAAAAAAGAGGGGCAAAGCACCTTTTAATGTCTGAAAGGGTAGTAGTCGCCTAGGGAAAATCAATTTTTAAAGTAATTGTATGGATATATTGGTTGTTTTTTTTGATAAATCAATAGAGTAATCAATTAGCTTTCATTTGATATCCCAATCATTACATGGCATAAAGAAAATCATCCTTAAATGTCTGAAATTTGAGTTAGAGTACTGAATATTGGCATGTTCAAAAAGGGCAAATCGTCGAATTTTGTTTTTTTGATGCTCACCGGGTTGCCTATAGAGCGAAACATAAACAACTTTGACATCTGCTAAACATGCAAATCAAATTGGTTGAAAATACAATTTTAAATGATGTTCAAGTGGAAGAAATGTTATATTTTGTATAATTTACTAATAATCGATCGATTGATAGCGATAGGAGAGAAGAAATAAAGATATTTTTGGCTCTAAATGAAGATAATGACAGACCCCCTTTAGACGCTTATTTCTCGAAAAGTAGACCTTTAATCAACATTTAAGTGTCAAATTTAGCTGTAAACCATCAATTTTATATAAGAATAATGTTTTTAATTACTTTTTACGCGAAATCACATGATTTAAGTTACATTTTATAAAGGCCAAGGGTCGATATGGGAAAGTCAATTTTCTCAGTAGTTGCTTGAAGATATTGGTAATTTTTTTATATCAATCGATAGAATAATTCAATAGCTTTCATTTGATATCCCAATCATAATCGGAATCAATATATTAAGGGGGGCAAACCACCCTTAAATGTCAGAAAGGGAAGTAGTCGTTGACGGAAAATCAAATTTCAATGTCATCGTTTAGACATATTGGCTGTTTTTTTATATAAATCAATAGAGTAATTAATTAGCTTTTATTTGATATCCCAATCATTACATGGCATAAAGAAAATCATCCTTAAATGTCTGAAATGTTTGACCTTAAATGACGATAATGACAGACCCCCTTCTTCAAACCTGACGACAAAACGCTGAACTATTTTGAAAGCCACGCCCACTTTGGTTTGTATCTAGCACTTATCCAAGACACAAACCAGTTCTACATACAAGTGGGCGTGGCTTCCAAAATAGTTCAGCGTTTTGTTGTCAGGCAGCGGTAATATCGGTTCGCAAAAGTTCTCAAAATTCAAACAATGAAAGCCGTATGTAGGCTTATGAAAGTGGCCAAAAACGCTAATTACTCGACAAGTTGATGTTTAATCAAAATTCTAATTACATATTTGGTTTTAATGCATCGAATATTATCTAAAATTCATATATTCCCTCAACTTTACGCAGTCCATGAGCTGGTATCTAGGTGGATAGGTACCATATATTTCCAATCTTCCAATTCATTTACTCTTTTTCATGTCCATGTTTCAAGTGAATCTTAAAACAACAACAACAACAACTAAATATACCTACATTCCTATGATTAATTAGTAGTGGTTCATTAAAAAAAACTTATAAGCTAGTAAACCAACTACATACCTACAAAACTTACTTCTCATTTCTTCTAAATCAACCTAATAGATCGGAAATCGCCTTTAATTGAACCTAAAAACTTTTTGGCTTAGAAACAACACATGGGAAGGAATCTCCAATGTTCAAATACGATTCACCAAATGAATGCAGCAATTGCAACTATTTCTACGATCAATAACTATTTTGAAAATTGCAATAATTGTAAAATAAACTAATACTTACATGGGATTGTAAATAATATTATTTTTGTAAGAGAAAACTGACAATTCGTTGTGCAATGATAATCTTTTATTTTTACCGTTAGAATTATTCAAGGAGTCGTCGGGAATAAGGGGAATGTTGGGAGGTAAATGTTGGAAAGGTTTATGATACTATTCATTTCTCTCTCATACTTGCATCTCATCGATCTCATCTACTTATTTTACTATTAATACGCATACATACGTACGATATCATCTACACACGTTAGAAAATAAAAGTTGACTTTATTACTTTATATCTATCCAGTAACTCTATTCTATACATTACTAAGTGTAATTCGTTCCATAAAATAATAAGAAATATTAAATTAAACCAACGTTCGTTGTAATAAAATAACGTTATTCTTTAATTATTAAACTCAAATCACTTCCTTTAGCAAAAATGAAAATTTGAAAATAACCACACTTTTGAGTTTGACATGCGTACTTATAATGAACATAAACAACTATAAATCACCTGTTGTTTTGGTCGACCAAGTTGCAATGAATTTTGTGCATTATTAATTAAATTTCCCAATTTATAAAGAAATTAATATGCATAATGATAGTTGAGTGTTTGGTGCATCCATTAGAATATGAAAATGGAAAACTGTTCGTAAATTTTTCAAATTGTCGATCGATAAAAATTGCACTGTACTGTATTGAGGTTGGTTTTTCATGCATAAGTAAAAAGTAATTTTCTCTTAATTGTTCCCTTAAAATTTTGTTGTTAATTGTCATTGTTTGATTAGATTTAATCGATTGCATTATTATATTTCCGAAATTGGTATTGAAATTTCCCAAAATAGGTAACAATGGAACACAAATAAGTGCTACTTATTGGTTTTGCATGTGGTATAGTTATTAAACTTAATATATTAGATATTCGAACAATATCAATGTATGTTTTATTGACTTAATCTTAGGGTTTATGAAATATTGCCCCTTATGTTTGACGTCAACATTGAAAAGTTATTTTAAATAATTCCAATAATTTCAATAATGGAACCATTTGGTAGTAGGTAGGTACCGTACTGGAATCAGGAATATTGACTCTTTGTTTAGTTACCAGGTTCATATTACTGCACGGATCAGATGATGAAGATTTGGTACCAACGAAGTTCTACAAACTACTATCCTCAAGTACTAATCCAAGACATGGGTCGAAAGTAATAATGCGGAAATGCAGGAGGATAGTGAACAATGTTCCCAAGTTTTTCCCCAATTCGAGTTCCTTGGAAACGGCCATGCATGCGATGCCATCAAGAAACTGCTGTATCTATTGGACAACAAACCGAATTCGTTACGATTAAAACTGGACCAGCTTTCATACGACCAACCTTCTTCGGTTCTTGCTTTTGCACGTTGCTGTCCTCGCCTTTTTTTTGGAGTCCTAAGATGAAATTAATGATACTACTACTACCTACGACAGTAAGATGTAAAAAATTGACCAAGATTTTGTGAGATTACTTCAAGTTTTACTTCACTTCAAGTCCCCTGGAGGCAACTGCATCAAAGTTAAATGATAGATGTCTAAAGGCAATCAGCTTTTGTTTGTGGTAAGTAAGTATGAAAACCTTTGGAACATAGTAACAGTAGATTACAATATTAAAAAAATATTTGTTTTAGTTAGTTGGAAATGAAAGACAAAAACTCTTTACGTATAAATGCTAAGTTTTGGTGTACATCCACAAAAAAATGGCCTGTAGTGAAAACGCTTTTCGAACGAATCTTGGAATACAGGATAGGTACATGGATTCAGAAAATTAGAACTCAACTATTGGTCGAAGGTATAGACCGAAGTAATGAATTCTAATGAATGTCAGAATAACGTTGGACACCGTTTAAGTAACCAGTTACATGCAACACCGCAGTAGTATCTACAGGAAAAATCAGAAAAAGTGCATTCAGTAGTACTTAGAAAGTCATTTCATTAACAATAAGGAGACAATATTCAAGTATGTAAGTTGAAATTATTTACTAATTTACATTAGTAGGTACCTACTGGTTGATATGGATAATTTTATTATTGTATGTAGTTTATGTTACAAAGAATTAATCGTGAAAAATTATTAGTTCATCTGTATTTATCTGAACAGTTCGGTAAAATGTACCTAATATATGCTAGACGGAAAAAAGATTAATGCGGCATAATATGATTAAAAATTTAAAATTTTTATGACTAAATATTTTATTACAATTTCAACTGTCCTCTTTTCTGCTATAAATTCTAGCTTCTTGTTATAATATATTTTTATTATTTTATCTATAAACATTATTAGTTGATCGTTTCTTCATAAGGCTTATAAGATTGAATTCATGCAATCAATCTCAAATGTTATTTTTTTCTTTTAGTGTTCCTTGATTCTTTCCGCGAATGGAGATTTCATTTGAAGATTTTTGGACTGGTGTGAAAGATATGCATTCGACACCAAAAACTGCTCTAAAGCAGTACATTTGCAAAGCATAGGTATTATTCAAACTCAACTCAACCATAGTTTATCGTTTTTTTCACATAAGTAAAACATCATTAATCATGGATATTGTATATAGGAAGACGATAGTATTTCGTGAAAGTTATACGATAGGCATACGCGTTCTATTATAGGCTAGGGGAAAATTAATTTTAAATTTATTTACAGTTACTATAAAACTTACAGTATCCATATAGATTTAATAATAGTTATAGTTTCAATCAAATTATGTAACCCAAGTCAATAGGAATATATCACAATAGGAATATTTGAATCAGCTTCTTATGAAATTCTGGTAACTACATTACCGACTTTTTTCAACAAACAATTTTTTTACTGAAAAACTCGTTTTTCTTTAAATTTTTCTTATAGAAATAGAAAAATTGTGTTTTAAAATTCATTTTATTAATTGAACATTTGATTTTCGCCAAGTTTTTTGTTAATTCGTATTTGAAAAAAATAATTAAATCATATATGTAACAATTGTTGTTTGAAAACAAAAAAAGAATTGTTTTCAACAGCAGACATATTGGTGATTTTGACTCGTTTTTACTTAAGTAACTTCATGTATTTATTTTAGTGGTACATAGTAAGTTTTTTATTATAAAAATTACCAACTATTATGTTTAAATATAGTTTGTGTATTTGTGGAATACTGGACATTGTTATATTCAACTTTTATCGACAAATTATAGCAGAAAATGGGTTGACGAATTGCACAGGTTAGATATGCATGTTCTATTTGGACTATTATTTTTCCTGTTTTCAAATTATCTGATTACTTTGTATTAGAGTATAGGGCAGTTAGCAAGTTTTAAAGAACACAACAATAGATTGGAATTAATGGGAACGTTACAACAATCAGTTTTTAGAGTCAATAAATTTAACATGGAATAACAATAGGGTATTCAAATATGATAGTAAGAGATGTGTTTATTTTGGCAATTTTTCAACAGTTACGACTTTCATAGGAATTTTCAGATATTTGTACTAAACTTTTAAAGAAGATGATTGTGTAATCATATCTCTGGAATACCAATATTTCCTTCAAATCTAAATTTCGATTTGGTAACATTATAAAACCAGTTTCTTTCAGATTTGGTGCATTTCTGTTCAATGAGGATGGAGAGTGGATATGTATGGAACACATAATATGTAATAATCAATAAGATCTTTGGAAATAGCAATATTAATGATCATAATGATGAATGGAATCAATCTCAAATAATTAAGAGTTCCTCAATTGACATGAATTTTGAACTGAACTATCGCTGAGAGCCATGGAGTGAAATTTACTATCAATACATTAAGATGCTACCGATTGATTGCTGACTTTATTATTCCATCGAAGGATTATATTATATATTACTGCTACTCTACACTATTAAGTTCTAAATACATTTGTCGTTGTAGAATTGTGAAACGATTGAATATTTGAAACCAAATATACACTAATCATACAATTTGTAAAAATTAAATCAAATCTACAGCCCATGCTGTGGATTTAGATAATTAAGACCCTATTTAGTCTAAATAATATCTAACATCCCTTACCCTGACAGCCTATATCAGAGATATCAATACGTTATCATATTTTTTTTATTCGATTGAAACACCTACCTGTGACATGAGACCAATCTTATGTTCTCTTCTAGTTATTTCAATTTTTATTGTATTATTTTTTTGGGGAAACAATTCTTAGATTTACTTGTATTTCTATTGGATATATGTATTTTTATCAAATGTTTATTTTTATATTTTGATTTTATTTTAAAAATTCAAATTCCATTTTTTAATTGTGTTTTTTTTTTCTGTGCAGATGCAATGGTCACGGGAAAATCTGAAGAAATGAAGAAACGAAACCAAATTGTCTTTAGTTTTTGATTATTTTTTTCTGTTACAGATTTTTGCGGAACAATTGATAATGGAGCCGACCTCTATACCAATCGCCAAGTTATGAAAATTAATTCAAAACAACCACCCTCTCCCCCTTGAATGTTTTAAAAAAAAATAATAGAACAATGGGAATTCTTATATTGTTAGCTTAGCGCCGCCTACCTATCCAAAATAGTTCAGTTATAATATTATCTTAGCTTTATTGTTATTGTCTTTACGTAGTTTTTTATTAATTTTAAGTTTTTATATTCAACTGATTTGAAGAGATTAAATGTTGTTTTGTCTGTGCAGATTCGATGGATTGTCAATGTGAAAGAATTCAAAGAGATGTGTTAGCACGTTGGCCCTCAAGAAATGAAGAATTTAAAAACCTTATTTTTTTGCTTTAATTAAATTTTATTTTCTTTGCAGATATTCTCTTGGAATGATTGCAGTCGGAAGAATTGATTAGATGAGCAATTCAAGACATGACGAAACTATTGAAATTCCTTCTTCTTCAGCCATTCAAGCCATCAAGCTTCTTATTATTACCTAATACCAGTCATCGTTATCAAATCCTATCTATAGCTTAGTTATACTTTATCTCTATTATTCTTTTGACCCCAATATTTCACGGGAAACTAATACTACTTTAAATCAATTGAAACTAGGCTTAGGTATTATTTAGATAGAAACATTTAATACCTCTTGTTTGGGTTTCAATTTTTATAATTTGTTTTATAACATTAACAACTTGTAACATTATACTAAATTTAATATTATATATTGGCTTAGATATATGCATTTGTGCAATAGCTGAACTTACAATTGATAAATAGTCGATTCAAAACTGCGACCCACGTCGTTCAGTCCTTTGCAATCATTAAATTTATAAAACGATAATACGAACACGAAATGTTCACTTTATAGATTCAAAACCTCTGCCCTACCTACCCTTAAAAGCCTATTTCTCTTATCTAGTACTCTAAAAACGTATTCTCTATCTTGAAATTATTTTATACTAATACCTACATGAAATTATTTTTATATTTGGGGTTTATATTATATTATGTGAGATCTTTTTCGTTAATAACTTATATATATATATATATATATACGTAGATAGATCATTAGTTTTATAAGCTTAGCTTTAGAAAATTTAGTTTAAGTTTTAAATATAGAAATTAATGATTCTTTTTTCTGTGCAGATTCAATGTATCTAGGAATTGAAGGAAGCAGTTATCGTTGAACCGTAAAATATGTCATTGGGATCTTCGATTAATATTTTATAACAAAATTTAATAATAATTCTAAATTAAGTACTTTTTCTGTGCAGATTTGTGGAGTCATTTAGAAAACGTCTTACCAACTATTTGATTATTTTGTGAAGCTAATTAAAACGTACGGAGTAATACGGAGAATAAATGCAAAGAGAGGGGGAAATCAACCTGGTGGTATCCGAAAAGAAAAAGCCAACTTCTTAGACAGTTTGGTGTAAGTACGCAGTTTCAGTGTTCTCAAATTAATGATGAACTTGATGGCAATGACATAAACTAATAGGTATGATAATAAATGTAAATAAGTTTCAACTCACAATATCTGACAATGCTCTGACTTTATAGGAACTAGGTACCCAGTTTAATATGTTTGCATATTTTTTAATTTCCCGTGGATTTTTTCTTGCTACGTTTTTGGTCAATGTAAAGCAGCATTGTTAATATTGTATAAACAGGTAAACGATAAGTTTTAATAAATTTCGGTAAAATTAAAAATTGTCATTTCTTATAATTTCTTAGAGATATTTGGAAGTACCTACGTCGACTCCTAAGGCTTATTGGAAGTCAGAGTGTTAATTTACTATTCGTTCATCTACGGGGATTAGAATAATATACAGATAACTGAACTCATTATGGCGAAGAAGAATTAACAGAAGTTTACATCTCAAGATGTCTTCACTCTTCCCATTTGTTCCTTTTTTTCGTACGCTTCTGTTCCCAACTTTACTATCTTGCTCCCCCCATGGAATGAAAGTAATAATGTGGATGTGGATGTGCAAAACTATCACTCAAGTTTTTCTCCAATTTAAGTTTCTCGTAGACAACCATAATTACGCTTAAAGTAAGCAGAGAGTTGACGACAAAAGGCTTTTGAGGTAATAAGTTTTCTGGTACATGATACTATGTAATAGAATGGAAATTTAAAACTATTTTTTTAGGTTGAACAAGAAAAAAAAGTTCATCTATAATATAAAAGAAACATTTTGGCGTACATCCACAAAGTAGGTACTTATGGCGCGTTTATGAGAAATCAGTTGGAAAACGTACCTTTGGATTGTAAAAATCTTTCTATGACGCTGTGCAGGAGAAATGCATCCAGAGATTAGATAATCATTTATAATTCAAGTAAGTTGATATTATTCACTATGTTATATTGGTTCTGGTTAATATCAACGATTGCATAAGTATAGCTTACCTAGACAATATTCATTTTGTATTCGGAATATTTATCTTTAAATACTCATACGTAATCACCCCGTATACCTCTCGTGGTGTATCGTTGTAAATTCATTCCAATTGGATTTACAACAGTTGTAAGACCACCTACTGTGTTATCATCGTTTAGGTGATTTAGCATAACAATATCATACATTACTTCAAATAGGATTAATTAATATTTGTTAAGTAAGTGGTGAAATTAATTTAAGTTTTTTTTTTTTTTTTAGATGATTTTAATTTATTCAACGAAAACAAATCAATTGTCATCGAGATTATGAAGATTAACTATTCCCATATATATATTGCAAGCGCAGCTAATAATAGAAGAATGATATTGATGCATAAATATTGATATAATATCCATAGATATATGCTACACTAAGTGTAAATGTAAAATAAAAGATGTATATTTTCTCCCCATTTATATAGGGCTTGGAGTGGCGCCGATCGACGACGATTTCAACGGCAGAAATTTAAATTTCTTCTACTGGTTTGTACAAATTAATTGTACCCGTCACTTGATTTATAATTAAACTATTGTGTCGTTATTGTGATGAAGTGTGAAAAGTTTGTAGGTATAGTTGATTTTAAAATTGATTTTGTAAATTTCATAAGTAACAAAGAAAATTATTGTAGACATCATTTTTTTTAATTGCTAAAATATTTAATTTTCATAAGCACACAAATTTAACAAATTGTTTATGTTATACTACATTCTGTGCACTTGCTGCATATAGATAAATATCTAAAAATACTTTAATATTTAAGCCACTGATAGAAATTTAAGTATTCATCAAACTATTAAGGCAACATCATTGCATCTTTTTCTTAAAAGAATTCATTTTAATATTCAGGATAACGTCACAATGGTTTATTTAAATTTATTATCAAGTATCAAAACATTTTTAAGATTTTATTAAGCCTTTAAAAAATATCTCATAAACATTTCCTAGATTTACACTGCAAACGATATTGTTAACTTCTGCACTATATACATAATTCAATAGAATTAAAATTCAACTTGAAAAAGGAAAAATCAATTAAATTTCCTTAGTTATTAAAGCAATTGCATCGGCTAATTCAACTGATTCTTGATTAGGAATTTGTTTGGGATTTTAATTAAAGGCTCAAATAAGTACTCTCTCGTAATTATTTTCAAAATAAGTTGTATGGATTGATAGAAGATAGTACCTACGACAAGTAGTTTTTAAATGAAGGTGAGATTACATTGGCTCTTCTTAATTGAATTCGGTGAAAAATGTTCTCTTAATTATTATTTTAAATAATTTTTATTTAATGTAAAACTATTTGTTGGAAGCTTTTTAAATTCTTAACGCTGAATAACTAAAGTATTGCACTAACCGAATTGAATTAAAGAAACTTTCTTATTGCTTTTTTTTTTTAAATAAATTATCGATAGGAATATGAGGTCAGTACCTACAGGTTGCTAATGGATTGTTCACATTAGATTTAATCCAATTCAATTACAATGTCGATTTTTCTGGTTTACATTGAAACCAAATAATCAGTAAATTATTGATATTAGTTATTATATGTAGATCGCTATTTAAGAGTTCAAATGGTCCCAATATAATAGGATTTAATTTTTATAGTTTTAACATATTCCGTGGTTTCAAAGCGTTCAAAAATTTCATATTTTCAAATTCAAAGATATTGTAAAGTTCATTAACCAGAGGCCAGTTTCATACAATAATTGCCATACATTTTCGTTTGAACTATTTGAACACTGAAAGAAATTCTTGGTTCCATTGGGTTTTCAAGTAAATTTTTATTTATAACGAACTAAAAATTGTCATTTCAGAATGCCTACAGTTGGGAAATCATTATTTTATTGACCAGTTTTTCTTTCATCTAAAAAGTTAGACAAAAGGTTATGTTGAATGTGCCCAAAGAAAAGGTTTGCAATATGAAAATTTTTTCACCGCTGTCACATTACTTGTCAAAGGAAAATCGCTAGAATATGAATTAAATATTCCAATTTTTTTCCTTATGATTTTCACGATTAAATTCTAGAGCCGGTTTTATTTATTTTTCTAGTTTCGCCTTTTTCATTTGCAAACAATCAAATGACAATTCCCACACCCTTTGCCATATTCAACGCTTTTTATTTTAACTTGGATTTATTAAAGAAAAAGCTTTTTCATTTTAGCTTCTTATGGACCTATAATGTTGTGGTTTGCAATTTTCATTATTGTGTCAGACTTTGATGGGGAAAAAAGGAAAATTGGATAGAAAAATAATATTTGTTTTAGATATGTTTAGGGTGTTCTGTGAGAATTCTGAGCTACCTACACTCTCCATAAACTCTCTTGCCCTTATTTAATTTTAAATTTCTTTATTGCTGTAATTCAATGTCATTCCAATATTAAAGGCGTTACATTTTTATGGTCCAAGTTTTGGGTTCAAAAATTTCATATTTTAAAATTCAAAGGTATTGTCATATTATTTCGCTAGGGGGCAGTTCAATACAACAATGGTCGTTCATGTTTTATTGAACATTCCGAATCGTTTAGAACCGTTTGAACAGTACAATAACTGCCTGATTGGCATTATTTTTTTGGTTAACTTGAATTTATCCCCACGATCCCCCCACTTAGGATATGCCCTTAATTGGTGAAAAATAAATTATGTTCAACTAAAAACAGGGAAAATGCAAAGCGTTATTTTTACCTTTCGAAGTATTAAGGAGTCGAAAGGAATATGGGGACGGGTGGAAAATGTTGGAAATGTTAGTTTACGTGATACTATTCACTTCTCTCTTTAACTTGCATTTCATCGATCTTTTCTACTTACTTTATTATTATTATTCTCCTTTTATGTGTATACATACACATACAACAACTGCCGACCACCTGTTGTTTTGATCGACCAAGTTGCAATGAAATCAGCGATAAAGTAGCGGAAATTTGTGCATTATTAATTAAATTTCTCAATTTATAGCAAAACTATTATTTGGTGCATCGATTGGAATATGGAAATGGAAAACTGTAAGTAAATTTTTCAAATTGTCGAAAGATAAAAATTGCACAGTACCTACAATGAGGTTAGTTTTTCATGCACAAGAACAAAGTAATTTTCTCTTAATTGTTGCCCTAAAATTATGTTAATTGTCTTATTTAATCGCTTGCATTATTATATATTTCCGAAATTGATATTTAAATTTTCCAAAATAGGAATCAATGGAATACAAACAAATGCTACTTGTTGCTTTTGCATGTTGTATAGTTATTAGGAACTTAATATATATTATTAGGTATTCTAACAATGTCTTGTGTTCTATTGGCAATCTATCTCAGGGTTTATTAAGTATTGCCCCTTATGTTTGACGTCATTTGAAAAGTTATTTCAATTAATTCCCTCGGGATTTGTTGGAACCATTTGGTAGTACCTAGGTAGTACCATACTTGAATCAGGAATATTGACTCTTTGTTCAGTTACCAGGTCCATATTACTGCACGGATCAGATGATGAAGATTTGACAAGAATTAGTACCAACGAAGCTCTACTTGGTTCTGGCTTCTACAAACTACTATCCTCAAGTACTAATCGAACACATGGGTTGAAAGTAATAATGCGGAAATGAGATGTGATATGTGTGAGGATAGAGAACAATAATCCCAAGTTTTTCCCCAATTCGAGTTCCTCTTCGGCTCTTACTTTTGCACGTTGCAGTCTTCGCCTTTTTTTTTTTTTTTTTTTTGGAGTCATAAGATGAAATTAATAGTCCGACAATAAGATGTAATAAAATTTACGAAGATTTTGTGAAATTACTTCAAGTTTTACTCAACTTCAAATTCTTTGTAGACAATTGCGTAAAAGTTAAATGAGAGTTAAATAAAGACAATAAACTTTTGTGGTAAGTATGTAAATCTTTGGATCAAAGTATCAAGGTACCTAATACCCAGATTAAATTAAAAACTTTTATTTTAGATGGAAGTGAAAGAGAGACCCTCTTTACATATAAAAGTTAAGTTTTGGTGTACATCCACAAAAAATGGCTTTAATGAATCCACGCTTTTTGAACGAATCCAGGAATGACTTTCGGATACAGAAATCCTATAATGTGGTGTAATTGTCCATGGGATTCGCAGCATTATTCTCCTCCAAACCCACAATTTCGGGGGTCAATAGGACTTGGAGTTTACCTGAAAACAACCAAATCTGGAATGAATGCAGTGTGGTGATTGTGGAATATTCATGTAATAGTTTTATAATCAAAATACAACAAGTAGGTAGAGCTTTACTATTTACCTACCATTTTAAAAGTTTACATGTCTCCTACAATAATTTTACAATAACATTAAAACAGTCTTCTGGAGTGAAATAATTGTACTCAAATTCAAATAATAATATGATTTTATTTTTACAGATTTTGAGTCTCAAAATGGATGCAGAGAAAAGCAGTTGTTACCTAAATTAAATTCGCTTTGTAGCAAATATATTTGGTGAATGGTAATCCGTTAGAGTTTTATTACTTTTATCATTCAATCAATAGTTTTTTAAAATTTCAGAAAAGGAGTGTCCGTTTTTCTTTCTAAATAAGAAGAGATATGCAATTGCAGACGCACAAGTTCAAAGCTTAGACTTTCCATCATGCCTCCGTGTATTTGTGGACTTATCACTAATAACATACGGAAGGAAATTATTACTGTTATAATATCCAAATTGGAGAGATTCCGTAAAAAAAAAAAAAAAAAATTCGTATATATCTTTAGACTAATTCAAACTTCAAAATTTTTCGTAAGACGTCATTTTTTTGTCTAATGGGGCAACCTGTGCAATAATTTATAAACCTTGAGTATAAGAATCAGGAAAAGAAATTAATTTATTGCAGCAGTTAGTTAGCACAGCATTTTGCCTTTTGAAGATCTTCTCAAGACTACTTTGAAAAATTTCTGTGTGTCAAAAAATCAATCTTTCTTTGAATTTCTTTGTTAATGGCTTAAGTTTTCTTCAAATATGTTTCGTTGCCATAAAGTTTATCTTTAATGTCAAAATAATTTGTTGTTATCAATCACAATTATATCCATAATTGTCCCCTGACACTCTATTTGCTAACGTAGAATGGAGGAATTATTGAGTATTCGGACATTCCTCATCCCACGTCACTATATCTAGCACAGGAATAGAAGGAAAAACAGCACAGGGGCCAGAGGGAAAAAGGAAACGTAGGCAATCATCGACCTGCTGGAACAGCTCGTGGACAAGAGTTCGCGTCCGCAGCACGGCAAATACCTAATCGCTGAAAAAGGACCGTCCAGCAGATTCTGATCTCCAATTTATCTCCATCAATATATCTATCTATTGGAAACCATGTTAAAGATTACGAAGAAGAGAATGTTCTTTTCTTATTCATGTAATTTTATTTTTCAGGTGATTTATTGGATTTGAAGCGCCCCTTTCCGCAAAAGTGGAAGTAAATAATAGTTAAGCGAACGTTGCAGAATCATCATAAGCAAAGTCATCAAGAATTTATTCTCCGAATAGCTATATATATAATAAGCAAGGTGTCTGGCTCAAGAATCAAATAAAGGCAATAAAGAAATAAGGAGGAGCAAAGCAAGAAATATTTATATCTACTAGATATTTATATTGAATGAAGAAGCAAGCAACACTAGTGCCAAAACCAACAAGAACAACAACAACCACCGGAAAAATGACTACCAATAAGCCCATCTAATGAACTTTATTGAGAACGGGAGATCTACCGATATCTACTACTGGATCCATACAACTTGTTGAATTATTTAAATAAATTATTCATATTTTGTTATATTTGTCTATTTATTTGTTTAGTTCAAAGTTACAAACAACAATTTTTAAAACTGCCCATGTTGATATACATACGAGCAAACACCCGCAGATAAAAATCAATACTTGCCAATGTAAATTAAGTAAATGTATGATTTTTAGATAATATCCGATGCATTAAAACCGAAAATGAACTTAGAATTTCAATTAAACGTTCACTTTTCGAGAAATTAGCGTTTTGTTTGTATGCTAAAATAAGAGGTTAAGGAACTCCATTTCACTCGGAGCATTACTTTACGATTGTAATATCGATTTAAATCGATAAAGTGAAGCTTATCGATGCAAGTTAACACAATTTAAGCATGAATCGATCGTTTTAAATGGTATTTTCATTAATTTAATGTCCACTAATTACAATTATCCAAGATCCAAACCGGTTCTACATAGTGGCAAAGTGGGCGTGGCTTTCAAAATAGTTCAGCGTTTTGTTGTCAGGTTTGAAGGGGTATGTCATTATCTTCATTTAGGATCAAAAATATCTTTATTTCTTCCCTTCTATCGTTATAAACCGATCGATTATTAGTAAATGATACAAAATATAACATTTTTTCCACTCGAACATCATTTAAAATTGTATTTTCAACCAATTTGATTTGCATGTTTAGCGGATGTCAAAGTTGTTTATGTTTCGCTCTATAGGCAACCCGGTGAGCATCAAAAAAACAAAATTCGACGATTTGCCCTTTTTGAACATGCCAATATTCAGTACTCTAACTCAAATTTCAGACATTTAAGGACGATTTTCTTTATGTCATGTAATGATTGGGATACCAAATGAAAGCTAATTGATTACTCTATTGATTTATCAAAAAAAACAACCAATATGTCTAAACGATGACATTGAAATTTGCTTTTCCGTCAGCAACTACATCCCTTTCTAACATTTAAGGGTGGTTTGCCCCCCTTAATATATTGAATTCGATTATGATTGGGATATCTATTGAAAGATAATGAATTACTCTATCGATTGACATCAAAAAATTACCAATATCTCCAAGCAATTACTTAGAAAACTGATTTTCCTAAATCGACTTTCAACCTTTATAAAATGTTACTTAAATCATGTGATTTCGCGTAAAAAGTAATTAAAAACATTACACTTATATAAAATCGATGGTTTACAGCTAAATTTGACACTTAAATGTTGATTAAAGGTTTACTTTTCGAGAAATTAGCATTTAAATGGGCCTAAAGAGTCGATAAGGAAAAATCCATTTTCAAAGTAATTGTTTGGAGATATTGGTAATTTTTTGATATTATTCGATAGAGTAACTCATTAGCTTTCCATTGATATGCCAGTCATAATCGAATTCAATGAAAAAAGAGGGGCAAAGCACCTTTTAATGTCTGAAAGGGATGTAGTCGCCTAGGGAAAATCAATTTTTAAAGTAATTGTATGGATATATTGGTTGTTTTTTTTGATAAATCAATAAAGTAATCAATTAGCTTTCATTTGATATCCCAATCATTACATGGCATACAGAAAATCATCCTGAAATGTCCGAAATTTGAGTTAGAGTACTGAATATTGGCATGTTCAAAAAGGGCAAATCGTCGAATTTTGTTTTTTTGATGCTCACCGGGTTGCCTATAGAGCGAAACATAAACAACTTTGACATCCGCTAAACATGCAAATCAAATTGGTTGAAAATACAATTTTAAATGATGTTCGAGTGGAAAAAATGTTATATTTTGTATCATTTACTAATAATCGAACGATTGATAGCGATAGGAGAGAAGAAATAAAGATATTTTTGGCCCTAAATGAAGATAATGACAGACCCCCTTTAGACGCTTATTTCTCGAAAAGTAGACCTTTAATCAACATTTAAGTGTCAAATTTAGCTGTAAACCATCAATTTTATATAAGTGTAATGTTTTTAATTACTTTATACGCGAAATCACATGATTTAAGTAACATTTTATAAAGGTTGAAAGTCGATTTAGGAAAATCAGTTTTCTAAGTAATTGCTTGGAGATATTGGTAATTTTTTGATGTCAATCGATAGAGTAATTCATTATCTTTCAATAGATATCCCAATCATAATCGGGTTCAATATATTAAGGGGGTCAAACCACCCTTAAATGTCAGAAAGGGAAGTAGTCGCTGACGGAAAATCAAATTTCAATGTCATCGTTTAGACATATTGGCTGTTTTTTTATATAAATCAATAGAGTAATTAATTAGCTTTCATTTGATATCCCAATCATTACATGGCATAAAGAAAATCATCCTTAAATGTCTGAAATGTTTGACCTTAAATGACGATAATGACAGACCCCCTTCTTCAAACCTGACGACAAAACGCTGAACTATTTTGAAAGCCACGCCCACTTTGGTTTGTATCTAGCACTTATCCAAGACACAAACCAGTTCTACATACAAGTGGGCGTGGCTTCCAAAATAGTTCAGCGTTTTGTTGTCAGGCAGCGGTAATATCGGTTCGCAAAAGTTCTCAAAATTCAAACAATGAAAGCCGTATGTAGGCTTATGAAAGTGGCCTAAAAACGCTAATTACTCGACAAGTTGATGTTTAATCAAAATTCTAATTACATATTTGGTTTTAATGCATCGAATATTATCTAAAATTCATATATTCCCTCAACTTTACGCAGTCCATGAGCTGGTATCTAGGTGGATAGGTACCATATATTTCCAATCTTCCAATTCATTTACTCTTTTTCATGTCCATGTTTCAAGTGAATCTTAAAACAACAACAACAACAACTAAATATACCTACATTCCTATGATTAATTAGTAGTGGTTCATTAAAAAAAACTTATAAGCTAGTAAACCAACTACATACCTACAAAACTTACTTCTCATTTCTTCTAAATCAACCTAATAGATCGGAAATCGCCTTTAATTGAACCTAAAAACTTTTTGGCTTAGAAACAACACATGGGAAGGAATCTCCAATGTTCAAATACGATTCACCAAATGAATGCAGCAATTGCAACTATTTCTACGATCAATAACTATTTTGAAAATTGCAATAATTGTAAAATAAACTAATACTTACATGGGATTGTAAATAATATTATTTTTGTAAGAGAAAACTGACAATTCGTTGTGCAATGATAATCTTTTATTTTTACCGTTAGAATTATTCAAGGAGTCGTCGGGAATAAGGGGAATGTTGGGAGGTAAATGTTGGAAAGGTTTATGATACTATTCATTTCTCTCTCATACTTGCATCTCATCGATCTCATCTACTTATTTTACTATTAATACGCATACATACGTACGATATCATCTACACACGTTAGAAAATAAAAGTTGACTTTATTACTTTATATCTATCCAGTAACTCTATTCTATACATTACTAAGTGTAATTCGTTCCATAAAATAATAAGAAATATTAAATTAAACCAACGTTCGTTGTAATAAAATAACGTTATTCTTTAATTATTAAACTCAAATCACTTCCTTTAGCAAAAATGAAAATTTGAAAATAACCACACTTTTGAGTTTGACATGCGTACTTATAATGAACATAAACAACTATAAATCACCTGTTGTTTTGGTCGACCAAGTTGCAATGAATTTTGTGCATTATTAATTAAATTTCCCAATTTATAAAGAAATTAATATGCATAATGATAGTTGAGTGTTTGGTGCATCCATTAGAATATGAAAATGGAAAACTGTACGTAAATTTTTCAAATTGTCGATCGATAAAAATTGCACTGTACTGTATTGAGGTTGGTTTTTCATGCATAAGTAAAAAGTAATTTTCTCTTAATTGTTCCCTTAAAATTTTGTTGTTAATTGTCATTGTTTGATTAGATTTAATCGATTGCATTATTATATTTCCGAAATTGGTATTGAAATTTCCCAAAGTAGGTAACAATGGAACACAAATAAGTGCTACTTATTGGTTTTGCATGTGGTATAGTTATTACACTTAATATATTAGATATTCGAACAATATCAATGTATGTTTTATTGACTTAATCTTAGGGTTTATGAAATATTGCCCGTTATGTTTGACGTCAACATTGAAAAGTTATTTTAAATAATTCCAATAATTTCAATAATGGAACCATTTGGTAGTAGGTAGGTACCGTACTGGAATCAGGAATATTGACTCTTTGTTTAGTTACCAGGTTCATATTACTGCACGGATCAGATGATGAAGATTTGGTACCAACGAAGTTCTACAAACTACTATCCTCAAGTACTAATCCAAGACATGGGTCGAAAGTAATAATGCGGAAATGCAGGAGGATAGTGAACAATGTTCCCAAGTTTTTCCCCAATTCGAGTTCCTTGGAAACGGCCATGCATGCGATGCCATCAAGAAACTGCTGTATCTATTGGACAACAAACCGAATTCGTTACGATTAAAACTGGACCAGCTTTCATACGACCAACCTTCTTCGGTTCTTGCTTTTGCACGTTGCTGTCCTCGCCTTTTTTTTGGAGTCCTAAGATGAAATTAATGATACTACTACTACCTACGACAGTAAGATGTAAAAAATTGACCAAGATTTTGTGAGATTACTTCAAGTTTTACTTCACTTCAAGTCCCCTGGAGGCAACTGCATCAAAGTTAAATGATAGATGTCTAAAGGCAATCAGCTTTTGTTTGTGGTAAGTAAGTATGAAAACCTTTGGAACATAGTAACAGTAGATTACAATATTAAAAAAATATTTGTTTTAGTTAGTTGGAAATGAAAGACAAAAACTCTTTACGTATAAATGCTAAGTTTTGGTGTACATCCACAAAAAAATGGCCTGTAGTGAAAACGCTTTTCGAACGAATCTTGGAATACAGGATAGGTACATGGATTCAGAAAATTAGAACTCAACTATTGGTCGAAGGTATAGACCGAAGTAATGAATTCTAATGAATGTCAGAATAACGTTGGACACCGTTTAAGTAACCAGTTACATGCAACACCGCAGTAGTATCTACAGGAAAAATCAGAAAAAGTGCATTCAGTAGTACTCATCAAAGTCATTTCATTAACAATAAGGAGACAATATTCAAGTATGTAAGTTGAAATTATTTACTAATTTACATTAGTAGGTACCTACTGGTTGATATGGATAATTTTATTATTGTATGTAGTTTATGTTACAAAGAATTAATCGTGAAAAATTATTAGTTCATCTGTATTTATCTGAACAGTTCGGTAAAATGTACCTAATATATGCTAGACGGAAAAAAGATTAATGCGGCATAATATGATTAAAAATTTAAAATTTTTATGACTAAATATTTTATTACAATTTCAACTGTCCTCTTTTCTGCTATAAATTCTAGCTTCTTGTTATAATATATTTTTATTATTTTATCTATAAACATTATTAGTTGATCGTTTCTTCATAAGGCTTATAAGATTGAATTCATGCAATCAATCTCAAATGTTATTTTTTTCTTTTAGTGTTCCTTGATTCTTTCCGCGAATGGAGATTTCATTTGAAGATTTTTGGACTGGTGTGAAAGATATGCATTCGACACCAAAAACTGCTCTAAAGCAGTACATTTGCAAAGCATAGGTATTATTCAAACTCAACTCAACCATAGTTTATCGTTTTTTTCACATAAGTAAAACATCATTAATCATGGATATTGTATATAGGAAGACGATAGTATTTCGTGAAAGTTATACGATAGGCATACGCGTTCTATTATAGGCTAGGGGAAAATTAATTTTAAATTTATTTACAGTTACTATAAAACTTACAGTATCCATATAGATTTAATAATAGTTATAGTTTCAATCAAATTATGTAACCCAAGTCAATAGGAATATATCACAATAGGAATATTTGAATCAGCTTCTTATGAAATTCTGGTAACTACATTACCGACTTTTTTCAACAAACAATTTTTTTACTGAAAAACTCGTTTTTCTTTAAATTTTTCTTATAGAAATAGAAAAATTGTGTTTTAAAATTCATTTTATTAATTGAACATTTGATTTTCGCCAAGTTTTTTGTTAATTCGTATTTGAAAAAAATAATTAAATCATATATGTAACAATTGTTGTTTGAAAACAAAAAAAGAATTGTTTTCAACAGCAGACATATTGGTGATTTTGACTCGTTTTTACTTAAGTAACTTCATGTATTTATTTTAGTGGTACATAGTAAGTTTTTTATTATAAAAATTACCAACTATTATGTTTAAATATAGTTTGTGTATTTGTGGAATACTGGACATTGTTATATTCAACTTTTATCGACAAATTATAGCAGAAAATGGGTTGACGAATTGCACAGGTTAGATATGCATGTTCTATTTGGACTATTATTTTTCCTGTTTTCAAATTATCTGATTACTTTGTATTAGAGTATAGGGCAGTTAGCAAGTTTTAAAGAACACAACAATAGATTGGAATTAATGGGAACGTTACAACAATCAGTTTTTAGAGTCAATAAATTTAACATGGAATAACAATAGGGTATTCAAATATGATAGTAAGAGATGTGTTTATTTTGGCAATTTTTCAACAGTTACGACTTTCATAGGAATTTTCAGATATTTGTACTAAACTTTTAAAGAAGATGATTGTGTAATCATATCTCTGGAATACCAATATTTCCTTCAAATCTAAATTTCGATTTGGTAACATTATAAAACCAGTTTCTTTCAGATTTGGTGCATTTCTGTTCAATGAGGATGGAGAGTGGATATGTATGGAACACATAATATGTAATAATCAATAAGATCTTTGGAAATAGCAATATTAATGATCATAATGATGAATGGAATCAATCTCAAATAATTAAGAGTTCCTCAATTGACATGAATTTTGAACTGAACTATCGCTGAGAGCCATGGAGTGAAATTTACTATCAATACATTAAGATGCTACCGATTGATTGCTGACTTTATTATTCCATCGAAGGATTATATTATATATTACTGCTACTCTACACTATTAAGTTCTAAATACATTTGTCGTTGTAGAATTGTGAAACGATTGAATATTTGAAACCAAATATACACTAATCATACAATTTGTAAAAATTAAATCAAATCTACAGCCCATGCTGTGGATTTAGATAATTAAGACCCTATTTAGTCTAAATAATATCTAACATCCCTTACCCTGACAGCCTATATCAGAGATATCAATACGTTATCATATTTTTTTTATTCGATTGAAACACCTACCTGTGACATGAGACCAATCTTATGTTCTCTTCTAGTTATTTCAATTTTTATTGTATTATTTTTTTGGGGAAACAATTCTTAGATTTACTTGTATTTCTATTGGATATATGTATTTTTATCAAATGTTTATTTTTATATTTTGATTTTATTTTAAAAATTCAAATTCCATTTTTTAATTGTGTTTTTTTTTTCTGTGCAGATGCAATGGTCACGGGAAAATCTGAAGAAATGAAGAAACGAAACCAAATTGTCTTTAGTTTTTGATTATTTTTTTCTGTTACAGATTTTTGCGGAACAATTGATAATGGAGCCGACCTCTATATCAATCGCCAAGTTATGAAAATTAATTCAAAACAACCACCCTCTCCCCCTTGAATGTTTTAAAAAAAAATAATAGAACAATGGGAATTCTTATATTGTTAGCTTAGCGCCGCCTACCTATCCAAAATAGTTCAGTTATAATATTATCTTAGCTTTATTGTTATTGTCTTTACGTAGTTTTTTATTAATTTTAAGTTTTTATATTCAACTGATTTGAAGAGATTAAATGTTGTTTTGTCTGTGCAGATTTGATGGATTGTCAATGTGAAAGAATTCAAAGAGATGTGTTAGCACGTTGGCCCTCAAGAAATGAAGAATTTAAAAACCTTATTTTTTTGCTTTAATTAAATTTTATTTTCTTTGCAGATATTCTCTTGGAATGATTGCAGTCGGAAGAATTGATTAGATGAGCAATTCAAGACATGACGAAACTATTGAAATTCCTTCTTCTTCAGCCATTCAAGCCATCAAGCTTCTTATTATTACCTAATACCAGTCATCGTTATCAAATCCTATCTATAACTTAGTTATACTTTATCTCTATTATTCTTTTGACCCCAATATTTCACGGGAAACTAATACTACTTTAAATCAATTGAAACTAGGCTTAGGTATTATTTAGATAGAAACATTTAATACCTCTTGTTTGGGTTTCAATTTTTATAAGTTGTTTTATAACATTAACAACTTGTAACATTATACTAAATTTAATATTATATATTGGCTTAGATATATGCATTTGTGCAATAGCTGAACTTACAATTGATAAATAGTCGATTCAAAACTGCGACCCACGTCGTTCAGTCCTTTGCAATCATTAAATTTATAAAACGATAATACGAACACGAAATGTTCACTTTATAGATTCAAAACCTCTGCCCTACCTACCCTTAAAAGCCTATTTCTCTTATCTAGTACTCTAAAAACGTATTCTCTATCTTGAAATTATTTTATACTAATACCTACATGAAATTATTTTTATATTTGGGGTTTATATTATATTATGTGAGATCTTTTTCGTTAATAACTTATATATATAATATATACGTAGATAGATCATTAGTTTTATAAGCTTAGCTTTAGAAAATTTAGTTTAAGTTTTAAATATAGAAATTAATGATTCTTTTTTCTGTGCAGATTCAATGTATCTAGGAATTGAAGGAAGCAGTTATCGTTGAACCGTAAAATATGTCATTGGGATCTTCGATTAATATTTTATAACAAAATTTAATAATAATTCTAAATTAAGTACTTTTTCTGTGCAGATTTGTGGAGTCATTTAGAAAACGTCTTACCAACTATTTGATTATTTTGTGAAGCTAATTAAAACGTACGGAGTAATACGGAGAATAAATGCAAAGAGAGGGGGAAATCAACCTGGTGGTATCCGAAAAGAAAAAGCCAACTTCTTAGACAGTTTGGTGTAAGTACGCAGTTTCAGTGTTCTCAAATTAATGATGAACTTGATGGCAATGACATAAACTAATAGGTATGATAATAAATGTAAATAAGTTTCAACTCACAATATCTGACAATGCTCTGACTTTATAGGAACTAGGTACCCAGTTTAATATGTTTGCATATTTTTTAATTTCCCGTGGATTTTTTCTTGCTACGTTTTTGGTCAATGTAAAGCAGCATTGTTAATATTGTATAAACAGGTAAACGATAAGTTTTAATAAATTTCGGTAAAATTAAAAATTGTCATTTCTTATAATTTCTTAGAGATATTTGGAAGTACCTACGTCGACTCCTAAGGCTTATTGGAAGTCAGAGTGTTAATTTACTATTCGTTCATCTACGGGGATTAGAATAATATACAGATAACTGAACTCATTATGGCGAAGAAGAATTAACAGAAGTTTACATCTCAAGATGTCTTCACTCTTCCCATTTGTTCCTTTTTTTCGTACGCTTCTGTTCCCAACTTTACTATCTTGCTCCCCCCATGGAATGAAAGTAATAATGTGGATGTGGATGTGCAAAACTATCACTCAAGTTTTTCTCCAATTTAAGTTTCTCGTAGACAACCATAATTACGCTTAAAGTAAGCAGAGAGTTGACGACAAAAGGCTTTTGAGGTAATAAGTTTTCTGGTACATGATACTATGTAATAGAATGGAAATTTAAAACTATTTTTTTAGGTTGAACAAGAAAAAAAAGTTCATCTATAATATAAAAGAAACATTTTGGCGTACATCCACAAAGTAGGTACTTATGGCGCGTTTATGAGAAATCAGTTGGAAAACGTACCTTTGGATTGTAAAAATCTTTCTATGACGCTGTGCAGGAGAAATGCATCCAGAGATTAGATAATCATTTATAATTCAAGTAAGTTGATATTATTCACTATGTTATATTGGTTCTGGTTAATATCAACGATTGCATAAGTATAGCTTACCTAGACAATATTCATTTTGTATTCGGAATATTTATCTTTAAATACTCATACGTAATCACCCCGTATACCTCTCGTGGTGTATCGTTGTAAATTCATTCCAATTGGATTTACAACAGTTGTAAGACCACCTACTGTGTTATCATCGTTTAGGTGATTTAGCATAACAATATCATACATTACTTCAAATAGGATTAATTAATATTTGTTAAGTAAGTGGTGAAATTAATTTAAGTTTTTTTTTTTTTTTTTAGATGATTTTAATTTATTCAACGAAAACAAATCAATTGTCATCGAGATTATGAAGATCAACTATTCCCATATATATATATATTGCAAGCGCAGCTAATAATAGAAGAATGATATTGATGCATAAATATTGATATAATATCCATAGATATATGCTACACTAAGTGTAAATGTAAAATAAAAGATGTATATTTTCTCCCCATTTATATAGGGCTTGGAGTGGCGCCGATCGACGACGATTTCAACGGCAGAAATTTAAATTTCTTCTACTGGTTTGTACAAATTAATTGTACCCGTGACTTGATTTATAATTAAACTATTGTGTCGTTATTGTGATGAAGTGTGAAAAGTTTGTAGGTATAGTTGATTTTAAAATTGATTTTGTAAATTTCATAAGTAACAAAGAAAATTATTGTAGACATCATTTTTTTTAATTGCTAAAATATTTAATTTTCATAAGCACACAAATTTAACAAATTGTTTATGTTATACTACATTCTGTGCACTTGCTGCATATAGATAAATATCTAAAAATACTTTAATATTTAAGCCACTGATAGAAATTTAAGTATTCATCAAACTATTAAGGCAACATCATTGCATCTTTTTCTTAAAAGAATTCATTTTAATATTCAGGATAACGTCACAATGGTTTATTTAAATTTATTATCAAGTATCAAAACATTTTTAAGATTTTATTAAGCCTTTAAAAAATATCTCATAAACATTTCCTAGATTTACACTGCAAACGATATTGTTAACTTCTGCACTATATACATAATTCAATAGAATTAAAATTCAACTTGAAAAAGGAAAAATCAATTAAATTTCCTTAGTTATTAAAGCAATTGCATCGGCTAATTCAACTGATTCTTGATTAGGAATTTGTTTGGGATTTTAATTAAAGGCTCAAATAAGTACTCTCTCGTAATTATTTTCAAAATAAGTTGTATGGATTGATAGAAGATAGTACCTACGACAAGTAGTTTTTAAATGAAGGTGAGATTACATTGGCTCTTCTTAATTGAATTCGGTGAAAAATGTTCTCTTAATTATTATTTTAAATAATTTTTATTTAATGTAAAACTATTTGTTGGAAGCTTTTTAAATTCTTAACGCTGAATAACTAAAGTATTGCACTAACCGAATTGAATTAAAGAAACTTTCTTATTGCTTTTTTTTTTTAAATAAATTATCGATAGGAATATGAGGTCAGTACCTACAGGTTGCTAATGGATTGTTCACATTAGATTTAATCCAATTCAATTACAATGTCGATTTTTCTGGTTTACATTGAAACCAAATAATCAGTAAATTATTGATATTAGTTATTATATGTAGATCGCTATTTAAAAGTTCAAATGGTCCCAATATAATAGGATTTAATTTTTATAGTTTTAACATATTCCGTGGTTTCAAAGCGTTCAAAAATTTCATATTTTCAAATTCAAAGATATTGTAAAGTTCATTAACCAGAGGCCAGTTTCATACAATAATTGCCATACATTTTCGTTTGAACTATTTGAACACTGAAAGAAATTCTTGGTTCCATTGGGTTTTCAAGTAAATTTTTATTTATAACGAACTAAAAATTGTCATTTCAGAATGCCTACAGTTGGGAAATCATTATTTTATTGACCAGTTTTTCTTTCATCTAAAAAGTTAGACAAAAGGTTATGTTGAATGTGCCCAAAGAAAAGGTTTGCAATATGAAAATTTTTTCACCGCTGTCACATTACTTGTCAAAGGAAAATCGCTAGAATATGAATTAAATATTCCAATTTTTTTCCTTATGATTTTCACGATTAAATTCTAGAGCCGGTTTTATTTATTTTTCTAGTTTCGCCTTTTTCATTTGCAAACAATCAAATGACAATTCCCACACCCTTTGCCATATTCAACGCTTTTTATTTTAACTTGGATTTATTAAAGAAAAAGCTTTTTCATTTTAGCTTCTTATGGACCTATAATGTTGTGGTTTGCAATTTTCATTATTGTGTCAGACTTTGATGGGGAAAAAAGGAAAATTGGATAGAAAAATAATATTTGTTTTAGATATGTTTAGGGTGTTCTGTGAGAATTCTGAGCTACCTACACTCTCCATAAACTCTCTTGCCCTTATTTAATTTTAAATTTCTTTATTGCTGTAATTCAATGTCATTCCAATATTAAAGGCGTTACATTTTTATGGTCCAAGTTTTGGGTTCAAAAATTTCATATTTTAAAATTCAAAGGTATTGTCATATTATTTCGCTAGGGGGCAGTTCAATACAACAATGGTCGTTCATGTTTTATTGAACATTCCGAATCGTTTAGAACCGTTTGAACAGTACAATAACTGCCTGATTGGCATTATTTTTTTGGTTAACTTGAATGCCTTGAATTTATCCCCACGATCCCCCCACTTAGGATATGCCCTTAATTGGTGAAAAATAAATTATGTTCAACTAAAAACAGGGAAAATGCAAAGCGTTATTTTTACCTTTCGAAGTATTAAGGAGTCGAAAGGAATATGGGGACGGGTGGAAAATGTTAGTTTACGTGATACTATTCACTTCTCTCTTTAACTTGCATTTCATCGATCTTTTCTACTTACTTTATTATTATTATTCTCCTTTTATGTGTATACATACACATACAACAACTGCCGACCACCTGTTGTTTTGATCGACCAAGTTGCAATGAAATCAGCGATAAAGTAGCGGAAATTTGTGCATTATTAATTAAATTTCTCAATTTATAGCAAAACTATTATTTGGTGCATCGATTGGAATATGGAAATGGAAAACTGTAAGTAAATTTTTCAAATTGTCGAAAGATAAAAATTGCACAGTACCTACAATGAGGTTAGTTTTTCATGCACAAGAAAAAAGTAATTTTCTCTTAATTGTTGCCCTAAAATTATGTTAATTGTCTTATTTAATCGCTTGCATTATTATATATTTCCGAAATTGATATTTAAATTTTCCAAAATAGGAATCAATGGAATACAAACAAATGCTACTTGTTGCTTTTGCATGTTGTATAGTTATTAGGAACTTAATATATATTATCTATTAGGTATTCTAACAATGTCTTGTGTTCTATTGGCAATCTATCTCAGGGTTTATTAAGTATTGCCCCTTATATTTGACGTCATTTGAAAAGTTATTTCAATTAATTCCCTCGGGATTTGTTGGAACCATTTGGTAGTACCTAGGTAGTACCATACTTGAATCAGGAATATTGACTCTTTGTTCAGTTACCAGGTCCATATTACTGCACGGATCAGATGATGAAGATTTGACAAGAATTAGTACCAACGAAGCTCTACTTGGTTCTGGCTTCTACAAACTACTATCCTCAAGTACTAATCGAACACATGGGTTGAAAGTAATAATGCGGAAATGAGATGTGATATGTGTGAGGATAGAGAACAATAATCCCAAGTTTTTCCCCAATTCGAGTTCCTCTTCGGCTCTTACTTTTGCACGTTGCAGTCTTCGCCTTTTTTTTTTTTTTTTTGGAGTCATAAGATGAAATTAATAGTCCGACAATAAGATGTAATAAAATTTACGAAGATTTTGTGAAATTACTTCAAGTTTTACTCAACTTCAAATTCTTTGTAGACAATTGCGTGAAAGTTAAATGAGAGTTAAATAAAGACAATAAACTTTTGTGGTAAGTATGTAAATCTTTGGATCAAAGTATCAAGGTACCTAATACCCAGATTAAATTAAAAACTTTTATTTTAGATGGAAGTGAAAGAGAGACCCTCTTTACATATAAAAGTTAAGTTTTGGTGTACATCCACAAAAAATGGCTTTAATGAATCCACGCTTTTTGAACGAATCCAGGAATGACTTTCGGATACAGAAATCCTATAATGTGGTGTAATTGTCCATGGGATTCGCAGCATTATTCTCCTCCAAACCCACAATTTCGGGGGTCAATAGGACTTGGAGTTTACCTGAAAACAACCAAATCTGGAATGAATGCAGTGTGGTGATTGTGGAATATTCATGTAATAGTTTTATAATCAAAATACAACAAGTAGGTAGAGCTTTACTATTTACCTACCATTTTAAAAGTTTACATGTCTCCTACAATAATTTTACAATAACATTAAAACAGTCTTCTGGAGTGAAATAATTGTACTCAAATTCAAATAATAATATGATTTTATTTTTACAGATTTTGAGTCTCAAAATGGATGCAGAGAAAAGCAGTTGTTACCTAAATTAAATTCGCTTTGTAGCAAATATATTTGGTGAATGGTAATCCGTTAGAGTTTTATTACTTTTATCATTCAATCAATAGTTTTTTAAAATTTCAGAAAAGGAGTGTCCGTTTTTCTTTCTAAATAAGAAGAGATATGCAATTGCAGACGCACAAGTTCAAAGCTTAGACTTTCCATCATGCCTCCGTGTATTTGTGGACTTATCACTAATAACATACGGAAGGAAATTATTACTGTTATAATATCCAAATTGGAGAGATTCCGTAAAAAAAAAAAAAAAAAATTCGTATATATCTTTAGACTAATTCAAACTTCAAAATTTTTCGTAAGACGTCATTTTTTTGTCTAATGGGGCAACCTGTGCAATAATTTATAAACCTTGAGTATAAGAATCAGGAAAAGAAATTAATTTATTGCAGCAGTTAGTTAGCACAGCATTTTGCCTTTTGAAGATCTTCTCAAGACTACTTTGAAAAATTTCTGTGTGTCAAAAAATCAATCTTTCTTTGAATTTCTTTGTTAATGGCTTAAGTTTTCTTCAAATATGTTTCGTTGCCATAAAGTTTATCTTTAATGTCAAAATAATTTGTTGTTATCAATCACAATTATATCCATAATTGTCCCCTGACACTCTATTTGCTAACGTAGAATGGAGGAATTATTGAGTATTCGGACATTCCTAATCCCACGTCACTATATCTAGCACAGGAACAGAAGGAAAAACAGCACAGGGGCCAGAGGGGAAAAGGAAACGTAGGCAATCATCGACCTGCTGGAACAGCTCGTGGACAAGAGTTCGCGTCCGCAGCACGGCAAATACCTAATCGCTGAAAAAGGACCGTCCAGCAGATTCTGATCTCCAATTTATCTCCATCAATATATCTATCTATTGGAAACCATGTTAAAGATTACGAAGAAGAGAATGTTCTTTTCTTATTCATGTAATTTTATTTTTCAGGTGATTTATTGGATTTGAAGCGCCCCTTTCCGCAAAAGTGGAAGTAAATAATAGTTAAGCGAACGTTGCAGAATCATCATAAGCAAAGTCATCAAGAATTTATTCTCCGAATAGCTATATATATAATAAGCAAGGTGTCTGGCTCAAGAATCAAATAAAGGCAATAAAGAAATAAGGAGGAGCAAAGCAAGAAATATTTATATCTACTAGATATTTATATTGAATGAAGAAGCAAGCAACACTAGTGCCAAAACCAACAAGAACAACAACAACCACCGGAAAAATGACTACCAATAAGCCCATCTAATGAACTTTATTGAGAACGGGAGATCTACCGATATCTACTACTGGATCCATACAACTTGTTGAATTATTTAAATAAATTATTCATATTTTGTTATATTTGTCTATTTATTTGTTTAGTTCAAAGTTACAAACAACAATTTTTAAAACTGCCCATGTTGATATACATACGAGCAAACACCCGCAGATAAAAACAATACTTGCCAATGTAAATTAAGTAAATGTATGATTTTTAGATAATATCCGATGCATTAAAACCGAAAATGAACTTAGAATTTCAATTAAACGTTCACTTTTCGAGAAATTAGCGTTTTGTTTGTATGCTAAAATAAGAGGTTAAGGAACTCCATTTCACTCGGAGCATTACTTTACGATTGTAATATCGATTTAAATCGATAAAGTGAAGCTTATCGATGCAAGTTAACACAATTTAAGCATGAATCGATCGTTTTAAATGGTATTTTCATTAATTTAATGTCCACTAATTACAATTATCCAAGATCCATTTCTATCCGGTTCTACATAGTGGCAAAGTGGGCGTGGCTTTCAAAATAGTTCAGCGTTTTGTTGTCAGGTTTGAAGGGGTATGTCATTATCTTCATTTAGGATCAAAAATATCTTTATTTCTTCCCTTCTATCGTTATAAACCGATCGATTATTAGTAAATGATACAAAATATAACATTTTTTCCACTCGAACATCATTTAAAATTGTATTTTCAACCAATTTGATTTGCATGTTTAGCGGATGTCAAAGTTGTTTATGTTTCGCTCTATAGGCAACCCGGTGAGCATCAAAAAAACAAAATTCGACGATTTGCCCTTTTTGAACATGCCAATATTCAGTACTCTAACTCAAATTTCAGACATTTAAGGATGATTTTCTTTATGTCATGTAATGATTGGGATACCAAATGAAAGCTAATTGATTACTCTATTGATTTATCAAAAAAAACAACCAATATGTCTAAACGATGACATTGAAATTTGCTTTTCCGTCAGCAACTACATCCCTTTCTAACATTTAAGGGTGGTTTGCCCCCCTTAATATATTGAATTCGATTATGATTGGGATATCTATTGAAAGATAATGAATTACTCTATCGATTGACATCAAAAAATTACCAATATCTCCAAGCAATTACTTAGAAAACTGATTTTCCTAAATCGACTTTCAACCTTTATAAAATGTTACTTAAATCATGTGATTTCGCGTAAAAAGTAATTAAAAACATTACACTTATATAAAATCGATGGTTTACAGCTAAATTTGACACTTAAATGTTGATTAAAGGTCTACTTTTCGAGAAATTAGCATTTAAATGGGCCTAAAGAGTCGATAAGGAAAAATCCATTTTCAAAGTAATTGTTTGGAGATATTGGTAATTTTTTGATATTATTCGATAGAGTAACTCATTAGCTTTCCATTGATATGCCAGTCATAATCGAATTCAATGAAAAAAGAGGGGCAAAGCACCTTTTAATGTCTGAAAGGGTAGTAGTCGCCTAGGGAAAATCAATTTTTAAAGTAATTGTATGGATATATTGGTTGTTTTTTTTGATAAATCAATAGAGTAATCAATTAGCTTTCATTTGATATCCCAATCATTACATGGCATACAGAAAATCATCCTGAAATGTCCGAAATTTGAGTTGGAGTACTGAATATTGGCATGTTCAAAAAGGGCAAATCGTCGAATTTTGTTTTTTTGATGCTCACCGGGTTGCCTATAGAGCGAAACATAAACAACTTTGACATCCGCTAAACATGCAAATCAAATTGGTTGAAAATACAATTTTAAATGATGTTCGAGTGGAAGAAATGTTATATTTTGTATCATTTACTAATAATCGATCGATTGATAGCGATAGGAGAGAAGAAATAAAGATATTTTTGGCCCTAAATGAACATAATGACAGACCCCCTTTAGACGCTTATTTCTCGAAAAGTAGACCTTTAATCAACATTTAAGTGTCAAATTTAGCTGTAAACCATCAATTTTATATAAGAATAATATTTTTAATTACTTTTTACGCGAAATCACATGATTTAAGTTACATTTTATAAAGGCCAAGGGTCGATATGGGAAAGTCAATTTTCTCAGTAGTTGCTTGAAGATATTGGTAATTTTTTTATATCAATCGATAGAATAATTCAATAGCTTTCATTTGATATCCCAATCATAATCGGAATCAATATATTAAGGGGGGCAAACCACCCTGAAATGTCAGAAAGGGATGTAGTCGCCTAGGGAAAATCAATTTTTAAAGTAATTGTATGGATATATTGGTTGTTTTTTTTGATAAATCAATAGAGTAATCAATTAGCTTTCATTTGATATCCCAATCATTACATGGCATACAGAAAATCATCCTGAAATGTCCGAAATTTGAGTTAGAGTACTGAATATTGGCTTGTTCAAAAAGGGCAAATCGTCGAATTTTGTTTTTTTGATGCTCACCGGGTTGCCTATAGAGCGAAACATAAACAACTTTGACATCCGCTAAACATGCATATAAAATAGGTTAAAAATACAATTTTAAATGATGTTCGAGTGGAAGAAATGTTATATTTTGTATCATTTACTAATAATCGAACGATTGATAGCGATAGGAGAGAAGAAATAAAGATATTTTTGGCTCTAAATGAAGATAATGACAGACCCCCTTTAGACGCTTATTTCTCGAAAAGTAGACCTTTAATCAACATTTAAGTGTCAAATTTAGCTGTAAACCATCAATTTTATATAAGTGTAATGTTTTTAATTACTTTATACGCGAAATCACATGATTTAAGTAACATTTTATAAAGGTTGAAAGTCGATTTAGGAAAATCAGTTTTCTAAGTAATTGCTTGGAGATATTGGTAATTTTTTGATGTCAATCGATAGAGTAATTCATTATCTTTCAATAGATATCCCAATCATAATCGGGTTCAATATATTAAGGGGGGCAAACCACCCTTAAATGTCAGAAAGGGAAGTAGTCGCTGACGGAAAATCAAATTTCAATGTCATCGTTTAGACATATTGGCTGTTTTTTTTTATAAATCAATAGAGTAATTAATTAGCTTTCATTTGATATCCCAATCATTACATGGCATAAAGAAAATCATCCTTAAATGTCTGAAATGTTTGACCTTAAATGACGATAATGACAGACCCCCTTCTTCAAACCTGACGACAAAACGCTGAACTATTTTGAAAGCCACGCCCACTTTGGTTTGTATCTAGCACTTATCCAAGACACAAACCAGTTCTACATACAAGTGGGCGTGGCTTCCAAAATAGTTCAGCGTTTTGTTGTCAGGCAGCGGTAATATCGGTTCGCAAAAGTTCTCAAAATTCAAACAATGAAAGCCGTATGTAGGCTTAAGAAAGTGGCCTAAAAACGCTAATTACTCGACAAGTTGATGTTTAATCAAAATTCTAATTACATATTTGGTTTTAATGCATCGAATATTATCTAAAATTCATATATTCCCTCAACTTTACGCAGTCCATGAGCTGGTATCTAGGTGGATAGGTACCATATATTTCCAATCTTCCAATTCATTTACTCTTTTTCATGTCCATGTTTCAAGTGAATCTTAAAACAACAACAACAACAACTAAATATACCTACATTCCTATGATTAATTAGTAGTGGTTCATTAAAAAAAACTTATAAGCTAGTAAACCAACTACATACCTACAAAACTTACTTCTCATTTCTTCTAAATCAACCTAATAGATCGGAAATCGCCTTTAATTGAACCTAAAAACTTTTTGGCTTAGAAACAACACATGGGAAGGAATCTCCAATGTTCAAATACGATTCACCAAATGAATGCAGCAATTGCAACTATTTCTACGATCAATAACTATTTTGAAAATTGCAATAATTGTAAAATAAACTAATACTTACATGGGATTGTAAATAATATTATTTTTGTAAGAGAAAACTGACAATTCGTTGTGCAATGATAATCTTTTATTTTTACCGTTAGAATTATTCAAGGAGTCGTCGGGAATAAGGGGAATGTTGGGAGGTAAATGTTGGAAAGGTTTATGATACTATTCATTTCTCTCTCATACTTGCATCTCATCGATCTCATCTACTTATTTTACTATTAATACGCATACATACGTACGATATCATCTACACACGTTAGAAAATAAAAGTTGACTTTATTACTTTATATCTATCCAGTAACTCTATTCTATACATTACTAAGTGTAATTCGTTCCATAAAATAATAAGAAATATTAAATTAAACCAACGTTCGTTGTAATAAAATAACGTTATTCTTTAATTATTAAACTCAAATCACTTCCTTTAGCAAAAATGAAAATTTGAAAATAACCACACTTTTGAGTTTGACATGCGTACTTATAATGAACATAAACAACTATAAATCACCTGTTGTTTTGGTCGACCAAGTTGCAATGAATTTTGTGCATTATTAATTAAATTTCCCAATTTATAAAGAAATTAATATGCATAATGATAGTTGAGTGTTTGGTGCATCCATTAGAATATGAAAATGGAAAACTGTACGTAAATTTTTCAAATTGTCGATCGATAAAAATTGCACTGTACTGTATTGAGGTTGGTTTTTCATGCATAAGTAAAAAGTAATTTTCTCTTAATTGTTCCCTTAAAATTTTGTTGTTAATTGTCATTGTTTGATTAGATTTAATCGATTGCATTATTATATTTCCGAAATTGGTATTGAAATTTCCCAAAGTAGGTAACAATGGAACACAAATAAGTGCTACTTATTGGTTTTGCATGTGGTATAGTTATTACACTTAATATATTAGATATTCGAACAATATCAATGTATGTTTTATTGACTTAATCTTAGGGTTTATGAAATATTGCCCCTTATGTTTGACGTCAACATTGAAAAGTTATTTTAAATAATTCCAATAATTTCAATAATGGAACCATTTGGTAGTAGGTAGGTACCGTACTGGAATCAGGAATATTGACTCTTTGTTTAGTTACCAGGTTCATATTACTGCACGGATCAGATGATGAAGATTTGGTACCAACGAAGTTCTACAAACTACTATCCTCAAGTACTAATCCAAGACATGGGTCGAAAGTAATAATGCGGAAATGCAGGAGGATAGTGAACAATGTTCCCAAGTTTTTCCCCAATTCGAGTTCCTTGGAAACGGCCATGCATGCGATGCCATCAAGAAACTGCTGTATCTATTGGACAACAAACCGAATTCGTTACGATTAAAACTGGACCAGCTTTCATACGACCAACCTTCTTCGGTTCTTGCTTTTGCACGTTGCTGTCCTCGCCTTTTTTTTGGAGTCCTAAGATGAAATTAATGATACTACTACTACCTACGACAGTAAGATGTAAAAAATTGACCAAGATTTTGTGAGATTACTTCAAGTTTTACTTCACTTCAAGTCCCCTGGAGGCAACTGCATCAAAGTTAAATGATAGATGTCTAAAGGCAATCAGCTTTTGTTTGTGGTAAGTAAGTATGAAAACCTTTGGAACATAGTAACAGTAGATTACAATATTAAAAAAATATTTGTTTTAGTTAGTTGGAAATGAAAGACAAAAACTCTTTACGTATAAATGCTAAGTTTTGGTGTACATCCACAAAAAAATGGCCTGTAGTGAAAACGCTTTTCGAACGAATCTTGGAATACAGGATAGGTACATGGATTCAGAAAATTAGAACTCAACTATTGGTCGAAGGTATAGACCGAAGTAATGAATTCTAATGAATGTCAGAATAACGTTGGACACCGTTTAAGTAACCAGTTACATGCAACACCGCAGTAGTATCTACAGGAAAAATCAGAAAAAGTGCATTCAGTAGTACTCATCAAAGTCATTTCATTAACAATAAGGAGACAATATTCAAGTATGTAAGTTGAAATTATTTACTAATTTACATTAGTAGGTACCTACTGGTTGATATGGATAATTTTATTATTGTATGTAGTTTATGTTACAAAGAATTAATCGTGAAAAATTATTAGTTCATCTGTATTTATCTGAACAGTTCGGTAAAATGTACCTAATATATGCTAGACGGAAAAAAGATTAATGCGGCATAATATGATTAAAAATTTAAAATTTTTATGACTAAATATTTTATTACAATTTCAACTGTCCTCTTTTCTGCTATAAATTCTAGCTTCTTGTTATAATATATTTTTATTATTTTATCTATAAACATTATTAGTTGATCGTTTCTTCATAAGGCTTATAAGATTGAATTCATGCAATCAATCTCAAATGTTATTTTTTTCTTTTAGTGTTCCTTGATTCTTTCCGCGAATGGAGATTTCATTTGAAGATTTTTGGACTGGTGTGAAAGATATGCATTCGACACCAAAAACTGCTCTAAAGCAGTACATTTGCAAAGCATAGGTATTATTCAAACTCAACTCAACCATAGTTTATCGTTTTTTTCACATAAGTAAAACATCATTAATCATGGATATTGTATATAGGAAGACGATAGTATTTCGTGAAAGTTATACGATAGGCATACGCGTTCTATTATAGGCTAGGGGAAAATTAATTTTAAATTTATTTACAGTTACTATAAAACTTACAGTATCCATATAGATTTAATAATAGTTATAGTTTCAATCAAATTATGTAACCCAAGTCAATAGGAATATATCACAATAGGAATATTTGAATCAGCTTCTTATGAAATTCTGGTAACTACATTACCGACTTTTTTCAACAAACAATTTTTTTACTGAAAAACTCGTTTTTCTTTAAATTTTTCTTATAGAAATAGAAAAATTGTGTTTTAAAATTCATTTTATTAATTGAACATTTGATTTTCGCCAAGTTTTTTGTTAATTCGTATTTGAAAAAAATAATTAAATCATATATGTAACAATTGTTGTTTGAAAACAAAAAAAGAATTGTTTTCAACAGCAGACATATTGGTGATTTTGACTCGTTTTTACTTAAGTAACTTCATGTATTTATTTTAGTGGTACATAGTAAGTTTTTTATTATAAAAATTACCAACTATTATGTTTAAATATAGTTTGTGTATTTGTGGAATACTGGACATTGTTATATTCAACTTTTATCGACAAATTATAGCAGAAAATGGGTTGACGAATTGCACAGGTTAGATATGCATGTTCTATTTGGACTATTATTTTTCCTGTTTTCAAATTATCTGATTACTTTGTATTAGAGTATAGGGCAGTTAGCAAGTTTTGAAGAACACAACAATAGATTGGAATTAATGTGAACGTTACAACAATCAGTTTTTAGAGTCAATAAATTTAACATGGAATAACAATAGGGTATTCAAATATGATAGTAAGAGATGTGTTTATTTTGGCAATTTTTCAACAGTTACGACTTTCATAGGAATTTTCAGATATTTGTACTAAACTTTTAAAGAAGATGATTGTGTAATCATATCTCTGGAATACCAATATTTCCTTCAAATCTAAATTTCGATTTGGTAACATTATAAAACCAGTTTCTTTCAGATTTGGTGCATTTCTGTTCAATGAGGATGGAGAGTGGATATGTATGGAACACATAATATGTAATAATCAATAAGATCTTTGGAAATAGCAATATTAATGATCATAATGATGAATGGAATCAATCTCAAATAATTAAGAGTTCCTCAATTGACATGAATTTTGAACTGAACTATCGCTGAGAGCCATGGAGTGAAATTTACTATCAATACATTAAGATGCTACCGATTGATTGCTGACTTTATTATTCCATCGAAGGATTATATTATATATTACTGCTACTCTACACTATTAAGTTCTAAATACATTTGTCGTTGTAGAATTGTGAAACGATTGAATATTTGAAACCAAATATACACTAATCATACAATTTGTAAAAATTAAATCAAATCTACAGCCCATGCTGTGGATTTAGATAATTAAGACCCTATTTAGTCTAAATAATATCTAACATCCCTTACCCTGACAGCCTATATCAGAGATATCAATACGTTATCATATTTTTTTTATTCGATTGAAACACCTACCTGTGACATGAGACCAATCTTATGTTCTCTTCTAGTTATTTCAATTTTTATTGTATTATTTTTTTGGGGAAACAATTCTTAGATTTACTTGTATTTCTATTGGATATATGTATTTTTATCAAATGTTTTATTTCTGAATGTTTATTTTTATATTTTGATTTTATTTTAAAAATTCAAATTCCATTTTTTAATTGTGTTTTTTTTTTCTGTGCAGATGCAATGGTCACGGGAAAATCTGAAGAAATGAAGAAACGAAACCAAATTGTCTTTAGTTTTTGATTATTTTTTTCTGTTACAGATTTTTGCGGAACAATTGATAATGGAGCCGACCTCTATACCAATCGCCAAGTTATGAAAATTAATTCAAAACAACCACCCTCTCCCCCTTGAATGTTTTAAAAAAAAATAATAGAACAATGGGAATTCTTATATTGTTAGCTTAGCGCCGCCTACCTATCCAAAATAGTTCAGTTATAATATTATCTTAGCTTTATTGTTATTGTCTTTACGTAGTTTTTTATTAATTTTAAGTTTTTATATTCAACTGATTTGAAGAGATTAAATGTTGTTTTGTCTGTGCAGATTCGATGGATTGTCAATGTGAAAGAATTCAAAGAGATGTGTTAGCACGTTGGCCCTCAAGAAATGAAGAATTTAAAAACCTTATTTTTTTGCTTTAATTAAATTTTATTTTCTTTGCAGATATTCTCTTGGAATGATTGCAGTCGGAAGAATTGATTAGATGAGCAATTCAAGACATGACGAAACTATTGAAATTCCTTCTTCTTCAGCCATTCAAGCCATCAAGCTTCTTATTATTACCTAATACCAGTCATCGTTATCAAATCCTATCTATAGCTTAGTTATACTTTATCTCTATTATTCTTTTGACCCCAATATTTCACGGGAAACTAATACTACTTTAAATCAATTGAAACTAGGCTTAGGTATTATTTAGATAGAAACATTTAATACCTCTTGTTTGGGTTTCAATTTTTATAAGTTGTTTTATAACATTAACAACTTGTAACATTATACTAAATTTAATATTATATATTGGCTTAGATATATGCATTTGTGCAATAGCTGAACTTACAATTGATAAATAGTCGATTCAAAACTGCGACCCACGTCGTTCAGTCCTTTGCAATCATTAAATTTATAAAACGATAATACGAACACGAAATGTTCACTTTATAGATTCAAAACCTCTGCCCTACCTACCCTTAAAAGCCTATTTCTCTTATCTAGTACTCTAAAAACGTATTCTCTATCTTGAAATTATTTTATACTAATACCTACATGAAATTATTTTTATATTTGGGGTTTATATTATATTATGTGAGATCTTTTTCGTTAATAACTTATATATATATATATATACGTAGATAGATCATTAGTTTTATAAGCTTAGCTTTAGAAAATTTAGTTTAAGTTTTAAATATAGAAATTAATGATTCTTTTTTCTGTGCAGATTCAATGTATCTAGGAATTGAAGGAAGCAGTTATCGTTGAACCGTAAAATATGTCATTGGGATCTTCGATTAATATTTTATAACAAAATTTAATAATAATTCTAAATTAAGTACTTTTTCTGTGCAGATTTGTGGAGTCATTTAGAAAACGTCTTACCAACTATTTGATTATTTTGTGAAGCTAATTAAAACGTACGGAGTAATACGGAGAATAAATGCAAAGAGAGGGGGAAATCAACCTGGTGGTATCCGAAAAGAAAAAGCCAACTTCTTAGACAGTTTGGTGTAAGTACGCAGTTTCAGTGTTCTCAAATTAATGATGAACTTGATGGCAATGACATAAACTAATAGGTATGATAATAAATGTAAATAAGTTTCAACTCACAATATCTGACAATGCTCTGACTTTATAGGAACTAGGTACCCAGTTTAATATGTTTGCATATTTTTTAATTTCCCGTGGATTTTTTCTTGCTACGTTTTTGGTCAATGTAAAGCAGCATTGTTAATATTGTATAAACAGGTAAACGATAAGTTTTAATAAATTTCGGTAAAATTAAAAATTGTCATTTCTTATAATTTCTTAGAGATATTTGGAAGTACCTACGTCGACTCCTAAGGCTTATTGGAAGTCAGAGTGTTAATTTACTATTCGTTCATCTACGGGGATTAGAATAATATACAGATAACTGAACTCATTATGGCGAAGAAGAATTAACAGAAGTTTACATCTCAAGATGTCTTCACTCTTCCCATTTGTTCCTTTTTTTCGTACGCTTCTGTTCCCAACTTTACTATCTTGCTCCCCCCATGGAATGAAAGTAATAATGTGGATGTGGAATATACAAAGATAGTGCAAAACTATCACTCAAGTTTTTCTCCAATTTAAGTTTCTCGTAGACAACCATAATTACGCTTAAAGTAAGCAGAGAGTTGACGACAAAAGGCTTTTGAGGTAATAAGTTTTCTGGTACATGATACTATGTAATAGAATGGAAATTTAAAACTATTTTTTTAGGTTGAACAAGAAAAAAAAGTTCATCTATAATATAAAAGAAACATTTTGGCGTACATCCACAAAGTAGGTACTTATGGCGCGTTTATGAGAAATCAGTTGGAAAACGTACCTTTGGATTGTAAAAATCTTTCTATGACGCTGTGCAGGAGAAATGCATCCAGAGATTAGATAATCATTTATAATTCAAGTAAGTTGATATTATTCACTATGTTATATTGGTTCTGGTTAATATCAACGATTGCATAAGTATAGCTTACCTAGACAATATTCATTTTGTATTCGGAATATTTATCTTTAAATACTCATACGTAATCACCCCGTATACCTCTCGTGGTGTATCGTTGTAAATTCATTCCAATTGGATTTACAACAGTTGTAAGACCACCTACTGTGTTATCATCGTTTAGGTGATTTAGCATAACAATATCATACATTACTTCAAATAGGATTAATTAATATTTGTTAAGTAAGTGGTGAAATTAATTTAAGTTTTTTTTTTTTTTTTTTAGATGATTTTAATTTATTCAACGAAAACAAATCAATTGTCATCGAGATTATGAAGATCAACTATTCCCATATATATATTGCAAGCGCAGCTAATAATAGAAGAATGATATTGATGCATAAATATTGATATAATATCCATAGATATATGCTACACTAAGTGTAAATGTAAAATAAAAGATGTATATTTTCTCCCCATTTATATAGGGCTTGGAGTGGCGCCGATCGACGACGATTTCAACGGCAGAAATTTAAATTTCTTCTACTGGTTTGTACAAATTAATTGTACCCGTCACTTGATTTATAATTAAACTATTGTGTCGTTATTGTGATGAAGTGTGAAAAGTTTGTAGGTATAGTTGATTTTAAAATTGATTTTGTAAATTTCATAAGTAACAAAGAAAATTATTGTAGACATCATTTTTTTTAATTGCTAAAATATTTAATTTTCATAAGCACACAAATTTAACAAATTGTTTATGTTATACTACATTCTGTGCACTTGCTGCATATAGATAAATATCTAAAAATACTTTAATATTTAAGCCACTGATAGAAATTTAAGTATTCATCAAACTATTAAGGCAACATCATTGCATCTTTTTCTTAAAAGAATTCATTTTAATATTCAGGACAACGTCACAATGGTTTATTTAAATTTATTTTCAAGTATCAAAACATTTTTAAGATTTTATTAAGCCTTTAAAAAATATCTCATAAACATTTCCTAGATTTACACTGCAAACGATATTGTTAACTTCTGCACTATATACATAATTCAATAGAATTAAAATTCAACTTGAAAAAGGAAAAATCAATTAAATTTCCTTAGTTATTAAAGCAATTGCATCGGCTAATTCAACTGATTCTTGATTAGGAATTTGTTTGGGATTTTAATTAAAGGCTCAAATAAGTACTCTCTCGTAATTATTTTCAAAATAAGTTGTATGGATTGATAGAAGATAGTACCTACGACAAGTAGTTTTTAAATGAAGGTGAGATTACATTGGCTCTTCTTAATTGAATTCGGTGAAAAATGTTCTCTTAATTATTATTTTAAATAATTTTTATTTAATGTAAAACTATTTGTTGGAAGCTTTTTAAATTCTTAACGCTGAATAACTAAAGTATTGCACTAACCGAATTGAATTAAAGAAACTTTCTTATTGCTTTTTTTTTTTAAATAAATTATCGATAGGAATATGAGGTCAGTACCTACAGGTTGCTAATGGATTGTTCACATTAGATTTAATCCAATTCAATTACAATGTCGATTTTTCTGGTTTACATTGAAACCAAATAATCAGTAAATTATTGATATTAGTTATTATATGTAGATCGCTATTTAAGAGTTCAAATGGTCCCAATATAATAGGATTTAATTTTTATAGTTTTAACATATTCCGTGGTTTCAAAGCGTTCAAAAATTTCATATTTTCAAATTCAAAGATATTGTAAAGTTCATTAACCAGAGGCCAGTTTCTTACAATAATTGCCATACATTTTCGTTTGAACTATTTGAACACTGAAAGAAATTCTTGGTTCCATTGGGTTTTCAAGTAAATTTTTATTTATAACGAACTAAAAATTGTCATTTCAGAATGCCTACAGTTGGGAAATCATTATTTTATTGACCAGTTTTTCTTTCATCTAAAAAGTTAGACAAAAGGTTATGTTGAATGTGCCCAAAGAAAAGGTTTGCAATATGAAAATTTTTTCACCGCTGTCACATTACTTGTCAAAGGAAAATCGCTAGAATATGAATTAAATATTCCAATTTTTTTCCTTATGATTTTCACGATTAAATTCTAGAGCCGGTTTTATTTATTTTTCTAGTTTCGCCTTTTTCATTTGCAAACAATCAAATGACAATTCCCACACCCTTTGCCATATTCAACGCTTTTTATTTTAACTTGGATTTATTAAAGAAAAAGCTTTTTCATTTTAGCTTCTTATGGACCTATAATGTTGTGGTTTGCAATTTTCATTATTGTGTCAGACTTTGATGGGGAAAAAAGGAAAATTGGATAGAAAAATAATATTTGTTTTAGATATGTTTAGGGTGTTCTGTGAGAATTCTGAGCTACCTACACTCTCCATAAACTCTCTTGCCCTTATTTAATTTTAAATTTCTTTATTGCTGTAATTCAATGTCATTCCAATATTAAAGGCGTTACATTTTTATGGTCCAAGTTTTGGGTTCAAAAATTTCATATTTTAAAATTCAAAGGTATTGTCATATTATTTCGCTAGGGGGCAGTTCAATACAACAATGGTCGTTCATGTTTTATTGAACATTCCGAATCGTTTAGAACCGTTTGAACAGTACAATAACTGCCTGATTGGCATTATTTTTTTGGTTAACTTAAATGCCTTGAATTTATCCCCACGATCCCCCCACTTAGGATATGCCCTTAATTGGTGAAAAATAAATTACGTTCAACTAAAAACAGGGAAAATGCAAAGCGTTATTTTTACCTTTCGAAGTATTAAGGAGTCGAAAGGAATATGGGGACGGGTGGAAAATGTTGGAAATGTTAGTTTACGTGATACTATTCACTTCTCTCTTTAACTTGCATTTCATCGATCTTTTCTACTTACTTTATTATTATTATTCTCCTTTTATGTGTATACATACACATACAACAACTGCCGACCACCTGTTGTTTTGATCGACCAAGTTGCAATGAAATCAGCGATAAAGTAGCGGAAATTTGTGCATTATTAATTAAATTTCTCAATTTATAGCAAAACTATTATTTGGTGCATCGATTGGAATATGGAAATGGAAAACTGTAAGTAAATTTTTCAAATTGTCGAAAGATAAAAATTGCACAGTACCTACAATGAGGTTAGTTTTTCATGCACAAGAAAAAAGTAATTTTCTCTTAATTGTTGCCCTAAAATTATGTTAATTGTCTTATTTAATCGCTTGCATTATTATATATTTCCGAAATTGATATTTAAATTTTCCAAAATAGGAATCAATGGAATACAAACAAATGCTACTTGTTGCTTTTGCATGTTGTATAGTTATTAGGAACTTAATATATATTATTAGGTATTCTAACAATGTCTTGTGTTCTATTGGCAATCTATCTCAGGGTTTATTAAGTATTGCCCCTTATATTTGACGTCATTTGAAAAGTTATTTCAATTAATTCCCTCGGGATTTGTTGGAACCATTTGGTAGTACCTAGGTAGTACCATACTTGAATCAGGAATATTGACTCTTTGTTCAGTTACCAGGTCCATATTACTGCACGGATCAGATGATGAAGATTTGACAAGAATTAGTACCAACGAAGCTCTACTTGGTTCTGGCTTCTACAAACTACTATCCTCAAGTACTAATCGAACACATGGGTTGAAAGTAATAATGCGGAAATGAGATGTGATATGTGTGAGGATAGAGAACAATAATCCCAAGTTTTTCCCCAATTCGAGTTCCTCTTCGGCTCTTACTTTTGCACGTTGCAGTCTTCGCCTTTTTTTTTTTTTTTTTTTGGAGTCATAAGATGAAATTAATAGTCCGACAATAAGATGTAATAAAATTTACGAAGATTTTGTGAAATTACTTCAAGTTTTACTCAACTTCAAATTCTTTGTAGACAATTGCGTAAAAGTTAAATGAGAGTTAAATAAAGACAATAAACTTTTGTGGTAAGTATGTAAATCTTTGGATCAAAGTATCAAGGTACCTAATACCCAGATTAAATTAAAAACTTTTATTTTAGATGGAAGTGAAAGAGAGACCCTCTTTACATATAAAAGTTAAGTTTTGGTGTACATCCACAAAAAATGGCTTTAATGAATCCACGCTTTTTGAACGAATCCAGGAATGACTTTCGGATACAGAAATCCTATAATGTGGTGTAATTGTCCATGGGATTCGCAGCATTATTCTCCTCCAAACCCACAATTTCGGGGGTCAATAGGACTTGGAGTTTACCTGAAAACAACCAAATCTGGAATGAATGCAGTGTGGTGATTGTGGAATATTCATGTAATAGTTTTATAATCAAAATACAACAAGTAGGTAGAGCTTTACTATTTACCTACCATTTTAAAAGTTTACATGTCTCCTACAATAATTTTACAATAACATTAAAACAGTCTTCTGGAGTGAAATAATTGTACTCAAATTCAAATAATAATATGATTTTATTTTTACAGATTTTGAGTCTCAAAATGGATGCAGAGAAAAGCAGTTGTTACCTAAATTAAATTCGCTTTGTAACAAATATATTTGGTGAATGGTAATCCGTTAGAGTTTTATTACTTTTATCATTCAATCAATAGTTTTTTAAAATTTCAGAAAAGGAGTGTCCGTTTTTCTTTCTAAATAAGAAGAGATATGCAATTGCAGACGCACAAGTTCAAAGCTTAGACTTTCCATCATGCCTCCGTGTATTTGTGGACTTATCACTAATAACATACGGAAGGAAATTATTACTGTTATAATATCCAAATTGGAGAGATTCCGTAAAAAAAAAAAAAAAAAATTCGTATATATCTTTAGACTGATTCAAACTTCAAAATTTTTCGTAAGACGTCATTTTTTTGTCTAATGGGGCAACCTGTGCAATAATTTATAAACCTTGAGTATAAGAATCAGGAAAAGAAATTAATTTATTGCAGCAGTTAGTTAGCACAGCATTTTGCCTTTTGAAGATCTTCTCAAGACTACTTTGAAAAATTTCTGTGTGTCAAAAAATCAATCTATCTTTGAATTTCTTTGTTAATGGCTTAAGTTTTCTTCAAATATGTTTCGTTGCCATAAAGTTTATCTTTAATGTCAAAATAATTTGTTGTTATCAATCACAATTATATCCATAATTGTCCCCTGACATTCTATTTGCTAACGTAGAATGGAGGAATTATTGAGTATTCGGACATTCCTAATCCCACGTCACTATATCTAGCACAGGAACAGAAGGAAAAACAGCACAGGGGCCAGAGGGGAAAAGGAAACGTAGGCAATCATCGACCTGCTGGAACAGCTCGTGGACAAGAGTTCGCGTCCGCAGCACGGCAAATACCTAATCGCTGAAAAAGGACCGTCCAGCAGATTCTGATCTCCAATTTATCTCCATCAATATATCTATCTATTGGAAACCATGTTAAAGATTACGAAGAAGAGAATGTTCTTTTCTTATTCATGTAATTTTATTTTTCAGGTGATTTATTGGATTTGAAGCGCCCCTTTCCGCAAAAGTGGAAGTAAATAATAGTTAAGCGAACGTTGCAGAATCATCATAAGCAAAGTCATCAAGAATTTATTCTCCGAATAGCTATATATATAATAAGCAAGGTGTCTGGCTCAAGAATCAAATAAAGGCAATAAAGAAATAAGGAGGAGCAAAGCAAGAAATATTTATATCTACTAGATATTTATATTGAATGAAGAAGCAAGCAACACTAGTGCCAAAACCAACAAGAACAACAACAACCACCGGAAAAATGACTACCAATAAGCCCATCTAATGAACTTTATTGAGAACGGGAGATCTACCGATATCTACTACTGGATCCATACAACTTGTTGAATTATTTAAATAAATTATTCATATTTTGTTATATTTGTCTATTTATTTGTTTAGTTCAAAGTTACAAACAACAATTTTTAAAACTGCCCATGTTGATATACATACGAGCAAACACCCGCAGATAAAAATCAATACTTGCCAATGTAAATTAAGTAAATGTATGATTTTTAGATAATATCCGATGCATTAAAACCGAAAATGAACTTAGAATTTCAATTAAACGTTCACTTTTCGAGAAATTAGCGTTTTGTTTGTATGCTAAAATAAGAGGTTAAGGAACTCCATTTCACTCGGAGCATTACTTTACGATTGTAATATCGATTTAAATCGATAAAGTGAAGCTTATCGATGCAAGTTAACACAATTTAAGCATGAATCGATCGTTTTAAATGGTATTTTCATTAATTTAATGTCCACTAATTACAATTATCCAAGATCCATTTCTATCCGGTTCTACATAGTGGCAAAGTGGGCGTGGCTTTCAAAATAGTTCAGCGTTTTGTTGTCAGGTTTGAAGGGGTATGTCATTATCTTCATTTAGGATCAAAAATATCTTTATTTCTTCCCTTCTATCGTTATAAACCGATCGATTATTAGTAAATGATACAAAATATAACATTTTTTCCACTCGAACATCATTTAAAATTGTATTTTCAACCAATTTGATTTGCATGTTTAGCGGATGTCAAAGTTGTTTATGTTTCGCTCTATAGGCAACCCGGTGAGCATCAAAAAAACAAAATTCGACGATTTGCCCTTTTTGAACATGCCAATATTCAGTACTCTAACTCAAATTTCAGACATTTAAGGATGATTTTCTTTATGTCATGTAATGATTGGGATACCAAATGAAAGCTAATTGATTACTCTATTGATTTATCAAAAAAAACAACCAATATGTCTAAACGATGACATTGAAATTTGCTTTTCCGTCAGCAACTACATCCCTTTCTAACATTTAAGGGTGGTTTGCCCCCCTTAATATATTGAATTCGATTATGATTGGGATATCTATTGAAAGATAATGAATTACTCTATCGATTGACATCAAAAAATTACCAATATCTCCAAGCAATTACTTAGAAAACTGATTTTCCTAAATCGACTTTCAACCTTTATAAAATGTTACTTAAATCATGTGATTTCGCGTAAAAAGTAATTAAAAACATTACACTTATATAAAATCGATGGTTTACAGCTAAATTTGACACTTAAATGTTGATTAAAGGTCTACTTTTCGAGAAATTAGCATTTAAATGGGCCTAAAGAGTCGATAAGGAAAAATCCATTTTCAAAGTAATTGTTTGGAGATATTGGTAATTTTTTGATATTATTCGATAGAGTAACTCATTAGCTTTCCATTGATATGCCAGTCATAATCGAATTCAATGAAAAAAGAGGGGCAAAGCACCTTTTAATGTCTGAAAGGGTAGTAGTCGCCTAGGGAAAATCAATTTTTAAAGTAATTGTATGGATATATTGGTTGTTTTTTTTGATAAATCAATAGAGTAATCAATTAGCTTTCATTTGATATCCCAATCATTACATGGCATACAGAAAATCATCCTGAAATGTCCGAAATTTGAGTTGGAGTACTGAATATTGGCATGTTCAAAAAGGGCAAATCGTCGAATTTTGTTTTTTTGATGCTCACCGGGTTGCCTATAGAGCGAAACATAAACAACTTTGACATCCGCTAAACATGCAAATCAAATTGGTTGAAAATACAATTTTAAATGATGTTCGAGTGGAAGAAATGTTATATTTTGTATCATTTACTAATAATCGATCGATTGATAGCGATAGGAGAGAAGAAATAAAGATATTTTTGGCCCTAAATGAAGATAATGACAGACCCCCTTTAGACGCTTATTTCTCGAAAAGTAGACCTTTAATCAACATTTAAGTGTCAAATTTAGCTGTAAACCATCAATTTTATATAAGTGTAATGTTTTTAATTACTTTTGACGCGAAATCACATGATTTAAGTAACATTTTATAAAGGTTGAAAGTCGATTTAGGAAAATCAGTTTTCTAAGTAATTGCTTGGAGATATTGGTAATTTTTTGATGTCAATCGATAGAGTAATTCATTATCTTTCAATAGATATCCCAATCATAATCGGGTTCAATATATTAAGGGGGGCAAACCACCCTTAAATGTCAGAAAGGGAAGTAGTCGCTGACGGAAAATCAAATTTCAATGTCATCGTTTAGACATATTGGCTGTTTTTTTATATAAATCAATAGAGTAATTAATTAGCTTTCATTTGATATCCCAATCATTACATGGCATAAAGAAAATCATCCTTAAATGTCTGAAATGTTTGACCTTAAATGACGATAATGACAGACCCCCTTCTTCAAACCTGACGACAAAACGCTGAACTATTTTGAAAGCCACGCCCACTTTGGTTTGTATCTAGCACTTATCCAAGACACAAACCAGTTCTACATACAAGTGGGCGTGGCTTCCAAAATAGTTCAGCGTTTTGTTGTCAGGCAGCGGTAATATCGGTTCGCAAAAGTTCTCAAAATTCAAACAATGAAAGCCGTATGTAGGCTTATGAAAGTGGCCTAAAAACGCTAATTACTCGACAAGTTGATGTTTAATCAAAATTCTAATTACATATTTGGTTTTAATGCATCGAATATTATCTAAAATTCATATATTCCCTCAACTTTACGCAGTCCATGAGCTGGTATCTAGGTGGATAGGTACCATATATTTCCAATCTTCCAATTCATTTACTCTTTTTCATGTCCATGTTTCAAGTGAATCTTAAAACAACAACAACAACAACTAAATATACCTACATTCCTATGATTAATTAGTAGTGGTTCATTAAAAAAAACTTATAAGCTAGTAAACCAACTACATACCTACAAAACTTACTTCTCATTTCTTCTAAATCAACCTAATAGATCGGAAATCGCCTTTAATTGAACCTAAAAACTTTTTGGCTTAGAAACAACACATGGGAAGGAATCTCCAATGTTCAAATACGATTCACCAAATGAATGCAGCAATTGCAACTATTTCTACGATCAATAACTATTTTGAAAATTGCAATAATTGTAAAATAAACTAATACTTACATGGGATTGTAAATAATATTATTTTTGTAAGAGAAAACTGACAATTCGTTGTGCAATGATAATCTTTTATTTTTACCGTTAGAATTATTCAAGGAGTCGTCGGGAATAAGGGGAATGTTGGGAGGTAAATGTTGGAAAGGTTTATGATACTATTCATTTCTCTCTCATACTTGCATCTCATCGATCTCATCTACTTATTTTACTATTAATACGCATACATACGTACGATATCATCTACACACGTTAGAAAATAAAAGTTGACTTTATTACTTTATATCTATCCAGTAACTCTATTCTATACATTACTAAGTGTAATTCGTTCCATAAAATAATAAGAAATATTAAATTAAACCAACGTTCGTTGTAATAAAATAACGTTATTCTTTAATTATTAAACTCAAATCACTTCCTTTAGCAAAAATGAAAATTTGAAAATAACCACACTTTTGAGTTTGACATGCGTACTTATAATGAACATAAACAACTATAAATCACCTGTTGTTTTGGTCGACCAAGTTGCAATGAATTTTGTGCATTATTAATTAAATTTCCCAATTTATAAAGAAATTAATATGCATAATGATAGTTGAGTGTTTGGTGCATCCATTAGAATATGAAAATGGAAAACTGTACGTAAATTTTTCAAATTGTCGATCGATAAAAATTGCACTGTACTGTATTGAGGTTGGTTTTTCATGCATAAGTAAAAAGTAATTTTCTCTTAATTGTTCCCTTAAAATTTTGTTGTTAATTGTCATTGTTTGATTAGATTTAATCGATTGCATTATTATATTTCCGAAATTGGTATTGAAATTTCCCAAAGTAGGTAACAATGGAACACAAATAAGTGCTACTTATTGGTTTTGCATGTGGTATAGTTATTACACTTAATATATTAGATATTCGAACAATATCAATGTATGTTTTATTGACTTAATCTTAGGGTTTATGAAATATTGCCCGTTATGTTTGACGTCAACATTGAAAAGTTATTTTAAATAATTCCAATAATTTCAATAATGGAACCATTTGGTAGTAGGTACCGTACTGGAATCAGGAATATTGACTCTTTGTTTAGTTACCAGGTTCATATTACTGCACGGATCAGATGATGAAGATTTGGTACCAACGAAGTTCTACAAACTACTATCCTCAAGTACTAATCCAAGACATGGGTCGAAAGTAATAATGCGGAAATGCAGGAGGATAGTGAACAATGTTCCCAAGTTTTTCCCCAATTCGAGTTCCTTGGAAACGGCCATGCATGCGATGCCATCAAGAAACTGCTGTATCTATTGGACAACAAACCGAATTCGTTACGATTAAAACTGGACCAGCTTTCATACGACCAACCTTCTTCGGTTCTTGCTTTTGCACGTTGCTGTCCTCGCCTTTTTTTTGGAGTCCTAAGATGAAATTAATGATACTACTACTACCTACGACAGTAAGATGTAAAAAATTGACCAAGATTTTGTGAGATTACTTCAAGTTTTACTTCACTTCAAGTCCCCTGGAGGCAACTGCATCAAAGTTAAATGATAGATGTCTAAAGGCAATCAGCTTTTGTTTGTGGTAAGTAAGTATGAAAACCTTTGGAACATAGTAACAGTAGATTACAATATTAAAAAAATATTTGTTTTAGTTAGTTGGAAATGAAAGACAAAAACTCTTTACGTATAAATGCTAAGTTTTGGTGTACATCCACAAAAAAATGGCCTGTAGTGAAAACGCTTTTCGAACGAATCTTGGAATACAGGATAGGTACATGGATTCAGAAAATTAGAACTCAACTATTGGTCGAAGGTATAGACCGAAGTAATGAATTCTAATGAATGTCAGAATAACGTTGGACACCGTTTAAGTAACCAGTTACATGCAACACCGCAGTAGTATCTACAGGAAAAATCAGAAAAAGTGCATTCAGTAGTACTTAGAAAGTCATTTCATTAACAATAAGGAGACAATATTCAAGTATGTAAGTTGAAATTATTTACTAATTTACATTAGTAGGTACCTACTGGTTGATATGGATAATTTTATTATTGTATGTAGTTTATGTTACAAAGAATTAATCGTGAAAAATTATTAGTTCATCTGTATTTATCTGAACAGTTCGGTAAAATGTACCTAATATATGCTAGACGGAAAAAAGATTAATGCGGCATAATATGATTAAAAATTTAAAATTTTTATGACTAAATATTTTATTACAATTTCAACTGTCCTCTTTTCTGCTATAAATTCTAGCTTCTTGTTATAATATATTTTTATTATTTTATCTATAAACATTATTAGTTGATCGTTTCTTCATAAGGCTTATAAGATTGAATTCATGCAATCAATCTCAAATGTTATTTTTTTCTTTTAGTGTTCCTTGATTCTTTCCGCGAATGGAGATTTCATTTGAAGATTTTTGGACTGGTGTGAAAGATATGCATTCGACACCAAAAACTGCTCTAAAGCAGTACATTTGCAAAGCATAGGTATTATTCAAACTCAACTCAACCATAGTTTATCGTTTTTTTCACATAAGTAAAACATCATTAATCATGGATATTGTATATAGGAAGACGATAGTATTTCGTGAAAGTTATACGATAGGCATACGCGTTCTATTATAGGCTAGGGGAAAATTAATTTTAAATTTATTTACAGTTACTATAAAACTTACAGTATCCATATAGATTTAATAATAGTTATAGTTTCAATCAAATTATGTAACCCAAGTCAATAGGAATATATCACAATAGGAATATTTGAATCAGCTTCTTATGAAATTCTGGTAACTACATTACCGACTTTTTTCAACAAACAATTTTTTTACTGAAAAACTCGTTTTTCTTTAAATTTTTCTTATAGAAATAGAAAAATTGTGTTTTAAAATTCATTTTATTAATTGAACATTTGATTTTCGCCAAGTTTTTTGTTAATTCGTATTTGAAAAAAATAATTAAATCATATATGTAACAATTGTTGTTTGAAAACAAAAAAAGAATTGTTTTCAACAGCAGACATATTGGTGATTTTGACTCGTTTTTACTTAAGTAACTTCATGTATTTATTTTAGTGGTACATAGTAAGTTTTTTATTATAAAAATTACCAACTATTATGTTTAAATATAGTTTGTGTATTTGTGGAATACTGGACATTGTTATATTCAACTTTTATCGACAAATTATAGCAGAAAATGGGTTGACGAATTGCACAGGTTAGATATGCATGTTCTATTTGGACTATTATTTTTCCTGTTTTCAAATTATCTGATTACTTTGTATTAGAGTATAGGGCAGTTAGCAAGTTTCAAAGAACACAACAATAGATTGGAATTAATGTGAACGTTACAACAATCAGTTTTTAGAGTCAATAAATTTAACATGGAATAACAATAGGGTATTCAAATATGATAGTAAGAGATGTGTTTATTTTGGCAATTTTTCAACAGTTACGACTTTCATAGGAATTTTCAGATATTTGTACTAAACTTTTAAAGAAGATGATTGTGTAATCATATCTCTGGAATACCAATATTTCCTTCAAATCTAAATTTCGATTTGGTAACATTATAAAACCAGTTTCTTTCAGATTTGGTGCATTTCTGTTCAATGAGGATGGAGAGTGGATATGTATGGAACACATAATATGTAATAATCAATAAGATCTTTGGAAATAGCAATATTAATGATCATAATGATGAATGGAATCAATCTCAAATAATTAAGAGTTCCTCAATTGACATGAATTTTGAACTGAACTATCGCTGAGAGCCATGGAGTGAAATTTACTATCAATACATTAAGATGCTACCGATTGATTGCTGACTTTATTATTCCATCGAAGGATTATATTATATATTACTGCTACTCTACACTATTAAGTTCTAAATACATTTGTCGTTGTAGAATTGTGAAACGATTGAATATTTGAAACCAAATATACACTAATCATACAATTTGTAAAAATTAAATCAAATCTACAGCCCATGCTGTGGATTTAGATAATTAAGACCCTATTTAGTCTAAATAATATCTAACATCCCTTACCCTGACAGCCTATATCAGAGATATCAATACGTTATCATATTTTTTTTATTCGATTGAAACACCTACCTGTGACATGAGACCAATCTTATGTTCTCTTCTAGTTATTTCAATTTTTATTGTATTATTTTTTTGGGGAAACAATTCTTAGATTTACTTGTATTTCTATTGGATATATGTATTTTTATCAAATGTTTTATTTCTGAATGTTTATTTTTATATTTTGATTTTATTTTAAAAATTCAAATTCCATTTTTTAATTGTGTTTTTTTTTTCTGTGCAGATGCAATGGTCACGGGAAAATCTGAAGAAATGAAGAAACGAAACCAAATTGTCTTTAGTTTTTGATTATTTTTTTCTGTTACAGATTTTTGCGGAACAATTGATAATGGAGCCGACCTCTATACCAATCGCCAAGTTATGAAAATTAATTCAAAACAACCACCCTCTCCCCCTTGAATGTTTTAAAAAAAAATAATAGAACAATGGGAATTCTTATATTGTTAGCTTAGCGCCGCCTACCTATCCAAAATAGTTCAGTTATAATATTATCTTAGCTTTATTGTTATTGTCTTTACGTAGTTTTTTATTAATTTTAAGTTTTTATATTCAACTGATTTGAAGAGATTAAATGTTGTTTTGTCTGTGCAGATTCGATGGATTGTCAATGTGAAAGAATTCAAAGAGATGTGTTAGCACGTTGGCCCTCAAGAAATGAAGAATTTAAAAACCTTATTTTTTTGCTTTAATTAAATTTTATTTTCTTAGCAGATATTCTCTTGGAATGATTGCAGTCGGAAGAATTGATTAGATGAGCAATTCAAGACATGACGAAACTATTGAAATTCCTTCTTCTTCAGCCATTCAAGCCATCAAGCTTCTTATTATTACCTAATACCAGTCATCGTTATCAAATCCTATCTATAGCTTAGTTATACTTTATCTCTATTATTCTTTTGACCCCAATATTTCACGGGAAACTAATACTACTTTAAATCAATTGAAACTAGGCTTAGGTATTATTTAGATAGAAACATTTAATACCTCTTGTTTGGGTTTCAATTTTTATAAGTTGTTTTATAACATTAACAACTTGTAACATTATACTAAATTTAATATTATATATTGGCTTAGATATATGCATTTGTGCAATAGCTGAACTTACAATTGATAAATAGTCGATTCAAAACTGCGACCCACGTCGTTTAGTCCTTTGCAATCATTAAATTTATAAAACGATAATACGAACACGAAATGTTCACTTTATAGATTCAAAACCTCTGCCCTACCTACCCTTAAAAGCCTATTTCTCTTATCTAGTACTCTAAAAACGTATTCTCTATCTTGAAATTATTTTATACTAATACCTACATGAAATTATTTTTATATTTGGGGTTTATATTATATTATGTGAGATCTTTTTCGTTAATAACTTATATATATATATATATATATACGTAGATAGATCATTAGTTTTATAAGCTTAGCTTTAGAAAATTTAGTTTAAGTTTTAAATATAGAAATTAATGATTCTTTTTTCTGTGCAGATTCAATGTATCTAGGAATTGAAGGAAGCAGTTATCGTTGAACCGTAAAATATGTCATTGGGATCTTCGATTAATATTTTATAACAAAATTTAATAATAATTCTAAATTAAGTACTTTTTCTGTGCAGATTTGTGGAGTCATTTAGAAAACGTCTTACCAACTATTTGATTATTTTGTGAAGCTAATTAAAACGTACGGAGTAATACGGAGAATAAATGCAAAGAGAGAGGGAAATCAACCTGGTGGTATCCGAAAAGAAAAAGCCAACTTCTTAGACAGTTTGGTGTAAGTACGCAGTTTCAGTGTTCTCAAATTAATGATGAACTTGATGGCAATGACATAAACTAATAGGTATGATAATAAATGTAAATAAGTTTCAACTCACAATATCTGACAATGCTCTGACTTTATAGGAACTAGGTACCCAGTTTAATATGTTTGCATATTTTTTAATTTCCCATGGATTTTTTCTTGCTACGTTTTTGGTCAATGTAAAGCAGCATTGTTAATATTGTTTGTATAAACAGGTAAACGATAAGTTTTAATAAATTTCGGTAAAATTAAAAATTGTCATTTCTTATAATTTCTTAGAGATATTTGGAAGTACCTACGTCGACTCCTAAGGCTTATTGGAAGTCAGAGTGTTAATTTACTATTCGTTCATCTACGGGGATTAGAATAATATACAGATAACTGAACTCATTATGGCGAAGAAGAATTAACAGAAGTTTACATCTCAAGATGTCTTCACTCTTCCCATTTGTTCCTTTTTTTCGTACGCTTCTGTTCCCAACTTTACTATCTTGCTCCCCCCATGGAATGAAAGTAATAATGTGGATGTGGATGTGCAAAACTATCACTCAAGTTTTTCTCCAATTTAAGTTTCTCGTAGACAACCATAATTACGCTTAAAGTAAGCAGAGAGTTGACGACAAAAGGCTTTTGAGGTAATAAGTTTTCTGGTACATGATACTATGTAATAGAATGGAAATTTAAAACTATTTTTTTAGGTTGAACAAGAAAAAAAAGTTCATCTATAATATAAAAGAAACATTTTGGCGTACATCCACAAAGTAGGTACTTATGGCGCGTTTATGAGAAATCAGTTGGAAAACGTACCTTTGGATTGTAAAAATCTTTCTATGACGCTGTGCAGGAGAAATGCATCCAGAGATTAGATAATCATTTATAATTCAAGTAAGTTGATATTATTCACTATGTTATATTGGTTCTGGTTAATATCAACGATTGCATAAGTATAGCTTACCTAGACAATATTCATTTTGTATTCGGAATATTTATCTTTAAATACTCATACGTAATCACCCCGTATACCTCTCGTGGTGTATCGTTGTAAATTCATTCCAATTGGATTTACAACAGTTGTAAGACCACCTACTGTGTTATCATCGTTTAGGTGATTTAGCATAACAATATCATACATTACTTCAAATAGGATTAATTAATATTTGTTAAGTAAGTGGTGAAATTAATTTAAGTTTTTTTTTTTTTTTTTTAGATGATTTTAATTTATTCAACGAAAACAAATCAATTGTCATCGAGATTATGAAGATCAACTATTCCCATATATATATATATTGCAAGCGCAGCTAATAATAGAAGAATGATATTGATGCATAAATATTGATATAATATCCATAGATATATGCTACACTAAGTGTAAATGTAAAATAAAAGATGTATATTTTCTCCCCATTTATATAGGGCTTGGAGTGGCGCCGATCGACGACGATTTCAACGGCAGAAATTTAAATTTCTTCTACTGGTTTGTACAAATTAATTGTACCCGTAACTTGATTTATAATTAAACTATTGTGTCGTTATTGTGATGAAGTGTGAAAAGTTTGTAGGTATAGTTGATTTTAAAATTGATTTTGTAAATTTCATAAGTAACAAAGAAAATTATTGTAGACATCATTTTTTTTAATTGCTAAAATATTTAATTTTCATAAGCACACAAATTTAACAAATTGTTTATGTTATACTACATTCTGTGCACTTGCTGCATATAGATAAATATCTAAAAATACTTTAATATTTAAGCCACTGATAGAAATTTAAGTATTCATCAAACTATTAAGGCAACATCATTGCATCTTTTTCTTAAAAGAATTCATTTTAATATTCAGGATAACGTCACAATGGTTTATTTAAATTTATTATCAAGTATCAAAACATTTTTAAGATTTTATTAAGCCTTTAAAAAATATCTCATAAACATTTCCTAGATTTACACTGCAAACGATATTGTTAACTTCTGCACTATATACATAATTCAATAGAATTAAAATTCAACTTGAAAAAGGAAAAATCAATTAAATTTCCTTAGTTATTAAAGCAATTGCATCGGCTGATTCAACTGATTCTTGATTAGGAATTTGTTTGGGATTTTAATTAAAGGCTCAAATAAGTACTCTCTCGTAATTATTTTCAAAATAAGTTGTATGGATTGATAGAAGATAGTACCTACGACAAGTAGTTTTTAAATGAAGGTGAGATTACATTGGCTCTTCTTAATTGAATTCGGTGAAAAATGTTCTCTTAATTATTATTTTAAATAATTTTTATTTAATGTAAAACTATTTGTTGGAAGCTTTTTAAATTCTTAACGCTGAATAACTAAAGTATTGCACTAACCGAATTGAATTAAAGAAACTTTCTTATTGCTTTTTTTTTTTTAAATAAATTATCGATAGGAATATGAGGTCAGTACCTACAGGTTGCTAATGGATTGTTCACATTAGATTTAATCCAATTCAATTACAATGTCGATTTTTCTGGTTTACATTGAAACCAAATAATCAGTAAATTATTGATATTAGTTATTATATGTAGATCGCTATTTAAGAGTTCAAATGGTCCCAATATAATAGGATTTAATTTTTATAGTTTTAACATATTCCGTGGTTTCAAAGCGTTCAAAAATTTCATATTTTCAAAGATATTGTAAAGTTCATTAACCAGAGGCCAGTTTCATACAATAATTGCCATACATTTTCGTTTGAACTATTTGAACACTGAAAGAAATTCTTGGTTCCATTGGGTTTTCAAGTAAATTTTTATTTATAACGAACTAAAAATTGTCATTTCAGAATGCCTACAGTTGGGAAATCATTATTTTATTGACCAGTTTTTCTTTCATCTAAAAAGTTAGACAAAAGGTTATGTTGAATGTGCCCAAAGAAAAGGTTTGCAATATGAAAATTTTTTCACCGCTGTCACATTACTTGTCAAAGGAAAATCGCTAGAATATGAATTAAATATTCCAATTTTTTTCCTTATGATTTTCACGATTAAATTCTAGAGCCGGTTTTATTTATTTTTCTAGTTTCGCCTTTTTCATTTGCAAACAATCAAATGACAATTCCCACACCCTTTGCCATATTCAACGCTTTTTATTTTAACTTGGATTTATTAAAGAAAAAGCTTTTTCATTTTAGCTTCTTATGGACCTATAATGTTGTGGTTTGCAATTTTCATTATTGTGTCAGACTTTGATGGGGAAAAAAGGAAAATTGGATAGAAAAATAATATTTGTTTTAGATATGTTTAGGGTGTTCTGTGAGAATTCTGAGCTACCTACACTCTCCATAAACTCTCTTGCCCTTATTTAATTTTAAATTTCTTTATTGCTGTAATTCAATGTCATTCCAATATTAAAGGCGTTACATTTTTATGGTCCAAGTTTTGGGTTCAAAAATTTCATATTTTAAAATTCAAAGGTATTGTCATATTATTTCGCTAGGGGGCAGTTCAATACAACAATGGTCGTTCATGTTTTATTGAACATTCCGAATCGTTTAGAACCGTTTGAACAGTACAATAACTGCCTGATTGGCATTATTTTTTTGGTTAACTTGAATGCCTTGAATTTATCCCCACGATCCCCCCACTTAGGATATGCCCTTAATTGGTGAAAAATAAATTATGTTCAACTAAAAACAGGGAAAATGCAAAGCGTTATTTTTACCTTTCGAAGTATTAAGGAGTCGAAAGGAATATGGGGACGGGTGGAAAATGTTGGAAATGTTAGTTTACGTGATACTATTCACTTCTCTCTTTAACTTGCATTTCATCGATCTTTTCTACTTACTTTATTATTATTATTCTCCTTTTATGTGTATACATACACATACAACAACTGCCGACCACCTGTTGTTTTGATCGACCAAGTTGCAATGAAATCAGCGATAAAGTAGCGGAAATTTGTGCATTATTAATTAAATTTCTCAATTTATAGCAAAACTATTATTTGGTGCATCGATTGGAATATGGAAATGGAAAACTGTAAGTAAATTTTTCAAATTGTCGAAAGATAAAAATTGCACAGTACCTACAATGAGGTTAGTTTTTCATGCACAAGAAAAAAGTAATTTTCTCTTAATTGTTGCCCTAAAATTATGTTAATTGTCTTATTTAATCGCTTGCATTATTATATATTTCCGAAATTGATATTTAAATTTTCCAAAATAGGAATCAATGGAATACAAACAAATGCTACTTGTTGCTTTTGCATGTTGTATAGTTATTAGGAACTTAATATATATTATTAGGTATTCTAACAATGTCTTGTGTTCTATTGGCAATCTATCTCAGGGTTTATTAAGTATTGCCCCTTATATTTGACGTCATTTGAAAAGTTATTTCAATTAATTCCCTCGGGATTTGTTGGAACCATTTGGTAGTACCTAGGTAGTACCATACTTGAATCAGGAATATTGACTCTTTGTTCAGTTACCAGGTCCATATTACTGCACGGATCAGATGATGAAGATTTGACAAGAATTAGTACCAACGAAGCTCTACTTGGTTCTGGCTTCTACAAACTACTATCCTCAAGTACTAATCGAACACATGGGTTGAAAGTAATAATGCGGAAATGAGATGTGATATGTGTGAGGATAGAGAACAATAATCCCAAGTTTTTCCCCAATTCGAGTTCCTCTTCGGCTCTTACTTTTGCACGTTGCAGTCTTCGCCTTTTTTTTTTTTTTTTTTTGGAGTCATAAGATGAAATTAATAGTCCGACAATAAGATGTAATAAAATTTACGAAGATTTTGTGAAATTACTTCAAGTTTTACTCAACTTCAAATTCTTTGTAGACAATTGCGTAAAAGTTAAATGAGAGTTAAATAAAGACAATAAACTTTTGTGGTAAGTATGTAAATCTTTGGATCAAAGTATCAAGGTACCTAATACCCAGATTAAATTAAAAACTTTTATTTTAGATGGAAGTGAAAGAGAGACCCTCTTTACATATAAAAGTTAAGTTTTGGTGTACATCCACAAAAAATGGCTTTAATGAATCCACGCTTTTTGAACGAATCCAGGAATGACTTTCGGATACAGAAATCCTATAATGTGGTGTAATTGTCCATGGGATTCGCAGCATTATTCTCCTCCAAACCCACAATTTCGGGGGTCAATAGGACTTGGAGTTTACCTGAAAACAACCAAATCTGGAATGAATGCAGTGTGGTGATTGTGGAATATTCATGTAATAGTTTTATAATCAAAATACAACAAGTATGTAGAGCTTTACTATTTACCTACCATTTTAAAAGTTTACATGTCTCCTACAATAATTTTACAATAACATTAAAACAGTCTTCTTGAGTGAAATAATTGTACTCAAATTCAAATAATAATATGATTTTATTTTTACAGATTTTGAGTCTCAAAATGGATGCAGAGAAAAGCAGTTGTTACCTAAATTAAATTCGCTTTGTAACAAATATATTTGGTGAATGGTAATCCGTTAGAGTTTTATTACTTTTATCATTCAATCAATAGTTTTTTAAAATTTCAGAAAAGGAGTGTCCGTTTTTCTTTCTAAATAAGAAGAGATATGCAATTGCAGACGCACAAGTTCAAAGCTTAGACTTTCCATCATGCCTCCGTGTATTTGTGGACTTATCACTAATAACATACGGAAGGAAATTATTACTGTTATAATATCCAAATTGGAGAGATTCCGTAAAAAAAAAAAAAAAATTCGTATATATCTTTAGACTAATTCAAACTTCAAAATTTTTCGTAAGACGTCATTTTTTTGTCTAATGGGGCAACCTGTGCAATAATTTATAAACCTTGAGTATAAGAATCAGGAAAAGAAATTAATTTATTGCAGCAGTTAGTTAGCACAGCATTTTGCCTCCTTTTGAAGATCTTCTCAAGACTACTTTGAAAAATTTCTGTGTGTCAAAAAATCAATCTATCTTTGAATTTCTTTGTTAATGGCTTAAGTTTTCTTCAAATATGTTTCGTTGCCATAAAGTTTATCTTTAATGTCAAAATAATTTGTTGTTATCAATCACAATTATATCCATAATTGTCCCCTGACACTCTATTTGCTAACGTAGAATGGAGGAATTATTGAGTATTCGGACATTCCTAATCCCACGTCACTATATCTAGCACAGGAACAGAAGGAAAAACAGCACAGGGGCCAGAGGGGAAAAGGAAACGTAGGCAATCATCGACCTGCTGGAACAGCTCGTGGACAAGAGTTCGCGTCCGCAGCACGGCAAATACCTAATCGCTGAAAAAGGACCGTCCAGCAGATTCTGATCTCCAATTTATCTCCATCAATATATCTATCTATTGGAAACCATGTTAAAGATTACGAAGAAGAGAATGTTCTTTTCTTATTCATGTAATTTTATTTTTCAGGTGATTTATTGGATTTGAAGCGCCCCTTTCCGCAAAAGTGGAAGTAAATAATAGTTAAGCGAACGTTGCAGAATCATCATAAGCAAAGTCATCAAGAATTTATTCTCCGAATAGCTATATATAATAAGCAAGGTGTCTGGCTCAAGAATCAAATAAAGGCAATAAAGAAATAAGGAGGAGCAAAGCAAGAAATATTTATATCTACTAGATATTTATATTGAATGAAGAAGCAAGCAACACTAGTGCCAAAACCAACAAGAACAACAACAACCACCGGAAAAATGACTACCAATAAGCCCATCTAATGAACTTTATTGAGAACGGGAGATCTACCGATATCTACTACTGGATCCATACAACTTGTTGAATTATTTAAATAAATTATTCATATTTTGTTATATTTGTCTATTTATTTGTTTAGTTCAAAGTTACAAACAACAATTTTTAAAACTGCCCATGTTGATATACATACGAGCAAACACCCGCAGATAAAAATCAATACTTGCCAATGTAAATTAAGTAAATGTATGATTTTTAGATAATATCCGATGCATTAAAACCGAAAATGAACATAGAATTTCAATTAAACGTTCACTTTTCGAGAAATTAGCGTTTTGTTTGTATGCTAAAATAAGAGGTTAAGGAACTCCATTTCACTCGGAGCATTACTTTACGATTGTAATATCGATTTAAATCGATAAAGTGAAGCTTATCGATGCAAGTTAACACAATTTAAGCATGAATCGATCGTTTTAAATGGTATTTTCATTAATTTAATGTCCACTAATTACAATTATCCAAGATCCATTTCTATCCGGTTCTACATAGTGGCAAAGTGGGCGTGGCTTTCAAAATAGTTCAGCGTTTTGTTGTCAGGTTTGAAGGGGTATGTCATTATCTTCATTTAGGATCAAAAATATCTTTATTTCTTCCCTTCTATCGTTATAAACCGATCGATTATTAGTAAATGATACAAAATATAACATTTTTTCCACTCGAACATCATTTAAAATTGTATTTTCAACCAATTTGATTTGCATGTTTAGCGGATGTCAAAGTTGTTTATGTTTCGCTCTATAGGCAACCCGGTGAGCATCAAAAAAACAAAATTCGACGATTTGCCCTTTTTGAACATGCCAATATTCAGTACTCTAACTCAAATTTCAGACATTTAAGGATGATTTTCTTTATGTCATGTAATGATTGGGATACCAAATGAAAGCTAATTGATTACTCTATTGATTTATCAAAAAAAACAACCAATATGTCTAAACGATGACATTGAAATTTGCTTTTCCGTCAGCAACTACATCCCTTTCTAACATTTAAGGGTGGTTTGCCCCCCTTAATATATTGAATTCGATTATGATTGGGATATCTATTGAAAGATAATGAATTACTCTATCGATTGACATCAAAAAATTACCAATATCTCCAAGCAATTACTTAGAAAACTGATTTTCCTAAATCGACTTTCAACCTTTATAAAATGTTACTTAAATCATGTGATTTCGCGTAAAAAGTAATTAAAAACATTACACTTATATAAAATCGATGGTTTACAGCTAAATTTGACACTTAAATGTTGATTAAAGGTCTACTTTTCGAGAAATTAGCATTTAAATGGGCCTAAAGAGTCGATAAGGAAAAATCCATTTTCAAAGTAATTGTTTGGAGATATTGGTAATTTTTTGATATTATTCGATAGAGTAACTCATTAGCTTTCCATTGATATGCCAGTCATAATCGAATTCAATGAAAAAAGAGGGGCAAAGCACCTTTTAATGTCTGAAAGGGTAGTAGTCGCCTAGGGAAAATCAATTTTTAAAGTAATTGTATGGATATATTGGTTGTTTTTTTTGATAAATCAATAGAGTAATCAATTAGCTTTCATTTGATATCCCAATCATTACATGGCATACAGAAAATCATCCTGAAATGTCCGAAATTTGAGTTAGAGTACTGAATATTGGCATGTTCAAAAAGGGCAAATCGTCGAATTTTGTTTTTTTGATGCTCACCGGGTTGCCTATAGAGCGAAACATAAACAACTTTGACATCCGCTAAACATGCAAATCAAATTGGTTGAAAATACAATTTTAAATGATGTTCGAGTGGAAGAAATGTTATATTTTGTATCATTTACTAATAATCGATCGATTGATAGCGATAGGAGAGAAGAAATAAAGATATTTTTGGCCCTAAATGAAGATAATGACAGACCCCCTTTAGACGCTTATTTCTCGAAAAGTAGACCTTTAATCAACATTTAAGTGTCAAATTTAGCTGTAAACCATCAATTTTATATAAGTGTAATGTTTTTAATTACTTTTGACGCGAAATCACATGATTTAAGTAACATTTTATAAAGGTTGAAAGTCGATTTAGGAAAATCAGTTTTCTAAGTAATTGCTTGGAGATATTGGTAATTTTTTTGATGTCAATCGATAGAGTAATTCATTATCTTTCAATAGATATCCCAATCATAATCGGGTTCAATATATTAAGGGGGGCAAACCACCCTTAAATGTCAGAAAGGGAAGTAGTCGCTGACGGAAAATCAAATTTCAATGTCATCGTTTAGACATATTGGCTGTTTTTTTATATAAATCAATAGAGTATTTAATTAGCTTTCATTTGATATCCCAATCATTACATGGCATAAAGAAAATCATCCTTAAATGTCTGAAATGTTTGACCTTAAATGACGATAATGACAGACCCCCTTCTTCAAACCTGACGACAAAACGCTGAACTATTTTGAAAGCCACGCCCACTTTGGTTTGTATCTAGCACTTATCCAAGACACAAACCAGTTCTACATACAAGTGGGCGTGGCTTCCAAAATAGTTCAGCGTTTTGTTGTCAGGCAGCGGTAATATCGGTTCGCAAAAGTTCTCAAAATTCAAACAATGAAAGCCGTATGTAGGCTTATGAAAGTGGCCTAAAAACGCTAATTACTCGACAAGTTGATGTTTAATCAAAATTCTAATTACATATTTGGTTTTAATGCATCGAATATTATCTAAAATTCATATATTCCCTCAACTTTACGCAGTCCATGAGCTGGTATCTAGGTGGATAGGTACCATATATTTCCAATCTTCCAATTCATTTACTCTTTTTCATGTCCATGTTTCAAGTGAATCTTAAAACAACAACAACAACAACTAAATATACCTACATTCCTATGATTAATTAGTAGTGGTTCATTAAAAAAAACTTATAAGCTAGTAAACCAACTACATACCTACAAAACTTACTTCTCATTTCTTCTAAATCAACCTAATAGATCGGAAATCGCCTTTAATTGAACCTAAAAACTTTTTGGCTTAGAAACAACACATGGGAAGGAATCTCCAATGTTCAAATACGATTCACCAAATGAATGCAGCAATTGCAACTATTTCTACGATCAATAACTATTTTGAAAATTGCAATAATTGTAAAATAAACTAATACTTACATGGGATTGTAAATAATATTATTTTTGTAAGAGAAAACTGACAATTCGTTGTGCAATGATAATCTTTTATTTTTACCGTTAGAATTATTCAAGGAGTCGTCGGGAATAAGGGGAATGTTGGGAGGTAAATGTTGGAAAGGTTTATGATACTATTCATTTCTCTCTCATACTTGCATCTCATCGATCTCATCTACTTATTTTACTATTAATACGCATACATACGTACGATATCATCTACACACGTTAGAAAATAAAAGTTGACTTTATTACTTTATATCTATCCAGTAACTCTATTCTATACATTACTAAGTGTAATTCGTTCCATAAAATAATAAGAAATATTAAATTAAACCAACGTTCGTTGTAATAAAATAACGTTATTCTTTAATTATTAAACTCAAATCACTTCCTTTAGCAAAAATGAAAATTTGAAAATAACCACACTTTTGAGTTTGACATGCGTACTTATAATGAACATAAACAACTATAAATCACCTGTTGTTTTGGTCGACCAAGTTGCAATGAATTTTGTGCATTATTAATTAAATTTCCCAATTTATAAAGAAATTAATATGCATAATGATAGTTGAGTGTTTGGTGCATCCATTAGAATATGAAAATGGAAAACTGTACGTAAATTTTTCAAATTGTCGATCGATAAAAATTGCACTGTACTGTATTGAGGTTGGTTTTTCATGCATAAGTAAAAAGTAATTTTCTCTTAATTGTTCCCTTAAAATTTTGTTGTTAATTGTCATTGTTTGATTAGATTTAATCGATTGCATTATTATATTTCCGAAATTGGTATTGAAATTTCCCAAAATAGGTAACAATGGAACACAAATAAATGCTACTTATTGGTTTTGCATGTGGTATAGTTATTAAACTTAATATATTAGATATTCGAACAATATCAATGTATGTTTTATTGACTTAATCTTAGGGTTTATGAAATATTGCCCCTTATGTTTGACGTCAACATTGAAAAGTTATTTTAAATAATTCCAATAATTTCAATAATGGAACCATTTGGTAGTAGGTAGGTACCGTACTGGAATCAGGAATATTGACTCTTTGTTTAGTTACCAGGTTCATATTACTGCACGGATCAGATGATGAAGATTTGGTACCAACGAAGTTCTACAAACTACTATCCTCAAGTACTAATCCAAGACATGGGTCGAAAGTAATAATGCGGAAATGCAGGAGGATAGTGAACAATGTTCCCAAGTTTTTCCCCAATTCGAGTTCCTTGGAAACGGCCATGCATGCGATGCCATCAAGAAACTGCTGTATCTATTGGACAACAAACCGAATTCGTTACGATTAAAACTGGACCAGCTTTCATACGACCAACCTTCTTCGGTTCTTGCTTTTGCACGTTGCTGTCCTCGCCTTTTTTTTGGAGTCCTAAGATGAAATTAATGATACTACTACTACCTACGACAGTAAGATGTAAAAAATTGACCAAGATTTTGTGAGATTACTTCAAGTTTTACTTCACTTCAAGTCCCCTGGAGGCAACTGCATCAAAGTTAAATGATAGATGTCTAAAGGCAATCAGCTTTTGTTTGTGGTAAGTAAGTATGAAAACCTTTGGAACATAGTAACAGTAGATTACAATATTAAAAAAATATTTGTTTTAGTTAGTTGGAAATGAAAGACAAAAACTCTTTACGTATAAATGCTAAGTTTTGGTGTACATCCACAAAAAAATGGCCTGTAGTGAAAACGCTTTTCGAACGAATCTTGGAATACAGGATAGGTACATGGATTCAGAAAATTAGAACTCAACTATTGGTCGAAGGTATAGACCGAAGTAATGAATTCTAATGAATGTCAGAATAACGTTGGACACCGTTTAAGTAACCAGTTACATGCAACACCGCAGTAGTATCTACAGGAAAAATCAGAAAAAGTGCATTCAGTAGTACTTAGAAAGTCATTTCATTAACAATAAGGAGACAATATTCAAGTATGTAAGTTGAAATTATTTACTAATTTACATTAGTAGGTACCTACTGGTTGATATGGATAATTTTATTATTGTATGTAGTTTATGTTACAAAGAATTAATCGTGAAAAATTATTAGTTCATCTGTATTTATCTGAACAGTTCGGTAAAATGTACCTAATATATGCTAGACGGAAAAAAGATTAATGCGGCATAATATGATTAAAAATTTAAAATTTTTATGACTAAATATTTTATTACAATTTCAACTGTCCTCTTTTCTGCTATAAATTCTAGCTTCTTGTTATAATATATTTTTATTATTTTATCTATAAACATTATTAGTTGATCGTTTCTTCATAAGGCTTATAAGATTGAATTCATGCAATCAATCTCAAATGTTATTTTTTTCTTTTAGTGTTCCTTGATTCTTTCCGCGAATGGAGATTTCATTTGAAGATTTTTGGACTGGTGTGAAAGATATGCATTCGACACCAAAAACTGCTCTAAAGCAGTACATTTGCAAAGCATAGGTATTATTCAAACTCAACTCAACCATAGTTTATCGTTTTTTTCACATAAGTAAAACATCATTAATCATGGATATTGTATATAGGAAGACGATAGTATTTCGTGAAAGTTATACGATAGGCATACGCGTTCTATTATAGGCTAGGGGAAAATTAATTTTAAATTTATTTACAGTTACTATAAAACTTACAGTATCCATATAGATTTAATAATAGTTATAGTTTCAATCAAATTATGTAACCCAAGTCAATAGGAATATATCACAATAGGAATATTTGAATCAGCTTCTTATGAAATTCTGGTAACTACATTACCGACTTTTTTCAACAAACAATTTTTTTACTGAAAAACTCGTTTTTCTTTAAATTTTTCTTATAGAAATAGAAAAATTGTGTTTTAAAATTCATTTTATTAATTGAACATTTGATTTTCGCCAAGTTTTTTGTTAATTCGTATTTGAAAAAAATAATTAAATCATATATGTAACAATTGTTGTTTGAAAACAAAAAAAGAATTGTTTTCAACAGCAGACATATTGGTGATTTTGACTCGTTTTTACTTAAGTAACTTCATGTATTTATTTTAGTGGTACATAGTAAGTTTTTTATTATAAAAATTACCAACTATTATGTTTAAATATAGTTTGTGTATTTGTGGAATACTGGACATTGTTATATTCAACTTTTATCGACAAATTATAGCAGAAAATGGGTTGACGAATTGCACAGGTTAGATATGCATGTTCTATTTGGACTATTATTTTTCCTGTTTTCAAATTATCTGATTACTTTGTATTAGAGTATAGGGCAGTTAGCAAGTTTTGAAGAACACAACAATAGATTGGAATTAATGTGAACGTTACAACAATCAGTTTTTAGAGTCAATAAATTTAACATGGAATAACAATAGGGTATTCAAATATGATAGTAAGAGATGTGTTTATTTTGGCAATTTTTCAACAGTTACGACTTTCATAGGAATTTTCAGATATTTGTACTAAACTTTTAAAGAAGATGATTGTGTAATCATATCTCTGGAATACCAATATTTCCTTCAAATCTAAATTTCGATTTGGTAACATTATAAAACCAGTTTCTTTCAGATTTGGTGCATTTCTGTTCAATGAGGATGGAGAGTGGATATGTATGGAACACATAATATGTAATAATCAATAAGATCTTTGGAAATAGCAATATTAATGATCATAATGATGAATGGAATCAATCTCAAATAATTAAGAGTTCCTCAATTGACATGAATTTTGAACTGAACTATCGCTGAGAGCCATGGAGTGAAATTTACTATCAATACATTAAGATGCTACCGATTGATTGCTGACTTTATTATTCCATCGAAGGATTATATTATATATTACTGCTACTCTACACTATTAAGTTCTAAATACATTTGTCGTTGTAGAATTGTGAAACGATTGAATATTTGAAACCAAATATACACTAATCATACAATTTGTAAAAATTAAATCAAATCTACAGCCCATGCTGTGGATTTAGATAATTAAGACCCTATTTAGTCTAAATAATATCTAACATCCCTTACCCTGACAGCCTATATCAGAGATATCAATACGTTATCATATTTTTTTTATTCGATTGAAACACCTACCTGTGACATGAGACCAATCTTATGTTCTCTTCTAGTTATTTCAATTTTTATTGTATTATTTTTTTGGGGAAACAATTCTTAGATTTACTTGTATTTCTATTGGATATATGTATTTTTATCAAATGTTTATTTTTATATTTTGATTTTATTTTAAAAATTCAAATTCCATTTTTTAATTGTGTTTTTTTTTTCTGTGCAGATGCAATGGTCACGGGAAAATCTGAAGAAATGAAGAAACGAAACCAAATTGTCTTTAGTTTTTGATTATTTTTTTCTGTTACAGATTTTTGCGGAACAATTGATAATGGAGCCGACCTCTATACCAATCGCCAAGTTATGAAAATTAATTCAAAACAACCACCCTCTCCCCCTTGAATGTTTTAAAAAAAAATAATAGAACAATGGGAATTCTTATATTGTTAGCTTAGCGCCGCCTACCTATCCAAAATAGTTCAGTTATAATATTATCTTAGCTTTATTGTTATTGTCTTTACGTAGTTTTTTATTAATTTTAAGTTTTTATATTCAACTGATTTGAAGAGATTAAATGTTGTTTTGTCTGTGCAGATTCGATGGATTGTCAATGTGAAAGAATTCAAAGAGATGTGTTAGCACGTTGGCCCTCAAGAAATGAAGAATTTAAAAACCTTATTTTTTTGCTTTAATTAAATTTTATTTTCTTTGCAGATATTCTCTTGGAATGATTGCAGTCGGAAGAATTGATTAGATGAGCAATTCAAGACATGACGAAACTATTGAAATTCCTTCTTCTTCAGCCATTCAAGCCATCAAGCTTCTTATTATTACCTAATACCAGTCATCGTTATCAAATCCTATCTATAGCTTAGTTATACTTTATCTCTATTATTCTTTTGACCCCAATATTTCACGGGAAACTAATACTACTTTAAATCAATTGAAACTAGGCTTAGGTATTATTTAGATAGAAACATTTAATACCTCTTGTTTGGGTTTCAATTTTTATAATTTGTTTTATAACATTAACAACTTGTAACATTATACTAAATTTAATATTATATATTGGCTTAGATATATGCATTTGTGCAATAGCTGAACTTACAATTGATAAATAGTCGATTCAAAACTGCGACCCACGTCGTTCAGTCCTTTGCAATCATTAAATTTATAAAACGATAATACGAACACGAAATGTTCACTTTATAGATTCAAAACCTCTGCCCTACCTACCCTTAAAAGCCTATTTCTCTTATCTAGTACTCTAAAAACGTATTCTCTATCTTGAAATTATTTTATACTAATACCTACATGAAATTATTTTTATATTTGGGGTTTATATTATATTATGTGAGATCTTTTTCGTTAATAACTTATATATATATATATATATATACGTAGATAGATCATTAGTTTTATAAGCTTAGCTTTAGAAAATTTAGTTTAAGTTTTAAATATAGAAATTAATGATTCTTTTTTCTGTGCAGATTCAATGTATCTAGGAATTGAAGGAAGCAGTTATCGTTGAACCGTAAAATATGTCATTGGGATCTTCGATTAATATTTTATAACAAAATTTAATAATAATTCTAAATTAAGTACTTTTTCTGTGCAGATTTGTGGAGTCATTTAGAAAACGTCTTACCAACTATTTGATTATTTTGTGAAGCTAATTAAAACGTACGGAGTAATACGGAGAATAAATGCAAAGAGAGGGGGAAATCAACCTGGTGGTATCCGAAAAGAAAAAGCCAACTTCTTAGACAGTTTGGTGTAAGTACGCAGTTTCAGTGTTCTCAAATTAATGATGAACTTGATGGCAATGACATAAACTAATAGGTATGATAATAAATGTAAATAAGTTTCAACTCACAATATCTGACAATGCTCTGACTTTATAGGAACTAGGTACCCAGTTTAATATGTTTGCATATTTTTTAATTTCCCGTGGATTTTTTCTTGCTACGTTTTTGGTCAATGTAAAGCAGCATTGTTAATATTGTATAAACAGGTAAACGATAAGTTTTAATAAATTTCGGTAAAATTAAAAATTGTCATTTCTTATAATTTCTTAGAGATATTTGGAAGTACCTACGTCGACTCCTAAGGCTTATTGGAAGTCAGAGTGTTAATTTACTATTCGTTCATCTACGGGGATTAGAATAATATACAGATAACTGAACTCATTATGGCGAAGAAGAATTAACAGAAGTTTACATCTCAAGATGTCTTCACTCTTCCCATTTGTTCCTTTTTTTCGTACGCTTCTGTTCCCAACTTTACTATCTTGCTCCCCCCATGGAATGAAAGTAATAATGTGGATGTGGAATATACAAAGATAGTGCAAAACTATCACTCAAGTTTTTCTCCAATTTAAGTTTCTCGTAGACAACCATAATTACGCTTAAAGTAAGCAGAGAGTTGACGACAAAAGGCTTTTGAGGTAATAAGTTTTCTGGTACATGATACTATGTAATAGAATGGAAATTTAAAACTATTTTTTTAGGTTGAACAAGAAAAAAAAGTTCATCTATAATATAAAAGAAACATTTTGGCGTACATCCACAAAGTAGGTACTTATGGCGCGTTTATGAGAAATCAGTTGGAAAACGTACCTTTGGATTGTAAAAATCTTTCTATGACGCTGTGCAGGAGAAATGCATCCAGAGATTAGATAATCATTTATAATTCAAGTAAGTTGATATTATTCACTATGTTATATTGGTTCTGGTTAATATCAACGATTGCATAAGTATAGCTTACCTAGACAATATTCATTTTGTATTCGGAATATTTATCTTTAAATACTCATACGTAATCACCCCGTATACCTCTCGTGGTGTATCGTTGTAAATTCATTCCAATTGGATTTACAACAGTTGTAAGACCACCTACTGTGTTATCATCGTTTAGGTGATTTAGCATAACAATATCATACATTACTTCAAATAGGATTAATTAATATTTGTTAAGTAAGTGGTGAAATTAATTTAAGTTTTTTTTTTTTTTTTTTTAGATGATTTTAATTTATTCAACGAAAACAAATCAATTGTCATCGAGATTATGAAGATCAACTATTCCCATATATATATATTGCAAGCGCAGCTAATAATAGAAGAATGATATTGATGCATAAATATTGATATAATATCCATAGATATATGCTACACTAAGTGTAAATGTAAAATAAAAGATGTATATTTTCTCCCCATTTATATAGGGCTTGGAGTGGCGCCGATCGACGACGATTTCAACGGCAGAAATTTAAATTTCTTCTACTGGTTTGTACAAATTAATTGTACCCGTCACTTGATTTATAATTAAACTATTGTGTCGTTATTGTGATGAAGTGTGAAAAGTTTGTAGGTATAGTTGATTTTAAAATTGATTTTGTAAATTTCATAAGTAACAAAGAAAATTATTGTAGACATCATTTTTTTTAATTGCTAAAATATTTAATTTTCATAAGCACACAAATTTAACAAATTGTTTATGTTATACTACATTCTGTGCACTTGCTGCATATAGATAAATATCTAAAAATACTTTAATATTTAAGCCACTGATAGAAATTTAAGTATTCATCAAACTATTAAGGCAACATCATTGCATCTTTTTCTTAAAAGAATTCATTTTAATATTCAGGATAACGTCACAATGGTTTATTTAAATTTATTATCAAGTATCAAAACATTTTTAAGATTTTATTAAGCCTTTAAAAAATATCTCATAAACATTTCCTAGATTTACACTGCAAACGATATTGTTAACTTCTGCACTATATACATAATTCAATAGAATTAAAATTCAACTTGAAAAAGGAAAAATCAATTAAATTTCCTTAGTTATTAAAGCAATTGCATCGGCTAATTCAACTGATTCTTGATTAGGAATTTGTTTGGGATTTTAATTAAAGGCTCAAATAAGTACTCTCTCGTAATTATTTTCAAAATAAGTTGTATGGATTGATAGAAGATAGTACCTACGACAAGTAGTTTTTAAATGAAGGTGAGATTACATTGGCTCTTCTTAATTGAATTCGGTGAAAAATGTTCTCTTAATTATTATTTTAAATAATTTTTATTTAATGTAAAACTATTTGTTGGAAGCTTTTTAAATTCTTAACGCTGAATAACTAAAGTATTGCACTAACCGAATTGAATTAAAGAAACTTTCTTATTGCTTTTTTTTTTTAAATAAATTATCGATAGGAATATGAGGTCAGTACCTACAGGTTGCTAATGGATTGTTCACATTAGATTTAATCCAATTCAATTACAATGTCGATTTTTCTGGTTTACATTGAAACCAAATAATCAGTAAATTATTGATATTAGTTATTATATGTAGATCGCTATTTAAGAGTTCAAATGGTCCCAATATAATAGGATTTAATTTTTATAGTTTTAACATATTCCGTGGTTTCAAAGCGTTCAAAAATTTCATATTTTCAAATTCAAAGATATTGTAAAGTTCATTAACCAGAGGCCAGTTTCATACAATAATTGCCATACATTTTCGTTTGAACTATTTGAACACTGAAAGAAATTCTTGGTTCCATTGGGTTTTCAAGTAAATTTTTATTTATAACGAACTAAAAATTGTCATTTCAGAATGCCTACAGTTGGGAAATCATTATTTTATTGACCAGTTTTTCTTTCATCTAAAAAGTTAGACAAAAGGTTATGTTGAATGTGCCCAAAGAAAAGGTTTGCAATATGAAAATTTTTTCACCGCTGTCACATTACTTGTCAAAGGAAAATCGCTAGAATATGAATTAAATATTCCAATTTTTTTCCTTATGATTTTCACGATTAAATTCTAGAGCCGGTTTTATTTATTTTTCTAGTTTCGCCTTTTTCATTTGCAAACAATCAAATGACAATTCCCACACCCTTTGCCATATTCAACGCTTTTTATTTTAACTTGGATTTATTAAAGAAAAAGCTTTTTCATTTTAGCTTCTTATGGACCTATAATGTTGTGGTTTGCAATTTTCATTATTGTGTCAGACTTTGATGGGGAAAAAAGGAAAATTGGATAGAAAAATAATATTTGTTTTAGATATGTTTAGGGTGTTCTGTGAGAATTCTGAGCTACCTACACTCTCCATAAACTCTCTTGCCCTTATTTAATTTTAAATTTCTTTATTGCTGTAATTCAATGTCATTCCAATATTAAAGGCGTTACATTTTTATGGTCCAAGTTTTGGGTTCAAAAATTTCATATTTTAAAATTCAAAGGTATTGTCATATTATTTCGCTAGGGGGCAGTTCAATACAACAATGGTCGTTCATGTTTTATTGAACATTCCGAACCGTTTGAACAGTACAATAACTGCCTGATTGGCATTATTTTTTTGGTTAACTTGAATGCCTTGAATTTATCCCCACGATCCCCCCACTTAGGATATGCCCTTAATTGGTGAAAAATAAATTATGTTCAACTAAAAACAGGGAAAATGCAAAGCGTTATTTTTACCTTTCGAAGTATTAAGGAGTCGAAAGGAATATGGGGACGGGTGGAAAATGTTGGAAATGTTAGTTTACGTGATACTATTCACTTCTCTCTTTAACTTGCATTTCATCGATCTTTTCTACTTACTTTATTATTATTATTCTCCTTTTATGTGTATACATACACATACAACAACTGCCGACCACCTGTTGTTTTGATCGACCAAGTTGCAATGAAATCAGCGATAAAGTAGCGGAAATTTGTGCATTATTAATTAAATTTCTCAATTTATAGCAAAACTATTATTTGGTGCATCGATTGGAATATGGAAATGGAAAACTGTAAGTAAATTTTTCAAATTGTCGAAAGATAAAAATTGCACAGTACCTACAATGAGGTTAGTTTTTCATGCACAAGAAAAAAGTAATTTTCTCTTAATTGTTGCCCTAAAATTATGTTAATTGTCTTATTTAATCGCTTGCATTATTATATATTTCCGAAATTGATATTTAAATTTTCCAAAATAGGAATCAATGGAATACAAACAAATGCTACTTGTTGCTTTTGCATGTTGTATAGTTATTAGGAACTTAATATATATTATCTATTAGGTATTCTAACAATGTCTTGTGTTCTATTGGCAATCTATCTCAGGGTTTATTAAGTATTGCCCCTTATATTTGACGTCATTTGAAAAGTTATTTCAATTAATTCCCTCGGGATTTGTTGGAACCATTTGGTAGTACCTAGGTAGTACCATACTTGAATCAGGAATATTGACTCTTTGTTCAGTTACCAGGTCCATATTACTGCACGGATCAGATGATGAAGAATTGACAAGAATTAGTACCAACGAAGCTCTACTTGGTTCTGGCTTCTACAAACTACTATCCTCAAGTACTAATCGAACACATGGGTTGAAAGTAATAATGCGGAAATGAGATGTGATATGTGTGAGGATAGAGAACAATAATCCCAAGTTTTTCCCCAATTCGAGTTCCTCTTCGGCTCTTACTTTTGCACGTTGCAGTCTTCGCCTTTTTTTTTTTTTTTTTTGGAGTCATAAGATGAAATTAATAGTCCGACAATAAGATGTAATAAAATTTACGAAGATTTTGTGAAATTACTTCAAGTTTTACTCAACTTCAAATTCTTTGTAGACAATTGCGTAAAAGTTAAATGAGAGTTAAATAAAGACAATAAACTTTTGTGGTAAGTATGTAAATCTTTGGATCAAAGTATCAAGGTACCTAATACCCAGATTAAATTAAAAACTTTTATTTTAGATGGAAGTGAAAGAGAGACCCTCTTTACATATAAAAGTTAAGTTTTGGTGTACATCCACAAAAAATGGCTTTAATGAATCCACGCTTTTTGAACGAATCCAGGAATGACTTTCGGATACAGAAATCCTATAATGTGGTGTAATTGTCCATGGGATTCGCAGCATTATTCTCCTCCAAACCCACAATTTCGGGGGTCAATAGGACTTGGAGTTTACCTGAAAACAACCAAATCTGGAATGAATGCAGTGTGGTGATTGTGGAATATTCATGTAATAGTTTTATAATCAAAATACAACAAGTAGGTAGAGCTTTACTATTTACCTACCATTTTAAAAGTTTACATGTCTCCTACAATAATTTTACAATAACATTAAAACAGTCTTCTGGAGTGAAATAATTGTACTCAAATTCAAATAATAATATGATTTTATTTTTACAGATTTTGAGTCTCAAAATGGATGCAGAGAAAAGCAGTTGTTACCTAAATTAAATTCGCTTTGTAACAAATATATTTGGTGAATGGTAATCCGTTAGAGTTTTATTACTTTTATCATTCAATCAATAGTTTTTTAAAATTTCAGAAAAGGAGTGTCCGTTTTTCTTTCTAAATAAGAAGAGATATGCAATTGCAGACGCACAAGTTCAAAGCTTAGACTTTCCATCATGCCTCCGTGTATTTGTGGACTTATCACTAATAACATACGGAAGGAAATTATTACTGTTATAATATCCAAATTGGAGAGATTCCGTAAAAAAAAAAAAAAAAAATTCGTATATATCTTTAGACTGATTCAAACTTCAAAATTTTTCGTAAGACGTCATTTTTTTGTCTAATGGGGCAACCTGTGCAATAATTTATAAACCTTGAGTATAAGAATCAGGAAAAGAAATTAATTTATTGCAGCAGTTAGTTAGCACAGCATTTTGCCTTTTGAAGATCTTCTCAAGACTACTTTGAAAAATTTCTGTGTGTCAAAAAATCAATCTATCTTTGAATTTCTTTGTTAATGGCTTAAGTTTTCTTCAAATATGTTTCGTTGCCATAAAGTTTATCTTTAATGTCAAAATAATTTGTTGTTATCAATCACAATTATATCCATAATTGTCCCCTGACACTCTATTTGCTAACGTAGAATGGAGGAATTATTGAGTATTCGGACATTCCTCATCCCACGTCACTATATCTAGCACAGGAATAGAAGGAAAAACAGCACAGGGGCCAGAGGGAAAAAGGAAACGTAGGCAATCATCGACCTGCTGGAACAGCTCGTGGACAAGAGTTCGCGTCCGCAGCACGGCAAATACCTAATCGCTGAAAAAGGACCGTCCAGCAGATTCTGATCTCCAATTTATCTCCATCAATATATCTATCTATTGGAAACCATGTTAAAGATTACGAAGAAGAGAATGTTCTTTTCTTATTCATGTAATTTTATTTTTCAGGTGATTTATTGGATTTGAAGCGCCCCTTTCCGCAAAAGTGGAAGTAAATAATAGTTAAGCGAACGTTGCAGAATCATCATAAGCAAAGTCATCAAGAATTTATTCTCCGAATAGCTATATATATAATAAGCAAGGTGTCTGGCTCAAGAATCAAATAAAGGCAATAAAGAAATAAGGAGGAGCAAAGCAAGAAATATTTATATCTACTAGATATTTATATTGAATGAAGAAGCAAGCAACACTAGTGCCAAAACCAACAAGAACAACAACAACCACCGGAAAAATGACTACCAATAAGCCCATCTAATGAACTTTATTGAGAACGGGAGATCTACCGATATCTACTACTGGATCCATACAACTTGTTGAATTATTTAAATAAATTATTCATATTTTGTTATATTTGTCTATTTATTTGTTTAGTTCAAAGTTACAAACAACAATTTTTAAAACTGCCCATGTTGATATACATACGAGCAAACACCCGCAGATAAAAACAATACTTGCCAATGTAAATTAAGTAAATGTATGATTTTTAGATAATATCCGATGCATTAAAACCGAAAATGAACTTAGAATTTCAATTAAACGTTCACTTTTCGAGAAATTAGCGTTTTGTTTGTATGCTAAAATAAGAGGTTAAGGAACTCCATTTCACTCGGAGCATTACTTTACGATTGTAATATCGATTTAAATCGATAAAGTGAAGCTTATCGATGCAAGTTAACACAATTTAAGCATGAATCGATCGTTTTAAATGGTATTTTCATTAATTTAATGTCCACTAATTACAATTATCCAAGATCCATTTCTATCCGGTTCTACATAGTGGCAAAGTGGGCGTGGCTTTCAAAATAGTTCAGCGTTTTGTTGTCAGGTTTGAAGGGGTATGTCATTATCTTCATTTAGGATCAAAAATATCTTTATTTCTTCCCTTCTATCGTTATAAACCGATCGATTATTAGTAAATGATACAAAATATAACATTTTTTCCACTCGAACATCATTTAAAATTGTATTTTCAACCAATTTGATTTGCATGTTTAGCGGATGTCAAAGTTGTTTATGTTTCGCTCTATAGGCAACCCGGTGAGCATCAAAAAAACAAAATTCGACGATTTGCCCTTTTTGAACATGCCAATATTCAGTACTCTAACTCAAATTTCAGACATTTAAGGATGATTTTCTTTATGTCATGTAATGATTGGGATACCAAATGAAAGCTAATTGATTACTCTATTGATTTATCAAAAAAAACAACCAATATGTCTAAACGATGACATTGAAATTTGCTTTTCCGTCAGCAACTACATCCCTTTCTAACATTTAAGGGTGGTTTGCCCCCCTTAATATATTGAATTCGATTATGATTGGGATATCTATTGAAAGATAATGAATTACTCTATCGATTGACATCAAAAAATTACCAATATCTCCAAGCAATTACTTAGAAAACTGATTTTCCTAAATCGACTTTCAACCTTTATAAAATGTTACTTAAATCATGTGATTTCGCGTAAAAAGTAATTAAAAACATTACACTTATATAAAATCGATGGTTTACAGCTAAATTTGACACTTAAATGTTGATTAAAGGTCTACTTTTCGAGAAATTAGCATTTAAATGGGCCTAAAGAGTCGATAAGGAAAAATCCATTTTCAAAGTAATTGTTTGGAGATATTGGTAATTTTTTGATATTATTCGATAGAGTAACTCATTAGCTTTCCATTGATATGCCAGTCATAATCGAATTCAATGAAAAAAGAGGGGCAAAGCACCTTTTAATGTCTGAAAGGGTAGTAGTCGCCTAGGGAAAATCAATTTTTAAAGTAATTGTATGGATATATTGGTTGTTTTTTTTGATAAATCAATAGAGTAATCAATTAGCTTTCATTTGATATCCCAATCATTACATGGCATACAGAAAATCATCCTGAAATGTCCGAAATTTGAGTTAGAGTACTGAATATTGGCATGTTCAAAAAGGGCAAATCGTCGAATTTTGTTTTTTTGATGCTCACCGGGTTGCCTATAGAGCGAAACATAAACAACTTTGACATCCGCTAAACATGCATATAAAATAGGTTAAAAATACAATTTTAAATGATGTTCGAGTGGAAGAAATGTTATATTTTGTATAATTTACTAATAATCGATCGATTGATAGCGATAGGAGAGAAGAAATAAAGATATTTTTGGCTCTAAATGAAGATAATGACAGACCCCCTTTAGACGCTTATTTCTCGAAAAGTAGACCTTTAATCAACATTTAAGTGTCAAATTTAACTGTAAACCATCAATTTTATATAAGAATAATGTTTTTAATTACTTTTTACGCGAAATCACATGATTTAAGTTACATTTTATAAAGGCCAAGGGTCGATATGGGAAAGTCAATTTTCTCAGTAGTTGCTTGAAGATATTGGTAATTTTTTTATATCAATCGATAGAATAATTCAATAGCTTTCATTTGATATCCCAATCATAATCGGAATCAATATATTAAGGGGGGCAAACCACCCTGAAATGTCAGAAAGGGATGTAGTCGCCTAGGGAAAATCAATTTTTAAAGTAATTGTATGGATATATTGGTTGTTTTTTTTGATAAATCAATAGAGTAATCAATTAGCTTTCATTTGATATCCCAATCATTACATGGCATACAGAAAATCATCCTGAAATGTCCGAAATTTGAGTTAGAGTACTGAATATTGGCATGTTCAAAAAGGGCAAATCGTCGAATTTTGTTTTTTTGATGCTCACCGGGTTGCCTATAGAGCGAAACATAAACAACTTTGACATCCGCTAAACATGCAAATCAAATTGGTTGAAAATACAATTTTAAATGATGTTCGAGTGGAAGAAATGTTATATTTTGTATCATTTACTAATAATCGATCGATTGATAGCGATAGGAGAGAAGAAATAAAGATATTTTTGGCCCTAAATGAAGATAATGACAGACCCCCTTTAGACGCTTATTTCTCGAAAAGTAGACCTTTAATCAACATTTAAGTGTCAAATTTAGCTGTAAACCATCAATTTTATATAAGTGTAATGTTTTTAATTACTTTTGACGCGAAATCACATGATTTAAGTAACATTTTATAAAGGTTGAAAGTCGATTTAGGAAAATCAGTTTTCTAAGTAATTGCTTGGAGATATTGGTAATTTTTTTGATGTCAATCGATAGAGTAATTCATTATCTTTCAATAGATATCCCAATCATAATCGGGTTCAATATATTAAGGGGGGCAAACCACCCTTAAATGTCAGAAAGGGAAGTAGTCGCTGACGGAAAATCAAATTTCAATGTCATCGTTTAGACATATTGGCTGTTTTTTTATATAAATCAATAGAGTATTTAATTAGCTTTCATTTGATATCCCAATCATTACATGGCATAAAGAAAATCATCCTTAAATGTCTGAAATGTTTGACCTTAAATGACGATAATGACAGACCCCCTTCTTCAAACCTGACGACAAAACGCTGAACTATTTTGAAAGCCACGCCCACTTTGGTTTGTATCTAGCACTTATCCAAGACACAAACCAGTTCTACATACAAGTGGGCGTGGCTTCCAAAATAGTTCAGCGTTTTGTTGTCAGGCAGCGGTAATATCGGTTCGCAAAAGTTCTCAAAATTCAAACAATGAAAGCCGTATGTAGGCTTATGAAAGTGGCCTAAAAACGCTAATTACTCGACAAGTTGATGTTTAATCAAAATTCTAATTACATATTTGGTTTTAATGCATCGAATATTATCTAAAATTCATATATTCCCTCAACTTTACGCAGTCCATGAGCTGGTATCTAGGTGGATAGGTACCATATATTTCCAATCTTCCAATTCATTTACTCTTTTTCATGTCCATGTTTCAAGTGAATCTTAAAACAACAACAACAACAACTAAATATACCTACATTCCTATGATTAATTAGTAGTGGTTCATTAAAAAAAACTTATAAGCTAGTAAACCAACTACATACCTACAAAACTTACTTCTCATTTCTTCTAAATCAACCTAATAGATCGGAAATCGCCTTTAATTGAACCTAAAAACTTTTTGGCTTAGAAACAACACATGGGAAGGAATCTCCAATGTTCAAATACGATTCACCAAATGAATGCAGCAATTGCAACTATTTCTACGATCAATAACTATTTTGAAAATTGCAATAATTGTAAAATAAACTAATACTTACATGGGATTGTAAATAATATTATTTTTGTAAGAGAAAACTGACAATTCGTTGTGCAATGATAATCTTTTATTTTTACCGTTAGAATTATTCAAGGAGTCGTCGGGAATAAGGGGAATGTTGGGAGGTAAATGTTGGAAAGGTTTATGATACTATTCATTTCTCTCTCATACTTGCATCTCATCGATCTCATCTACTTATTTTACTATTAATACGCATACATACGTACGATATCATCTACACACGTTAGAAAATAAAAGTTGACTTTATTACTTTATATCTATCCAGTAACTCTATTCTATACATTACTAAGTGTAATTCGTTCCATAAAATAATAAGAAATATTAAATTAAACCAACGTTCGTTGTAATAAAATAACGTTATTCTTTAATTATTAAACTCAAATCACTTCCTTTAGCAAAAATGAAAATTTGAAAATAACCACACTTTTGAGTTTGACATGCGTACTTATAATGAACATAAACAACTATAAATCACCTGTTGTTTTGGTCGACCAAGTTGCAATGAATTTTGTGCATTATTAATTAAATTTCCCAATTTATAAAGAAATTAATATGCATAATGATAGTTGAGTGTTTGGTGCATCCATTAGAATATGAAAATGGAAAACTGTACGTAAATTTTTCAAATTGTCGATCGATAAAAATTGCACTGTACTGTATTGAGGTTGGTTTTTCATGCATAAGTAAAAAGTAATTTTCTCTTAATTGTTCCCTTAAAATTTTGTTGTTAATTGTCATTGTTTGATTAGATTTAATCGATTGCATTATTATATTTCCGAAATTGGTATTGAAATTTCCCAAAGTAGGTAACAATGGAACACAAATAAGTGCTACTTATTGGTTTTGCATGTGGTATAGTTATTACACTTAATATATTAGATATTCGAACAATATCAATGTATGTTTTATTGACTTAATCTTAGGGTTTATGAAATATTGCCCGTTATGTTTGACGTCAACATTGAAAAGTTATTTTAAATAATTCCAATAATTTCAATAATGGAACCATTTGGTAGTAGGTAGGTACCGTACTGGAATCAGGAATATTGACTCTTTGTTTAGTTACCAGGTTCATATTACTGCACGGATCAGATGATGAAGATTTGGTACCAACGAAGTTCTACAAACTACTATCCTCAAGTACTAATCCAAGACATGGGTCGAAAGTAATAATGCGGAAATGCAGGAGGATAGTGAACAATGTTCCCAAGTTTTTCCCCAATTCGAGTTCCTTGGAAACGGCCATGCATGCGATGCCATCAAGAAACTGCTGTATCTATTGGACAACAAACCGAATTCGTTACGATTAAAACTGGACCAGCTTTCATACGACCAACCTTCTTCGGTTCTTGCTTTTGCACGTTGCTGTCCTCGCCTTTTTTTTGGAGTCCTAAGATGAAATTAATGATACTACTACTACCTACGACAGTAAGATGTAAAAAATTGACCAAGATTTTGTGAGATTACTTCAAGTTTTACTTCACTTCAAGTCCCCTGGAGGCAACTGCATCAAAGTTAAATGATAGATGTCTAAAGGCAATCAGCTTTTGTTTGTGGTAAGTAAGTATGAAAACCTTTGGAACATAGTAACAGTAGATTACAATATTAAAAAAATATTTGTTTTAGTTAGTTGGAAATGAAAGACAAAAACTCTTTACGTATAAATGCTAAGTTTTGGTGTACATCCACAAAAAAATGGCCTGTAGTGAAAACGCTTTTCGAACGAATCTTGGAATACAGGATAGGTACATGGATTCAGAAAATTAGAACTCAACTATTGGTCGAAGGTATAGACCGAAGTAATGAATTCTAATGAATGTCAGAATAACGTTGGACACCGTTTAAGTAACCAGTTACATGCAACACCGCAGTAGTATCTACAGGAAAAATCAGAAAAAGTGCATTCAGTAGTACTTAGAAAGTCATTTCATTAACAATAAGGAGACAATATTCAAGTATGTAAGTTGAAATTATTTACTAATTTACATTAGTAGGTACCTACTGGTTGATATGGATAATTTTATTATTGTATGTAGTTTATGTTACAAAGAATTAATCGTGAAAAATTATTAGTTCATCTGTATTTATCTGAACAGTTCGGTAAAATGTACCTAATATATGCTAGACGGAAAAAAGATTAATGCGGCATAATATGATTAAAAATTTAAAATTTTTATGACTAAATATTTTATTACAATTTCAACTGTCCTCTTTTCTGCTATAAATTCTAGCTTCTTGTTATAATATATTTTTATTATTTTATCTATAAACATTATTAGTTGATCGTTTCTTCATAAGGCTTATAAGATTGAATTCATGCAATCAATCTCAAATGTTATTTTTTTCTTTTAGTGTTCCTTGATTCTTTCCGCGAATGGAGATTTCATTTGAAGATTTTTGGACTGGTGTGAAAGATATGCATTCGACACCAAAAACTGCTCTAAAGCAGTACATTTGCAAAGCATAGGTATTATTCAAACTCAACTCAACCATAGTTTATCGTTTTTTTCACATAAGTAAAACATCATTAATCATGGATATTGTATATAGGAAGACGATAGTATTTCGTGAAAGTTATACGATAGGCATACGCGTTCTATTATAGGCTAGGGGAAAATTAATTTTAAATTTATTTACAGTTACTATAAAACTTACAGTATCCATATAGATTTAATAATAGTTATAGTTTCAATCAAATTATGTAACCCAAGTCAATAGGAATATATCACAATAGGAATATTTGAATCAGCTTCTTATGAAATTCTGGTAACTACATTACCGACTTTTTTCAACAAACAATTTTTTTACTGAAAAACTCGTTTTTCTTTAAATTTTTCTTATAGAAATAGAAAAATTGTGTTTTAAAATTCATTTTATTAATTGAACATTTGATTTTCGCCAAGTTTTTTGTTAATTCGTATTTGAAAAAAATAATTAAATCATATATGTAACAATTGTTGTTTGAAAACAAAAAAAGAATTGTTTTCAACAGCAGACATATTGGTGATTTTGACTCGTTTTTACTTAAGTAACTTCATGTATTTATTTTAGTGGTACATAGTAAGTTTTTTATTATAAAAATTACCAACTATTATGTTTAAATATAGTTTGTGTATTTGTGGAATACTGGACATTGTTATATTCAACTTTTATCGACAAATTATAGCAGAAAATGGGTTGACGAATTGCACAGGTTAGATATGCATGTTCTATTTGGACTATTATTTTTCCTGTTTTCAAATTATCTGATTACTTTGTATTAGAGTATAGGGCAGTTAGCAAGTTTTGAAGAACACAACAATAGATTGGAATTAATGTGAACGTTACAACAATCAGTTTTTAGAGTCAATAAATTTAACATGGAATAACAATAGGGTATTCAAATATGATAGTAAGAGATGTGTTTATTTTGGCAATTTTTCAACAGTTACGACTTTCATAGGAATTTTCAGATATTTGTACTAAACTTTTAAAGAAGATGATTGTGTAATCATATCTCTGGAATACCAATATTTCCTTCAAATCTAAATTTCGATTTGGTAACATTATAAAACCAGTTTCTTTCAGATTTGGTGCATTTCTGTTCAATGAGGATGGAGAGTGGATATGTATGGAACACATAATATGTAATAATCAATAAGATCTTTGGAAATAGCAATATTAATGATCATAATGATGAATGGAATCAATCTCAAATAATTAAGAGTTCCTCAATTGACATGAATTTTGAACTGAACTATCGCTGAGAGCCATGGAGTGAAATTTACTATCAATACATTAAGATGCTACCGATTGATTGCTGACTTTATTATTCCATCGAAGGATTATATTATATATTACTGCTACTCTACACTATTAAGTTCTAAATACATTTGTCGTTGTAGAATTGTGAAACGATTGAATATTTGAAACCAAATATACACTAATCATACAATTTGTAAAAATTAAATCAAATCTACAGCCCATGCTGTGGATTTAGATAATTAAGACCCTATTTAGTCTAAATAATATCTAACATCCCTTACCCTGACAGCCTATATCAGAGATATCAATACGTTATCATATTTTTTTTATTCGATTGAAACACCTACCTGTGACATGAGACCAATCTTATGTTCTCTTCTAGTTATTTCAATTTTTATTGTATTATTTTTTTGGGGAAACAATTCTTAGATTTACTTGTATTTCTATTGGATATATGTATTTTTATCAAATGTTTTATTTCTGAATGTTTATTTTTATATTTTGATTTTATTTTAAAAATTCAAATTCCATTTTTTAATTGTGTTTTTTTTTTCTGTGCAGATGCAATGGTCACGGGAAAATCTGAAGAAATGAAGAAACGAAACCAAATTGTCTTTAGTTTTTGATTATTTTTTTCTGTTACAGATTTTTGCGGAACAATTGATAATGGAGCCGACCTCTATACCAATCGCCAAGTTATGAAAATTAATTCAAAACAACCACCCTCTCCCCCTTGAATGTTTTAAAAAAAAATAATAGAACAATGGGAATTCTTATATTGTTAGCTTAGCGCCGCCTACCTATCCAAAATAGTTCAGTTATAATATTATCTTAGCTTTATTGTTATTGTCTTTACGTAGTTTTTTATTAATTTTAAGTTTTTATATTCAACTGATTTGAAGAGATTAAATGTTGTTTTGTCTGTGCAGATTCGATGGATTGTCAATGTGAAAGAATTCAAAGAGATGTGTTAGCACGTTGGCCCTCAAGAAATGAAGAATTTAAAAACCTTATTTTTTTGCTTTAATTAAATTTTATTTTCTTTGCAGATATTCTCTTGGAATGATTGCAGTCGGAAGAATTGATTAGATGAGCAATTCAAGACATGACGAAACTATTGAAATTCCTTCTTCTTCAGCCATTCAAGCCATCAAGCTTCTTATTATTACCTAATACCAGTCATCGTTATCAAATCCTATCTATAGCTTAGTTATACTTTATCTCTATTATTCTTTTGACCCCAATATTTCACGGGAAACTAATACTACTTTAAATCAATTGAAACTAGGCTTAGGTATTATTTAGATAGAAACATTTAATACCTCTTGTTTGGGTTTCAATTTTTATAATTTGTTTTATAACATTAACAACTTGTAACATTATACTAAATTTAATATTATATATTGGCTTAGATATATGCATTTGTGCAATAGCTGAACTTACAATTGATAAATAGTCGATTCAAAACTGCGACCCACGTCGTTCAGTCCTTTGCAATCATTAAATTTATAAAACGATAATACGAACACGAAATGTTCACTTTATAGATTCAAAACCTCTGCCCTACCTACCCTTAAAAGCCTATTTCTCTTATCTAGTACTCTAAAAACGTATTCTCTATCTTGAAATTATTTTATACTAATACCTACATGAAATTATTTTTATATTTGGGGTTTATATTATATTATGTGAGATCTTTTTCGTTAATAACTTATATATATATATATATATATACGTAGATAGATCATTAGTTTTATAAGCTTAGCTTTAGAAAATTTAGTTTAAGTTTTAAATATAGAAATTAATGATTCTTTTTTCTGTGCAGATTCAATGTATCTAGGAATTGAAGGAAGCAGTTATCGTTGAACCGTAAAATATGTCATTGGGATCTTCGATTAATATTTTATAACAAAATTTAATAATAATTCTAAATTAAGTACTTTTTCTGTGCAGATTTGTGGAGTCATTTAGAAAACGTCTTACCAACTATTTGATTATTTTGTGAAGCTAATTAAAACGTACGGAGTAATACGGAGAATAAATGCAAAGAGAGGGGGAAATCAACCTGGTGGTATCCGAAAAGAAAAAGCCAACTTCTTAGACAGTTTGGTGTAAGTACGCAGTTTCAGTGTTCTCAAATTAATGATGAACTTGATGGCAATGACATAAACTAATAGGTATGATAATAAATGTAAATAAGTTTCAACTCACAATATCTGACAATGCTCTGACTTTATAGGAACTAGGTACCCAGTTTAATATGTTTGCATATTTTTTAATTTCCCGTGGATTTTTTCTTGCTACGTTTTTGGTCAATGTAAAGCAGCATTGTTAATATTGTATAAACAGGTAAACGATAAGTTTTAATAAATTTCGGTAAAATTAAAAATTGTCATTTCTTATAATTTCTTAGAGATATTTGGAAGTACCTACGTCGACTCCTAAGGCTTATTGGAAGTCAGAGTGTTAATTTACTATTCGTTCATCTACGGGGATTAGAATAATATACAGATAACTGAACTCATTATGGCGAAGAAGAATTAACAGAAGTTTACATCTCAAGATGTCTTCACTCTTCCCATTTGTTCCTTTTTTTCGTACGCTTCTGTTCCCAACTTTACTATCTTGCTCCCCCCATGGAATGAAAGTAATAATGTGGATGTGGAATATACAAAGATAGTGCAAAACTATCACTCAAGTTTTTCTCCAATTTAAGTTTCTCGTAGACAACCATAATTACGCTTAAAGTAAGCAGAGAGTTGACGACAAAAGGCTTTTGAGGTAATAAGTTTTCTGGTACATGATACTATGTAATAGAATGGAAATTTAAAACTATTTTTTTAGGTTGAACAAGAAAAAAAAGTTCATCTATAATATAAAAGAAACATTTTGGCGTACATCCACAAAGTAGGTACTTATGGCGCGTTTATGAGAAATCAGTTGGAAAACGTACCTTTGGATTGTAAAAATCTTTCTATGACGCTGTGCAGGAGAAATGCATCCAGAGATTAGATAATCATTTATAATTCAAGTAAGTTGATATTATTCACTATGTTATATTGGTTCTGGTTAATATCAACGATTGCATAAGTATAGCTTACCTAGACAATATTCATTTTGTATTCGGAATATTTATCTTTAAATACTCATACGTAATCACCCCGTATACCTCTCGTGGTGTATCGTTGTAAATTCATTCCAATTGGATTTACAACAGTTGTAAGACCACCTACTGTGTTATCATCGTTTAGGTGATTTAGCATAACAATATCATACATTACTTCAAATAGGATTAATTAATATTTGTTAAGTAAGTGGTGAAATTAATTTAAGTTTTTTTTTTTTTTTAGATGATTTTAATTTATTCAACGAAAACAAATCAATTGTCATCGAGATTATGAAGATCAACTATTCCCATATATATATATTGCAAGCGCAGCTAATAATAGAAGAATGATATTGATGCATAAATATTGATATAATATCCATAGATATATGCTACACTAAGTGTAAATGTAAAATAAAAGATGTATATTTTCTCCCCATTTATATAGGGCTTGGAGTGGCGCCGATCGACGACGATTTCAACGGCAGAAATTTAAAGTTCTTCTACTGGTTTGTACAAATTAATTGTACCCGTCACTTGATTTATAATTAAACTATTGTGTCGTTATTGTGATGAAGTGTGAAAAGTTTGTAGGTATAGTTGATTTTAAAATTGATTTTGTAAATTTCATAAGTAACAAAGAAAATTATTGTAGACATCATTTTTTTTAATTGCTAAAATATTTAATTTTCATAAGCACACAAATTTAACAAATTGTTTATGTTATACTACATTCTGTGCACTTGCTGCATATAGATAAATATCTAAAAATACTTTAATATTTAAGCCACTGATAGAAATTTAAGTATTCATCAAACTATTAAGGCAACATCATTGCATCTTTTTCTTAAAAGAATTCATTTTAATATTCAGGATAACGTCACAATGGTTTATTTAAATTTATTATCAAGTATCAAAACATTTTTAAGATTTTATTAAGCCTTTAAAAAATATCTCATAAACATTTCCTAGATTTACACTGCAAACGATATTGTTAACTTCTGCACTATATACATAATTCAATAGAATTAAAATTCAACTTGAAAAAGGAAAAATCAATTAAATTTTCTTAGTTATTAAAGCAATTGCATCGGCTAATTCAACTGATTCTTGATTAGGAATTTGTTTGGGATTTTAATTAAAGGCTCAAATAAGTACTCTCTCGTAATTATTTTCAAAATAAGTTGTATGGATTGATAGAAGATAGTACCTACGACAAGTAGTTTTTAAATGAAGGTGAGATTACATTGGCTCTTCTTAATTGAATTCGGTGAAAAATGTTCTCTTAATTATTATTTTAAATAATTTTTATTTAATGTAAAACTATTTGTTGGAAGCTTTTTAAATTCTTAACGCTGAATAACTAAAGTATTGCACTAACCGAATTGAATTAAAGAAACTTTCTTATTGCTTTTTTTTTTTTAAATAAATTATCGATAGGAATATGAGGTCAGTACCTACAGGTTGCTAATGGATTGTTCACATTAGATTTAATCCAATTCAATTACAATGTCGATTTTTCTGGTTTACATTGAAACCAAATAATCAGTAAATTATTGATATTAGTTATTATATGTAGATCGCTATTTAAGAGTTCAAATGGTCCCAATATAATAGGATTTAATTTTTATAGTTTTAACATATTCCGTGGTTTCAAAGCGTTCAAAAATTTCATATTTTCAAATTCAAAGATATTGTAAAGTTCATTAACCAGAGGCCAGTTTCATACAATAATTGCCATACATTTTCGTTTGAACTATTTGAACACTGAAAGAAATTCTTGGTTCCATTGGGTTTTCAAGTAAATTTTTATTTATAACGAACTAAAAATTGTCATTTCAGAATGCCTACAGTTGGGAAATCATTATTTTATTGACCAGTTTTTCTTTCATCTAAAAAGTTAGACAAAAGGTTATGTTGAATGTGCCCAAAGAAAAGGTTTGCAATATGAAAATTTTTTCACCGCTGTCACATTACTTGTCAAAGGAAAATCGCTAGAATATGAATTAAATATTCCAATTTTTTTCCTTATGATTTTCACGATTAAATTCTAGAGCCGGTTTTATTTATTTTTCTAGTTTCGCCTTTTTCATTTGCAAACAATCAAATGACAATTCCCACACCCTTTGCCATATTCAACGCTTTTTATTTTAACTTGGATTTATTAAAGAAAAAGCTTTTTCATTTTAGCTTCTTATGGACCTATAATGTTGTGGTTTGCAATTTTCATTATTGTGTCAGACTTTGATGGGGAAAAAAGGAAAATTGGATAGAAAAATAATATTTGTTTTAGATATGTTTAGGGTGTTCTGTGAGAATTCTGAGCTACCTACACTCTCCATAAACTCTCTTGCCCTTATTTAATTTTAAATTTCTTTATTGCTGTAATTCAATGTCATTCCAATATTAAAGGCGTTACATTTTTATGGTCCAAGTTTTGGGTTCAAAAATTTCATATTTTAAAATTCAAAGGTATTGTCATATTATTTCGCTAGGGGGCAGTTCAATACAACAATGGTCGTTCATGTTTTATTGAACATTCCGAACCGTTTGAACAGTACAATAACTGCCTGATTGGCATTATTTTTTTGGTTAACTTGAATGCCTTGAATTTATCCCCACGATCCCCCCACTTAGGATATGCCCTTAATTGGTGAAAAATAAATTATGTTCAACTAAAAACAGGGAAAATGCAAAGCGTTATTTTTACCTTTCGAAGTATTAAGGAGTCGAAAGGAATATGGGGACGGGTGGAAAATGTTGGAAATGTTAGTTTACGTGATACTATTCACTTCTCTCTTTAACTTGCATTTCATCGATCTTTTCTACTTACTTTATTATTATTATTCTCCTTTTATGTGTATACATACACATACAACAACTGCCGACCACCTGTTGTTTTGATCGACCAAGTTGCAATGAAATCAGCGATAAAGTAGCGGAAATTTGTGCATTATTAATTAAATTTCTCAATTTATAGCAAAACTATTATTTGGTGCATCGATTGGAATATGGAAATGGAAAACTGTAAGTAAATTTTTCAAATTGTCGAAAGATAAAAATTGCACAGTACCTACAATGAGGTTAGTTTTTCATGCACAAGAAAAAAGTAATTTTCTCTTAATTGTTGCCCTAAAATTATGTTAATTGTCTTATTTAATCGCTTGCATTATTATATATTTCCGAAATTGATATTTAAATTTTCCAAAATAGGAATCAATGGAATACAAACAAATGCTACTTGTTGCTTTTGCATGTTGTATAGTTATTAGGAACTTAATATATATTATCTATTAGGTATTCTAACAATGTCTTGTGTTCTATTGGCAATCTATCTCAGGGTTTATTAAGTATTGCCCCTTATATTTGACGTCATTTGAAAAGTTATTTCAATTAATTCCCTCGGGATTTGTTGGAACCATTTGGTAGTACCTAGGTAGTACCATACTTGAATCAGGAATATTGACTCTTTGTTCAGTTACCAGGTCCATATTACTGCACGGATCAGATGATGAAGATTTGACAAGAATTAGTACCAACGAAGCTCTACTTGGTTCTGGCTTCTACAAACTACTATCCTCAAGTACTAATCGAACACATGGGTTGAAAGTAATAATGCGGAAATGAGATGTGATATGTGTGAGGATAGAGAACAATAATCCCAAGTTTTTCCCCAATTCGAGTTCCTCTTCGGCTCTTACTTTTGCACGTTGCAGTCTTCGCCTTTTTTTTTTTTTTTTTTGGAGTCATAAGATGAAATTAATAGTCCGACAATAAGATGTAATAAAATTTACGAAGATTTTGTGAAATTACTTCAAGTTTTACTCAACTTCAAATTCTTTGTAGACAATTGCGTAAAAGTTAAATGAGAGTTAAATAAAGACAATAAACTTTTGTGGTAAGTATGTAAATCTTTGGATCAAAGTATCAAGGTACCTAATACCCAGATTAAATTAAAAACTTTTATTTTAGATGGAAGTGAAAGAGAGACCCTCTTTACATATAAAAGTTAAGTTTTGGTGTACATCCACAAAAAATGGCTTTAATGAATCCACGCTTTTTGAACGAATCCAGGAATGACTTTCGGATACAGAAATCCTATAATGTGGTGTAATTGTCCATGGGATTCGCAGCATTATTCTCCTCCAAACCCACAATTTCGGGGGTCAATAGGACTTGGAGTTTACCTGAAAACAACCAAATCTGGAATGAATGCAGTGTGGTGATTGTGGAATATTCATGTAATAGTTTTATAATCAAAATACAACAAGTATGTAGAGCTTTACTATTTACCTACCATTTTAAAAGTTTACATGTCTCCTACAATAATTTTACAATAACATTAAAACAGTCTTCTGGAGTGAAATAATTGTACTCAAATTCAAATAATAATATGATTTTATTTTTACAGATTTTGAGTCTCAAAATGGATGCAGAGAAAAGCAGTTGTTACCTAAATTAAATTCGCTTTGTAACAAATATATTTGGTGAATGGTAATCCGTTAGAGTTTTATTACTTTTATCATTCAATCAATAGTTTTTTAAAATTTCAGAAAAGGAGTGTCCGTTTTTCTTTCTAAATAAGAAGAGATATGCAATTGCAGACGCACAAGTTCAAAGCTTAGACTTTCCATCATGCCTCCGTGTATTTGTGGACTTATCACTAATAACATACGGAAGGAAATTATTACTGTTAAAATATCAAAATTGGAGAGATTCCGTAAAAAAAAAAAAAAAATCGTATATATCTTTAGACTGATTCAAACTTCAAAATTTTTCGTAAGACGTCATTTTTTTGTCTAATGGGGCAACCTGTGCAATAATTTATAAACCTTGAGTATAAGAATCAGGAAAAGAAATTAATTTATTGCAGCAGTTAGTTAGCACAGCATTTTGCCTTTTGAAGATCTTCTCAAGACTACTTTGAAAAATTTCTGTGTGTCAAAAAATCAATCTATCTTTGAATTTCTTTGTTAATGGCTTAAGTTTTCTTCAAATATGTTTCGTTGCCATAAAGTTTATCTTTAATGTCAAAATAATTTGTTGTTATCAATCACAATTATATCCATAATTGTCCCCTGACACTCTATTTGCTAACGTAGAATGGAGGAATTATTGAGTATTCGGACATTCCTCATCCCACGTCACTATATCTAGCACAGGAATAGAAGGAAAAACAGCACAGGGGCCAGAGGGAAAAAGGAAACGTAGGCAATCATCGACCTGCTGGAACAGCTCGTGGACAAGAGTTCGCGTCCGCAGCACGGCAAATACCTAATCGCTGAAAAAGGACCGTCCAGCAGATTCTGATCTCCAATTTATCTCCATCAATATATCTATCTATTGGAAACCATGTTAAAGATTACGAAGAAGAGAATGTTCTTTTCTTATTCATGTAATTTTATTTTTCAGGTGATTTATTGGATTTGAAGCGCCCCTTTCCGCAAAAGTGGAAGTAAATAATAGTTAAGCGAACGTTGCAGAATCATCATAAGCAAAGTCATCAAGAATTTATTCTCCGAATAGCTATATATAATAAGCAAGGTGTCTGGCTCAAGAATCAAATAAAGGCAATAAAGAAATAAGGAGGAGCAAAGCAAGAAATATTTATATCTACTAGATATTTATATTGAATGAAGAAGCAAGCAACACTAGTGCCAAAACCAACAAGAACAACAACAACCACCGGAAAAATGACTACCAATAAGCCCATCTAATGAACTTTATTGAGAACGGGAGATCTACCGATATCTACTACTGGATCCATACAACTTGTTGAATTATTTAAATAAATTATTCATATTTTGTTATATTTGTCTATTTATTTGTTTAGTTCAAAGTTACAAACAACAATTTTTAAAACTGCCCATGTTGATATACATACGAGCAAACACCCGCAGATAAAAACAATACTTGCCAATGTAAATTAAGTAAATGTATGATTTTTAGATAATATCCGATGCATTAAAACCGAAAATGAACTTAGAATTTCAATTAAACGTTCACTTTTCGAGAAATTAGCGTTTTGTTTGTATGCTAAAATAAGAGGTTAAGGAACTCCATTTCACTCGGAGCATTACTTTACGATTGTAATATCGATTTAAATCGATAAAGTGAAGCTTATCGATGCAAGTTAACACAATTTAAGCATGAATCGATCGTTTTAAATGGTATTTTCATTAATTTAATGTCCACTAATTACAATTATCCAAGATCCATTTCTATCCGGTTCTACATAGTGGCAAAGTGGGCGTGGCTTTCAAAATAGTTCAGCGTTTTGTTGTCAGGTTTGAAGGGGTATGTCATTATCTTCATTTAGGATCAAAAATATCTTTATTTCTTCCCTTCTATCGTTATAAACCGATCGATTATTAGTAAATGATACAAAATATAACATTTTTTCCACTCGAACATCATTTAAAATTGTATTTTCAACCAATTTGATTTGCATGTTTAGCGGATGTCAAAGTTGTTTATGTTTCGCTCTATAGGCAACCCGGTGAGCATCAAAAAAACAAAATTCGACGATTTGCCCTTTTTGAACATGCCAATATTCAGTACTCTAACTCAAATTTCAGACATTTAAGGATGATTTTCTTTATGTCATGTAATGATTGGGATACCAAATGAAAGCTAATTGATTACTCTATTGATTTATCAAAAAAAACAACCAATATGTCTAAACGATGACATTGAAATTTGCTTTTCCGTCAGCAACTACATCCCTTTCTAACATTTAAGGGTGGTTTGCCCCCCTTAATATATTGAATTCGATTATGATTGGGATATCTATTGAAAGATAATGAATTACTCTATCGATTGACATCAAAAAAATTACCAATATCTCCAAGCAATTACTTAGAAAACTGATTTTCCTAAATCGACTTTCAACCTTTATAAAATGTTACTTAAATCATGTGATTTCGCGTAAAAAGTAATTAAAAACATTACACTTATATAAAATCGATGGTTTACAGCTAAATTTGACACTTAAATGTTGATTAAAGGTCTACTTTTCGAGAAATTAGCATTTAAATGGGCCTAAAGAGTCGATAAGGAAAAATCCATTTTCAAAGTAATTGTTTGGAGATATTGGTAATTTTTTGATATTATTCGATAGAGTAACTCATTAGCTTTCCATTGATATGCCAGTCATAATCGAATTCAATGAAAAAAGAGGGGCAAAGCACCTTTTAATGTCTGAAAGGGTAGTAGTCGCCTAGGGAAAATCAATTTTTAAAGTAATTGTATGGATATATTGGTTGTTTTTTTTGATAAATCAATAGAGTAATCAATTAGCTTTCATTTGATATCCCAATCATTACATGGCATACAGAAAATCATCCTGAAATGTCCGAAATTTGAGTTAGAGTACTGAATATTGGCATGTTCAAAAAGGGCAAATCGTCGAATTTTGTTTTTTTGATGCTCACCGGGTTGCCTATAGAGCGAAACATAAACAACTTTGACATCCGCTAAACATGCAAATCAAATTGGTTGAAAATACAATTTTAAATGATGTTCGAGTGGAAGAAATGTTATATTTTGTATAATTTACTAATAATCGATCGATTGATAGCGATAGGAGAGAAGAAATAAAGATATTTTTGGCTCTAAATGAAGATAATGACAGACCCCCTTTAGACGCTTATTTCTCGAAAAGTAGACCTTTAATCAACATTTAAGTGTCAAATTTAGCTGTAAACCATCAATTTTATATAAGTGTAATGTTTTTAATTACTTTTGACGCGAAATCACATGATTTAAGTAACATTTTATAAAGGTTGAAAGTCGATTTAGGAAAATCAGTTTTCTAAGTAATTGCTTGGAGATATTGGTAATTTTTTTGATGTCAATCGATAGAGTAATTCATTATCTTTCAATAGATATCCCAATCATAATCGGGTTCAATATATTAAGGGGGGCAAACCACCCTTAAATGTCAGAAAGGGAAGTAGTCGCTGACGGAAAATCAAATTTCAATGTCATCGTTTAGACATATTGGCTGTTTTTTTATATAAATCAATAGAGTATTTAATTAGCTTTCATTTGATATCCCAATCATTACATGGCATAAAGAAAATCATCCTTAAATGTCTGAAATGTTTGACCTTAAATGACGATAATGACAGACCCCCTTCTTCAAACCTGACGACAAAACGCTGAACTATTTTGAAAGCCACGCCCACTTTGGTTTGTATCTAGCACTTATCCAAGACACAAACCAGTTCTACATACAAGTGGGCGTGGCTTCCAAAATAGTTCAGCGTTTTGTTGTCAGGCAGCGGTAATATCGGTTCGCAAAAGTTCTCAAAATTCAAACAATGAAAGCCGTATGTAGGCTTATGAAAGTGGCCTAAAAACGCTAATTACTCGACAAGTTGATGTTTAATCAAAATTCTAATTACATATTTGGTTTTAATGCATCGAATATTATCTAAAATTCATATATTCCCTCAACTTTACGCAGTCCATGAGCTGGTATCTAGGTGGATAGGTACCATATATTTCCAATCTTCCAATTCATTTACTCTTTTTCATGTCCATGTTTCAAGTGAATCTTAAAACAACAACAACAACAACTAAATATACCTACATTCCTATGATTAATTAGTAGTGGTTCATTAAAAAAAACTTATAAGCTAGTAAACCAACTACATACCTACAAAACTTACTTCTCATTTCTTCTAAATCAACCTAATAGATCGGAAATCGCCTTTAATTGAACCTAAAAACTTTTTGGCTTAGAAACAACACATGGGAAGGAATCTCCAATGTTCAAATACGATTCACCAAATGAATGCAGCAATTGCAACTATTTCTACGATCAATAACTATTTTGAAAATTGCAATAATTGTAAAATAAACTAATACTTACATGGGATTGTAAATAATATTATTTTTGTAAGAGAAAACTGACAATTCGTTGTGCAATGATAATCTTTTATTTTTACCGTTAGAATTATTCAAGGAGTCGTCGGGAATAAGGGGAATGTTGGGAGGTAAATGTTGGAAAGGTTTATGATACTATTCATTTCTCTCTCATACTTGCATCTCATCGATCTCATCTACTTATTTTACTATTAATACGCATACATACGTACGATATCATCTACACACGTTAGAAAATAAAAGTTGACTTTATTACTTTATATCTATCCAGTAACTCTATTCTATACATTACTAAGTGTAATTCGTTCCATAAAATAATAAGAAATATTAAATTAAACCAACGTTCGTTGTAATAAAATAACGTTATTCTTTAATTATTAAACTCAAATCACTTCCTTTAGCAAAAATGAAAATTTGAAAATAACCACACTTTTGAGTTTGACATGCGTACTTATAATGAACATAAACAACTATAAATCACCTGTTGTTTTGGTCGACCAAGTTGCAATGAATTTTGTGCATTATTAATTAAATTTCCCAATTTATAAAGAAATTAATATGCATAATGATAGTTGAGTGTTTGGTGCATCCATTAGAATATGAAAATGGAAAACTGTACGTAAATTTTTCAAATTGTCGATCGATAAAAATTGCACTGTACTGTATTGAGGTTGGTTTTTCATGCATAAGTAAAAAGTAATTTTCTCTTAATTGTTCCCTTAAAATTTTGTTGTTAATTGTCATTGTTTGATTAGATTTAATCGATTGCATTATTATATTTCCGAAATTGGTATTGAAATTTCCCAAAGTAGGTAACAATGGAACACAAATAAGTGCTACTTATTGGTTTTGCATGTGGTATAGTTATTACACTTAATATATTAGATATTCGAACAATATCAATGTATGTTTTATTGACTTAATCTTAGGGTTTATGAAATATTGCCCCTTATGTTTGACGTCAACATTGAAAAGTTATTTTAAATAATTCCAATAATTTCAATAATGGAACCATTTGGTAGTAGGTACCGTACTGGAATCAGGAATATTGACTTTTTGTTTAGTTACCAGGTTCATATTACTGCACGGATCAGATGATGAAGATTTGGTACCAACGAAGTTCTACAAACTACTATCCTCAAGTACTAATCCAAGACATGGGTCGAAAGTAATAATGCGGAAATGCAGGAGGATAGTGAACAATGTTCCCAAGTTTTTCCCCAATTCGAGTTCCTTGGAAACGGCCATGCATGCGATGCCATCAAGAAACTGCTGTATCTATTGGACAACAAACCGAATTCGTTACGATTAAAACTGGACCAGCTTTCATACGACCAACCTTCTTCGGTTCTTGCTTTTGCACGTTGCTGTCCTCGCCTTTTTTTTGGAGTCCTAAGATGAAATTAATGATACTACTACTACCTACGACAGTAAGATGTAAAAAATTGACCAAGATTTTGTGAGATTACTTCAAGTTTTACTTCACTTCAAGTCCCCTGGAGGCAACTGCATCAAAGTTAAATGATAGATGTCTAAAGGCAATCAGCTTTTGTTTGTGGTAAGTAAGTATGAAAACCTTTGGAACATAGTAACAGTAGATTACAATATTAAAAAAATATTTGTTTTAGTTAGTTGGAAATGAAAGACAAAAACTCTTTACGTATAAATGCTAAGTTTTGGTGTACATCCACAAAAAAATGGCCTGTAGTGAAAACGCTTTTCGAACGAATCTTGGAATACAGGATAGGTACATGGATTCAGAAAATTAGAACTCAACTATTGGTCGAAGGTATAGACCGAAGTAATGAATTCTAATGAATGTCAGAATAACGTTGGACACCGTTTAAGTAACCAGTTACATGCAACACCGCAGTAGTATCTACAGGAAAAATCAGAAAAAGTGCATTCAGTAGTACTTAGAAAGTCATTTCATTAACAATAAGGAGACAATATTCAAGTATGTAAGTTGAAATTATTTACTAATTTACATTAGTAGGTACCTACTGGTTGATATGGATAATTTTATTATTGTATGTAGTTTATGTTACAAAGAATTAATCGTGAAAAATTATTAGTTCATCTGTATTTATCTGAACAGTTCGGTAAAATGTACCTAATATATGCTAGACGGAAAAAAGATTAATGCGGCATAATATGATTAAAAATTTAAAATTTTTATGACTAAATATTTTATTACAATTTCAACTGTCCTCTTTTCTGCTATAAATTCTAGCTTCTTGTTATAATATATTTTTATTATTTTATCTATAAACATTATTAGTTGATCGTTTCTTCATAAGGCTTATAAGATTGAATTCATGCAATCAATCTCAAATGTTATTTTTTTCTTTTAGTGTTCCTTGATTCTTTCCGCGAATGGAGATTTCATTTGAAGATTTTTGGACTGGTGTGAAAGATATGCATTCGACACCAAAAACTGCTCTAAAGCAGTACATTTGCAAAGCATAGGTATTATTCAAACTCAACTCAACCATAGTTTATCGTTTTTTTCACATAAGTAAAACATCATTAATCATGGATATTGTATATAGGAAGACGATAGTATTTCGTGAAAGTTATACGATAGGCATACGCGTTCTATTATAGGCTAGGGGAAAATTAATTTTAAATTTATTTACAGTTACTATAAAACTTACAGTATCCATATAGATTTAATAATAGTTATAGTTTCAATCAAATTATGTAACCCAAGTCAATAGGAATATATCACAATAGGAATATTTGAATCAGCTTCTTATGAAATTCTGGTAACTACATTACCGACTTTTTTCAACAAACAATTTTTTTACTGAAAAACTCGTTTTTCTTTAAATTTTTCTTATAGAAATAGAAAAATTGTGTTTTAAAATTCATTTTATTAATTGAACATTTGATTTTCGCCAAGTTTTTTGTTAATTCGTATTTGAAAAAAATAATTAAATCATATATGTAACAATTGTTGTTTGAAAACAAAAAAAGAATTGTTTTCAACAGCAGACATATTGGTGATTTTGACTCGTTTTTACTTAAGTAACTTCATGTATTTATTTTAGTGGTACATAGTAAGTTTTTTATTATAAAAATTACCAACTATTATGTTTAAATATAGTTTGTGTATTTGTGGAATACTGGACATTGTTATATTCAACTTTTATCGACAAATTATAGCAGAAAATGGGTTGACGAATTGCACAGGTTAGATATGCATGTTCTATTTGGACTATTATTTTTCCTGTTTTCAAATTATCTGATTACTTTGTATTAGAGTATAGGGCAGTTAGCAAGTTTCAAAGAACACAACAATAGATTGGAATTAATGTGAACGTTACAACAATCAGTTTTTAGAGTCAATAAATTTAACATGGAATAACAATAGGGTATTCAAATATGATAGTAAGAGATGTGTTTATTTTGGCAATTTTTCAACAGTTACGACTTTCATAGGAATTTTCAGATATTTGTACTAAACTTTTAAAGAAGATGATTGTGTAATCATATCTCTGGAATACCAATATTTCCTTCAAATCTAAATTTCGATTTGGTAACATTATAAAACCAGTTTCTTTCAGATTTGGTGCATTTCTGTTCAATGAGGATGGAGAGTGGATATGTATGGAACACATAATATGTAATAATCAATAAGATCTTTGGAAATAGCAATATTAATGATCATAATGATGAATGGAATCAATCTCAAATAATTAAGAGTTCCTCAATTGACATGAATTTTGAACTGAACTATCGCTGAGAGCCATGGAGTGAAATTTACTATCAATACATTAAGATGCTACCGATTGATTGCTGACTTTATTATTCCATCGAAGGATTATATTATATATTACTGCTACTCTACACTATTAAGTTCTAAATACATTTGTCGTTGTAGAATTGTGAAACGATTGAATATTTGAAACCAAATATACACTAATCATACAATTTGTAAAAATTAAATCAAATCTACAGCCCATGCTGTGGATTTAGATAATTAAGACCCTATTTAGTCTAAATAATATCTAACATCCCTTACCCTGACAGCCTATATCAGAGATATCAATACGTTATCATATTTTTTTTATTCGATTGAAACACCTACCTGTGACATGAGACCAATCTTATGTTCTCTTCTAGTTATTTCAATTTTTATTGTATTATTTTTTTGGGGAAACAATTCTTAGATTTACTTGTATTTCTATTGGATATATGTATTTTTATCAAATGTTTATTTTTATATTTTGATTTTATTTTAAAAATTCAAATTCCATTTTTTAATTGTGTTTTTTTTTCTGTGCAGATGCAATGGTCACGGGAAAATCTGAAGAAATGAAGAAACGAAACCAAATTGTCTTTAGTTTTTGATTATTTTTTTCTGTTACAGATTTTTGCGGAACAATTGATAATGGAGCCGACCTCTATACCAATCGCCAAGTTATGAAAATTAATTCAAAACAACCACCCTCTCCCCCTTGAATGTTTTAAAAAAAAATAATAGAACAATGGGAATTCTTATATTGTTAGCTTAGCGCCGCCTACCTATCCAAAATAGTTCAGTTATAATATTATCTTAGCTTTATTGTTATTGTCTTTACGTAGTTTTTTATTAATTTTAAGTTTTTATATTCAACTGATTTGAAGAGATTAAATGTTGTTTTGTCTGTGCAGATTCGATGGATTGTCAATGTGAAAGAATTCAAAGAGATGTGTTAGCACGTTGGCCCTCAAGAAATGAAGAATTTAAAAACCTTATTTTTTTGCTTTAATTAAATTTTATTTTCTTAGCAGATATTCTCTTGGAATGATTGCAGTCGGAAGAATTGATTAGATGAGCAATTCAAGACATGACGAAACTATTGAAATTCCTTCTTCTTCAGCCATTCAAGCCATCAAGCTTCTTATTATTACCTAATACCAGTCATCGTTATCAAATCCTATCTATAGCTTAGTTATACTTTATCTCTATTATTCTTTTGACCCCAATATTTCACGGGAAACTAATACTACTTTAAATCAATTGAAACTAGGCTTAGGTATTATTTAGATAGAAACATTTAATACCTCTTGTTTGGGTTTCAATTTTTATAAGTTGTTTTATAACATTAACAACTTGTAACATTATACTAAATTTAATATTATATATTGGCTTAGATATATGCATTTGTGCAATAGCTGAACTTACAATTGATAAATAGTCGATTCAAAACTGCGACCCACGTCGTTCAGTCCTTTGCAATCATTAAATTTATAAAACGATAATACGAACACGAAATGTTCACTTTATAGATTCAAAACCTCTGCCCTACCTACCCTTAAAAGCCTATTTCTCTTATCTAGTACTCTAAAAACGTATTCTCTATCTTGAAATTATTTTATACTAATACCTACATGAAATTATTTTTATATTTGGGGTTTATATTATATTATGTGAGATCTTTTTCGTTAATAACTTATATATATATATATACGTAGATAGATCATTAGTTTTATAAGCTTAGCTTTAGAAAATTTAGTTTAAGTTTTAAATATAGAAATTAATGATTCTTTTTTCTGTGCAGATTCAATGTATCTAGGAATTGAAGGAAGCAGTTATCGTTGAACCGTAAAATATGTCATTGGGATCTTCGATTAATATTTTATAACAAAATTTAATAATAATTCTAAATTAAGTACTTTTTCTGTGCAGATTTGTGGAGTCATTTAGAAAACGTCTTACCAACTATTTGATTATTTTGTGAAGCTAATTAAAACGTACGGAGTAATACGGAGAATAAATGCAAAGAGAGGGGGAAATCAACCTGGTGGTATCCGAAAAGAAAAAGCCAACTTCTTAGACAGTTTGGTGTAAGTACGCAGTTTCAGTGTTCTCAAATTAATGATGAACTTGATGGCAATGACATAAACTAATAGGTATGATAATAAATGTAAATAAGTTTCAACTCACAATATCTGACAATGCTCTGACTTTATAGGAACTAGGTACCCAGTTTAATATGTTTGCATATTTTTTAATTTCCCGTGGATTTTTTCTTGCTACGTTTTTGGTCAATGTAAAGCAGCATTGTTAATATTGTATAAACAGGTAAACGATAAGTTTTAATAAATTTCGGTAAAATTAAAAATTGTCATTTCTTATAATTTCTTAGAGATATTTGGAAGTACCTACGTCGACTCCTAAGGCTTATTGGAAGTCAGAGTGTTAATTTACTATTCGTTCATCTACGGGGATTAGAATAATATACAGATAACTGAACTCATTATGGCGAAGAAGAATTAACAGAAGTTTACATCTCAAGATGTCTTCACTCTTCCCATTTGTTCCTTTTTTTCGTACGCTTCTGTTCCCAACTTTACTATCTTGCTCCCCCCATGGAATGAAAGTAATAATGTGGATGTGGAATATACAAAGATAGTGCAAAACTATCACTCAAGTTTTTCTCCAATTTAAGTTTCTCGTAGACAACCATAATTACGCTTAAAGTAAGCAGAGAGTTGACGACAAAAGGCTTTTGAGGTAATAAGTTTTCTGGTACATGATACTATGTAATAGAATGGAAATTTAAAACTATTTTTTTAGGTTGAACAAGAAAAAAAAGTTCATCTATAATATAAAAGAAACATTTTGGCGTACATCCACAAAGTAGGTACTTATGGCGCGTTTATGAGAAATCAGTTGGAAAACGTACCTTTGGATTGTAAAAATCTTTCTATGACGCTGTGCAGGAGAAATGCATCCAGAGATTAGATAATCATTTATAATTCAAGTAAGTTGATATTATTCACTATGTTATATTGGTTCTGGTTAATATCAACGATTGCATAAGTATAGCTTACCTAGACAATATTCATTTTGTATTCGGAATATTTATCTTTAAATACTCATACGTAATCACCCCGTATACCTCTCGTGGTGTATCGTTGTAAATTCATTCCAATTGGATTTACAACAGTTGTAAGACCACCTACTGTGTTATCATCGTTTAGGTGATTTAGCATAACAATATCATACATTACTTCAAATAGGATTAATTAATATTTGTTAAGTAAGTGGTGAAATTAATTTAAGTTTTTTTTTTTTTTTTTTTAGATGATTTTAATTTATTCAACGAAAACAAATCAATTGTCATCGAGATTATGAAGATCAACTATTCCCATATATATATATTGCAAGCGCAGCTAATAATAGAAGAATGATATTGATGCATAAATATTGATATAATATCCATAGATATATGCTACACTAAGTGTAAATGTAAAATAAAAGATGTATATTTTCTCCCCATTTATATAGGGCTTGGAGTGGCGCCGATCGACGACGATTTCAACGGCAGAAATTTAAATTTCTTCTACTGGTTTGTACAAATTAATTGTACCCGTAACTTGATTTATAATTAAACTATTGTGTCGTTATTGTGATGAAGTGTGAAAAGTTTGTAGGTATAGTTGATTTTAAAATTGATTTTGTAAATTTCATAAGTAACAAAGAAAATTATTGTAGACATCATTTTTTTTAATTGCTAAAATATTTAATTTTCATAAGCACACAAATTTAACAAATTGTTTATGTTATACTACATTCTGTGCACTTGCTGCATATAGATAAATATCTAAAAATACTTTAATATTTAAGCCACTGATAGAAATTTAAGTATTCATCAAACTATTAAGGCAACATCATTGCATCTTTTTCTTAAAAGAATTCATTTTAATATTCAGGATAACGTCACAATGGTTTATTTAAATTTATTATCAAGTATCAAAACATTTTTAAGATTTTATTAAGCCTTTAAAAAATATCTCATAAACATTTCCTAGATTTACACTGCAAACGATATTGTTAACTTCTGCACTATATACATAATTCAATAGAATTAAAATTCAACTTGAAAAAGGAAAAATCAATTAAATTTCCTTAGTTATTAAAGCAATTGCATCGGCTAATTCAACTGATTCTTGATTAGGAATTTGTTTGGGATTTTAATTAAAGGCTCAAATAAGTACTCTCTCGTAATTATTTTCAAAATAAGTTGTATGGATTGATAGAAGATAGTACCTACGACAAGTAGTTTTTAAATGAAGGTGAGATTACATTGGCTCTTCTTAATTGAATTCGGTGAAAAATGTTCTCTTAATTATTATTTTAAATAATTTTTATTTAATGTAAAACTATTTGTTGGAAGCTTTTTAAATTCTTAACGCTGAATAACTAAAGTATTGCACTAACCGAATTGAATTAAAGAAACTTTCTTATTGCTTTTTTTTTTTTAAATAAATTATCGATAGGAATATGAGGTCAGTACCTACAGGTTGCTAATGGATTGTTCACATTAGATTTAATCCAATTCAATTACAATGTCGATTTTTCTGGTTTACATTGAAACCAAATAATCAGTAAATTATTGATATTAGTTATTATATGTAGATCGCTATTTAAGAGTTCAAATGGTCCCAATATAATAGGATTTAATTTTTATAGTTTTAACATATTCCGTGGTTTCAAAGCGTTCAAAAATTTCATATTTTCAAATTCAAAGATATTGTAAAGTTCATTAACCAGAGGCCAGTTTCATACAATAATTGCCATACATTTTCGTTTGAACTATTTGAACACTGAAAGAAATTCTTGGTTCCATTGGGTTTTCAAGTAAATTTTTATTTATAACGAACTAAAAATTGTCATTTCAGAATGCCTACAGTTGGGAAATCATTATTTTATTGACCAGTTTTTCTTTCATCTAAAAAGTTAGACAAAAGGTTATGTTGAATGTGCCCAAAGAAAAGGTTTGCAATATGAAAATTTTTTCACCGCTGTCACATTACTTGTCAAAGGAAAATCGCTAGAATATGAATTAAATATTCCAATTTTTTTCCTTATGATTTTCACGATTAAATTCTAGAGCCGGTTTTATTTATTTTTCTAGTTTCGCCTTTTTCATTTGCAAACAATCAAATGACAATTCCCACACCCTTTGCCATATTCAACGCTTTTTATTTTAACTTGGATTTATTAAAGAAAAAGCTTTTTCATTTTAGCTTCTTATGGACCTATAATGTTGTGGTTTGCAATTTTCATTATTGTGTCAGACTTTGATGGGGAAAAAAGGAAAATTGGATAGAAAAATAATATTTGTTTTAGATATGTTTAGGGTGTTCTGTGAGAATTCTGAGCTACCTACACTCTCCATAAACTCTCTTGCCCTTATTTAATTTTAAATTTCTTTATTGCTGTAATTCAATGTCATTCCAATATTAAAGGCGTTACATTTTTATGGTCCAAGTTTTGGGTTCAAAAATTTCATATTTTAAAATTCAAAGGTATTGTCATATTATTTCGCTAGGGGGCAGTTCAATACAACAATGGTCGTTCATGTTTTATTGAACATTCCGAATCGTTTAGAACCGTTTGAACAGTACAATAACTGCCTGATTGGCATTATTTTTTTGGTTAACTTGAATGCCTTGAATTTATCCCCACGATCCCCCCACTTAGGATATGCCCTTAATTGGTGAAAAATAAATTATGTTCAACTAAAAACAGGGAAAATGCAAAGCGTTATTTTTACCTTTCGAAGTATTAAGGAGTCGAAAGGAATATGGGGACGGGTGGAAAATGTTGGAAATGTTAGTTTACGTGATACTATTCACTTCTCTCTTTAACTTGCATTTCATCGATCTTTTCTACTTACTTTATTATTATTATTCTCCTTTTATGTGTATACATACACATACAACAACTGCCGACCACCTGTTGTTTTGATCGACCAAGTTGCAATGAAATCAGCGATAAAGTAGCGGAAATTTGTGCATTATTAATTAAATTTCTCAATTTATAGCAAAACTATTATTTGGTGCATCGATTGGAATATGGAAATGGAAAACTGTAAGTAAATTTTTCAAATTGTCGAAAGATAAAAATTGCACAGTACCTACAATGAGGTTAGTTTTTCATGCACAAGAACAAAGTAATTTTCTCTTAATTGTTGCCCTAAAATTATGTTAATTGTCTTATTTAATCGCTTGCATTATTATATATTTCCGAAATTGATATTTAAATTTTCCAAAATAGGAATCAATGGAATACAAACAAATGCTACTTGTTGCTTTTGCATGTTGTATAGTTATTAGGAACTTAATATATATTATCTATTAGGTATTCTAACAATGTCTTGTGTTCTATTGGCAATCTATCTCAGGGTTTATTAAGTATTGCCCCTTATGTTTGACGTCATTTGAAAAGTTATTTCAATTAATTCCCTCGGGATTTGTTGGAACCATTTGGTAGTACCTAGGTAGTACCATACTTGAATCAGGAATATTGACTCTTTGTTCAGTTACCAGGTCCATATTACTGCACGGATCAGATGATGAAGATTTGACAAGAATTAGTACCAACGAAGCTCTACTTGGTTCTGGCTTCTACAAACTACTATCCTCAAGTACTAATCGAACACATGGGTTGAAAGTAATAATGCGGAAATGAGATGTGATATGTGTGAGGATAGAGAACAATAATCCCAAGTTTTTCCCCAATTCGAGTTCCTCTTCGGCTCTTACTTTTGCACGTTGCAGTCTTCGCCTTTTTTTTTTTTTTTTTTGGAGTCATAAGATGAAATTAATAGTCCGACAATAAGATGTAATAAAATTTACGAAGATTTTGTGAAATTACTTCAAGTTTTACTCAACTTCAAATCCTTTGTAGACAATTGCGTAAAAGTTAAATGAGAGTTAAATAAAGACAATAAACTTTTGTGGTAAGTATGTAAATCTTTGGATCAAAGTATCAAGGTACCTAATACCCAGATTAAATTAAAAACTTTTATTTTAGATGGAAGTGAAAGAGAGACCCTCTTTACATATAAAAGTTAAGTTTTGGTGTACATCCACAAAAAATGGCTTTAATGAATCCACGCTTTTTGAACGAATCCAGGAATGACTTTCGGATACAGAAATCCTATAATGTGGTGTAATTGTCCATGGGATTCGCAGCATTATTCTCCTCCAAACCCACAATTTCGGGGGTCAATAGGACTTGGAGTTTACCTGAAAACAACCAAATCTGGAATGAATGCAGTGTGGTGATTGTGGAATATTCATGTAATAGTTTTATAATCAAAATACAACAAGTAGGTAGAGCTTTACTATTTACCTACCATTTTAAAAGTTTACATGTCTCCTACAATAATTTTACAATAACATTAAAACAGTCTTCTGGAGTGAAATAATTGTACTCAAATTCAAATAATAATATGATTTTATTTTTACAGATTTTGAGTCTCAAAATGGATGCAGAGAAAAGCAGTTGTTACCTAAATTAAATTCGCTTTGTAACAAATATATTTGGTGAATGGTAATCCGTTAGAGTTTTATTACTTTTATCATTCAATCAATAGTTTTTTAAAATTTCAGAAAAGGAGTGTCCGTTTTTCTTTCTAAATAAGAAGAGATATGCAATTGCAGACGCACAAGTTCAAAGCTTAGACTTTCCATCATGCCTCCGTGTATTTGTGGACTTATCACTAATAACATACGGAAGGAAATTATTACTGTTATAATATCCAAATTGGAGAGATTCCGTAAAAAAAAAAAAAAATCGTATATATCTTTAGACTGATTCAAACTTCAAAATTTTTCGTAAGACGTCATTTTTTTGTCTAATGGGGCAACCTGTGCAATAATTTATAAACCTTGAGTATAAGAATCAGGAAAAGAAATTAATTTATTGCAGCAGTTAGTTAGCACAGCATTTTGCCTTTTGAAGATCTTCTCAAGACTACTTTGAAAAATTTCTGTGTGTCAAAAAATCAATCTATCTTTGAATTTCTTTGTTAATGGCTTAAGTTTTCTTCAAATATGTTTCGTTGCCATAAAGTTTATCTTTAATGTCAAAATAATTTGTTGTTATCAATCACAATTATATCCATAATTGTCCCCTGACACTCTATTTGCTAACGTAGAATGGAGGAATTATTGAGTATTCGGACATTCCTAATCCCACGTCACTATATCTAGCACAGGAACAGAAGGAAAAACAGCACAGGGGCCAGAGGGGAAAAGGAAACGTAGGCAATCATCGACCTGCTGGAACAGCTCGTGGACAAGAGTTCGCGTCCGCAGCACGGCAAATACCTAATCGCTGAAAAAGGACCGTCCAGCAGATTCTGATCTCCAATTTATCTCCATCAATATATCTATCTATTGGAAACCATGTTAAAGATTACGAAGAAGAGAATGTTCTTTTCTTATTCATGTAATTTTATTTTTCAGGTGATTTATTGGATTTGAAGCGCCCCTTTCCGCAAAAGTGGAAGTAAATAATAGTTAAGCGAACGTTGCAGAATCATCATAAGCAAAGTCATCAAGAATTTATTCTCCGAATAGCTATATATAATAAGCAAGGTGTCTGGCTCAAGAATCAAATAAAGGCAATAAAGAAATAAGGAGGAGCAAAGCAAGAAATATTTATATCTACTAGATATTTATATTGAATGAAGAAGCAAGCAACACTAGTGCCAAAACCAACAAGAACAACAACAACCACCGGAAAAATGACTACCAATAAGCCCATCTAATGAACTTTATTGAGAACGGGAGATCTACCGATATCTACTACTGGATCCATACAACTTGTTGAATTATTTAAATAAATTATTCATATTTTGTTATATTTGTCTATTTATTTGTTTAGTTCAAAGTTACAAACAACAATTTTTAAAACTGCCCATGTTGATATACATACGAGCAAACACCCGCAGATAAAAATCAATACTTGCCAATGTAAATTAAGTAAATGTATGATTTTTAGATAATATCCGATGCATTAAAACCGAAAATGAACTTAGAATTTCAATTAAACGTTCACTTTTCGAGAAATTAGCGTTTTGTTTGTATGCTAAAATAAGAGGTTAAGGAACTCCATTTCACTCGGAGCATTACTTTACGATTGTAATATCGATTTAAATCGATAAAGTGAAGCTTATCGATGCAAGTTAACACAATTTAAGCATGAATCGATCGTTTTAAATGGTATTTTCATTAATTTAATGTCCACTAATTACAATTATCCAAGATCCAAACCGGCTCTACATAATGGCAAAGAGGGCGTGGCTTTCAAAATAGTTCAGCGTTTTGTTGTCAGGTTTGAAGGGGTATGTCATTATCTTCATTTAGGATCAAAAATATCTTTATTTCTTCCCTTCTATCGTTATAAACCGATCGATTATTAGTAAATGATACAAAATATAACATTTTTTCCACTCGAACATCATTTAAAATTGTATTTTCAACCAATTTGATTTGCATGTTTAGCGGATGTCAAAGTTGTTTATGTTTCGCTCTATAGGCAACCCGGTGAGCATCAAAAAAACAAAATTCGACGATTTGCCCTTTTTGAACATGCCAATATTCAGTACTCTAACTCAAATTTCAGACATTTAAGGATGATTTTCTTTATGTCATGTAATGATTGGGATACCAAATGAAAGCTAATTGACTACTCTATTGATTTATCAAAAAAAACAACCAATATGTCTAAACGATGACATTGAAATTTGCTTTTCCGTCAGCAACTACATCCCTTTCTAACATTTAAGGGTGGTTTGCCCCCCTTAATATATTGAATTCGATTATGATTGGGATATCTATTGAAAGATAATGAATTACTCTATCGATTGACATCAAAAAATTACCAATATCTCCAAGCAATTACTTAGAAAATTGACTTTCCCATATCGACCCTTGGCCTTTATAAAATGTAACTTAAATCATGTGATTTCGCGTAAAAAGTAATTAAAAACATTATTCTTATATAAAATTGATGGTTTACAGCTAAATTTGACACTTAAATGTTGCTTAAAGGTCTACTTTTCGAGAAATAAGCGTCTAAAGGGGGTCTGTCATTATCTTCATTTAGGGCCAAAAATATCTTTATTTCTTCTCTCCAATCGCTATCAATCGATCGATTATTAGTAAATTATACAAAATATAACATTTCTTCCACTCGAACATCATTTAAAATTGTATTTTTAACCTATTTTATATGCATGTTTAGCGGATGTCAAAGTTGTTTATGTTTCGCTCTATAGGCAACCCGGTGAGCATCAAAAAAACAAAATTCGACGATTTGCCCTTTTTGAACATGTCAGTATTCAGTACTCTAACTCAAATTTCGGACATTTCAGGATGATTTTCTTTATGCCATGTAATGATTGGGATATCAAATGAAAGCTAATTGATTACTCTATTGATTTATCAAAAAAAACAACCAATATATCCATTCAATTACTTTAAAAATTGATTTTCCCTAGGCGACTACATCCCTTTCTGACATTTCAGGGTGGTTTGCCCCCCTTAATATATTGATTCCGATTATGATTGGGATATCAAATGAAAGCTATTGAATTATTCTATCGATTGACATCAAAAAAATTACCAATATCTTCAAGCAACTACTGAGAAAATTGACTTTCCCATATCGACCCTTGGCCTTTATAAAATGTAACTTAAATCATGTGATTTCGCGTAAAAAGTAATTAAAAACATTATTCTTATATAAAACTGATGGTTTGCAGCTAAATTTGACACTTAAATGTTGATTAAAGGTCTACTTTTCGAGAAATAAGCGTCTGAAGAGGTCTGTCATTATCTTCATTTAGGGCCAAAAATATCCTTATTTCTTCTCTCCTATCGCTATCAATCGATCGATTATTAGTAAATTATACAAAATATAACATTTCTTCCACTCGAACATCATTTAAAATTGTATTTTCAACCAATTTGATTTGCATGTTTAGCGGATGTCAAAGTTGTTTATGTTTCGCTCTATAGGCAACCCGGTGAGCATCAAAAAAACAAAATTCGACGATTTGCCCTTTTTGAACATGCCAATATTCAGTACTCTAACTCAAATTTCGGACATTTCAGGATGATTTTCTGTATGCCATGTAATGATTGGGATATCAAATGAAAGCTAATTGATTACTCTATTGATTTATCAAAAAAAACAACCAATATATCCATACAATTACTTTAAAAATTGATTTTCCCTAGGCGACTACTACCCTTTCAGACATTAAAAGGTGCTTTGCCCCTCTTTTTTCATTGAATTCGATTATGACTGGCATATCAATGGAAAGCTAATGAGTTACTCTATCGAATAATATCAAAAAATTACCAATATCTCCAAACAATTACTTTGAAAATGGATTTTTCCTTATCGACTCTTTAGGCCCATTTAAATGCTAATTTCTCGAAAAGTAGACCTTTAATCAACATTTAAGTGTCAAATTTAGCTGTAAACCATCGATTTTATATAAGTGTAATGTTTTTAATTACTTTTTACGCGAAATCACATGATTTAAGTAACATTTTATAAAGGTTGAAAGTCGATTTAGGAAAATCAGTTTTCTAAGTAATTGCTTGGAGATATTGGTAATTTTTGATGTCAATCGATAGAGTAATTCATTATCTTTCAATAGATATCCCAATCATAATCGAATTCAATATATTAAGGGGGGCAAACCACCCTTAAATGTTAGAAAGGGATGTAGTTGCTGACGGAAAAGCAAATTTCAATGTCATCGTTTAGACATATTGGTTGTTTTTTTTGATAAATCAATAGAGTAGTCAATTAGCTTTCATTTGGTATCCCAATCATTACATGACATAAAGAAAATCATCCTTAAATGTCTGAAATTTGAGTTAGAGTACTGAATATTGGCATGTTCAAAAAGGGCAAATCGTCGAATTTTGTTTTTTTGATGCTCACCGGGTTGCCTATAGAGCGAAACATAAACAACTTTGACATCCGCTAAACATGCAAATCAAATTGGTTGAAAATACAATTTTAAATGATGTTCGAGTGGAAAAAATGTTATATTTTGTATCATTTACTAATAATCGATCGGTTTATAACGATAGAAGGGAAGAAATAAAGATATTTTTGATCCTAAATGAAGATAATGACATACCCCTTCAAACCTGACAACAAAACGCTGAACTATTTTGAAAGCCACGCCCTCTTTGCCATTATGTAGAGCCGGTTTGGATCTTGGATAATTGTAATTAGTGGACATTAAATTAATGAAAATACCATTTAAAACGATCGATTCATGCTTAAATTGTGTTAACTTGCATCGATAAGCTTCACTTTATCGATTTAAATCGATATTACAATCGTAAAGTAATGCTCCGAGTGAAATGGAGTTCCTTAACCTCTTATTTTAGCATACAAACAAAACGCTAATTTCTCGAAAAGTGAACGTTTAATTGAAATTCTAAGTTCATTTTCGGTTTTAATGCATCGGATATTATCTAAAAATCATACATTTACTTAATTTACATTGGCAAGTATTGATTTTTATCTGCGGGTGTTTGCTCGTATGTATATCAACATGGGCAGTTTTAAAAATTGTTGTTTGTAACATTGAACTAAACAAATAAATAGACAAATATAACAAAATATGAATAATTTATTTAAATAATTCAACAAGTTGTATGGATCCAGTAGTAGATATCGGTAGATCTCCCGTTCTCAATAAAGTTCATTAGATGGGCTTATTGGTAGTCATTTTTCCGGTGGTTGTTGTTGTTCTTGTTGGTTTTGGCACTAGTGTTGCTTGCTTCTTCATTCAATATAAATATCAAGTAGATATAAATATTTCTTGCTTTGCTCCTCCTTATTTCTTTATTGCCTTTATTTGATTCTTGAGCCAGACACCTTGCTTATTATATATAGCTATTCGGAGAATAAATTCTTGATGACTTTGCTTATGATGATTCTGCAACGTTCGCTTAACTATTATTTACTTCCACTTTTGCGGAAAGGGGCGCTTCAAATCCAATAAATCACCTGAAAAATAAAATTACATGAATAAGAAAAGAACATTCTCTTCTTCGTAATCTTTAACATGGTTTCCAATAGATAGATATATTGATGGAGATAAATTGGAGATCAGAATCTGCTGGACGGTCCTTTTTCAGCGATTAGGTATTTGCCGTGCTGCGGACGCGAACTCTTGTCCACGAGCTGTTCCAGCAGGTCGATGATTGCCTACGTTTCCTTTTCCCCTCTGGCCCCTGTGCTGTTTTTCCTTCTGTTCCTGTGCTAGATATAGTGACGTGGGATTAGGAATGTCCGAATACTCAATAATTCCTCCATTCTACGTTAGCAAATAGAGTCTCTGGACTGCTGCGGGTCTCTAACTTGGTTTAAGATGGAATCATTTGATATTCCTACAATGAAAAGTCAAAGTTAAAACATAAATATACATGGGTAAGCATGACAATATAAGAACGTCTCGTACCTGCATTATATACTATATGTAGTATAATAAATGAACGCTTAATCGAAATTTATTTTCAGTGTTCAAAGAATTCAAAATCCTCGTAAATCTATCTACATCATAGGTATTGTTGCACTATTACTTTCATATCATGACTCCAAAAAACGTTGATTATTGGGATAGCAGTTTTCAGTTGGAGTATTCAAATCATGTCATCCTTAAATTGATAAATTCATAACAAAGTTTTCTTTTGTCGCTAGCTTTGCTTAAAATTTCAAATATATAGAAACTAACTTACGTTCAAATCATCCTTGACTATTCAGATGAAAATTTCGACACTTCAACACTTCCCTCAACCTCGCACAGTCCATAAGTCGGTAGGTAGGTCCATTTCCAATCTTCCAATGTACATATATTCTTTTCCATGTCTAAGTGAATCTAAAAAACCAACAACAACAATTATACGTAGCTACATACCTATACTATGTACTATTAATTAGGTAATAGTTGTTCATTAAAAACTACCAAGCTAGGAATCAACTACCTATAAAACTTACTTCTCATGTCTTCTTACCTATCAACTAAATAGGTCGGAAATCGTCTTTGAATTAAATAGCTAAGTTTTTCTTCACACTTTAGCTATCTATCCAATCATCGATACATATAGATAATACCTAAGCGATTATTAATTGATAGTTAATGAGTTATTGACAAAAATTGAAGTACTTTAGCTTAGACTTTAGCTTGATTTAATATCCGCAAATCAATTTCTTTCGCTTGAATTGGGTTGAATATTAATGTTTTATCATTCTTAACGTTTTTAAAGGAAAAAACTTTAATTTAACGGGAAAGTTTGTCCGGAGTTTAAAACAGGGATTTAAAGAGTTGTAAATTAATTTGAAATTCGTTTTTTTGCTGTTATTTTTGCGAAGTAATTCGGTTATTTTTGCGTAGAAATTCGGTTATTTTAAATGTAGCAACTCGGTTATTTTTGCGGTTAATTTAAATGTATCAATTCGGTTATTTTTGCGGTTATTTTAAATGTAGCAGTTCGGTTATTTTTCAATGTAGCAATTTGGATATTTTTGCGGTTATTTTAAATGTAGCAGTTCGGTTATTTTTCAATGTAGCAATTCGGATATTTTTGCGGTTATTTTTGTGGTTATTGTTGCGGTTATTTTGCGGTTATTTTTGCGGTTATTTGATGATATTTTTGCGGTTATTCGCAGTAATTTTTTTAATTTTCTAAAACGTTTAAATGATTTAGTATTTCAAATTTTTTAGACAGATATATTCTTATATCAATCATAATTATAAATAAACAAGAATCAATGATTTTAAGTGAAATAATATATTAAGTAACAATTAAAAAAAATATATACCTTTAAATTCATTGAAAATGAAAGAAGGAAAGCTATAGAGTGAATAATAAATTCATGGGTATAATTGTGATTGATAAAAACTATAATAGATATTAAAATTATTTTGACATGAAAGATAAACTTTATGGCAATTAAACATATTTGAAGAAAACTTAAGCCATTAACAGAGAATCAAATAGATAGATGGATAGAAATATATCCTTGACGTTGATAGTTCGATGACCATTTTTGCGCCATTTAAGGTAAATCTAAAAAAGACCACAACATTTAGTCAAACAATTAATGTTTTTACCGTGGTTAAATAGGTACACCTGTTTAGAAACATTTGTTTTTTTGATTTCCACAAAAACCTGTTGATGATTATTCAAAATCACCAGGGCCATGGACCCCCTGCACCCACCACGGTACACTACTGATATAGTTATGATATTTTAATTACATAAGATTTAATTATGTTTTTGTTCCTTTCACGACATTATAATTTGTTTACATATTGAACTGTTGAAGGCGTAATTAACAGTAGTACGACTTCCGCGTTAAACAAACTCTTCACTTGGATGAATAATAGTAAACACTATTTTGATTATGTTTTTCATACTTCACAACAGCCAAACACATATTCTACGTTTCTTATATGTATCTATTAAGTAATATAATTTCCGATCTGAAGGCCAAAACGATGATTTTTTTAAAATTGTATTCGCAATTAGTACTGTTCTCTTCATTATTGAGAGTTATTATCCATCAATATGATCAAAAAGAACATCTATCATTATATTAGTTACAATCACACAAAACTGGTTTTAAGTAATTTGTGATTTAAAGATGTATGCGATGTATGTGTGTGTGTGTGTGTGATATTATTGTAAAGACTGGATTTGATATTTAAAATTGAATTTTTTAAATTTATTTTTGATAACACACAAGTCAGACAACGCTAAATACTTATTTCGTCTGATGTCTGAAAAAAAGGTTTTTGGCACAAATAATTTCCTCGTTTAGTATTCAATCGTTTTGGACATTACCACACTACCTTCGCCTTTTACTCTTTCATTTCGCTGATGTATGAAGGTGAACTGGTTTTCAACTTACGTGATAGCAAACCATATTTCTAGTCAGATCTTATACTCATTATTGGTTCATTTCTTCATTAGAATCACACATACGAAGTAAATGAAGACATGTTTTAGTAAAATCTCAACAATGTTTCAACAATACCGCGGGCTAACGCGGCTTTATACGCGTCGATTACTTTCAACATCCAAAACTCCCAATTTGGGGGAACTACGAAGTTTGGAAAAACCAAAAATCCTTATTACCGGTAAGTTTTCATAAATAATTTCTTGATTTTGGCCTTGATTTTCATCACATTTATGCACTGTTTCATTTGTTCATTTTTTGTGGCAGAAGAACAAAATCAACTTTCTAAATTATAATAGTACTAATATTGTGGTCCCCGGTCCGTGTAATATTTCTTTCCACTTTAGCCTCTATTTTAACGTTTCAATGCGTCAAACGCAAAGATCGTTCAGTAAATATTATTTTAAATGTCTGATTTCCCACTTTTCTTTGCATTTTATTTATAATGGTACCAAATTATGAGGACAATAAATTCAATTCTGTCCTTTCAACTGCTTGTTAGGTCAAACATAGAATAATACAGTATCAAATTGTGTTTAATGTTAGGCAGCAATCAAATGTTATTTCTTGTTCTATAGGAAAAGATTGCAAACCTTGCTCATTTTTATTGTCAGTATAAAATGCAAATCAGGAGGAATTTCAATCATACATTAAAAGAGTTTGTCCGACTATAATAGTATATTTCTTTGCTGAATGTGTCCTTATTTACAGGGGGACTTGGACAGTTGGGAATGGAATGTGCTAAAATGTTACGCAAAATTTATGGCACAAATAATGTGATTCTTACGGACATAATTCGACCAAAGGACAATTGTGATCCATATATTTTTGCCGATATTCTCGACTTTAAGGGTTTGCAACGCATCGTCGTTGACCACAAGGTGGATTGGGTGATCCATTTTTCGGCACTGTTAAGTGCTGTTGGAGAACAAAATGTTCCGCTAGCAGTGAGAGTCAATATCGAGGGCATGCATAATATGATTGAATTAGCCAAACAATACAAACTAAGAATCTTTGTTCCCAGCACTATTGGTGCATTTGGTCCCGAATCACCACGCAATCCAACGCCTAACGTTACCATTCAGCGTCCGAAGACTATTTATGGCGTTTCCAAAGTACATGCAGAACTTTTAGGGGAATATTACCATCATCGCTTTGGACTCGATTTTCGATGCCTTCGTTTTCCTGGAGTGATTTCGAGTGATCCACCCGGTGGTGGTACGACTGATTACGCGGTCGCAATTTTCCATGAAGGTTTAAGAACGGGAAAATTCGAATGCTACCTACGACCGGATACGCGACTGCCAATGATTTATGTGGAAGATTGTTTGCGAGCTTTATGGGAGTTTATGTCAACGCCGGAGAATATGTTACGCCATCGAGTTTACAATGTGACAGCTATGAGTTTTACGCCCGAAGAATTAGTATTAGCCATGCAAAAATACATTCCTCATTTGCAAGTTTCGTATAAGCCAGATAGTCGACAAGAAATTGGTAAGAAAAGTTGGCCTGACTCTTTTTCACGACAATATCACTACATGAAAACTTTTTATTTAGCTGATAGCTGGCCGCAAGTCTTTGACGATTCGGAAGCTCGAAACGATTGGTCTTGGAATCATAGATACGGTTTAGATGCTTTGGTACAGACAATGATAAATGACGTAAAATCAAACTATTTAGATAAAAATAATGGAACGAAATAAAAAACAGTCAAATAAATTTTTTTATCTAAAAATACAAAAGCAATCAATTAATCCTCTGCAATCAAATAGTAAACCCATTTCAAATTGGAAAATTGAGTTTTTTGAGGAACAATAGTCACTCGCCCTGTTAATGGATATCGCAAACTATCCGTTAAAGTCAATGTTTTCACCATTGTTACGACCGGTTTTTTTTCAGTTTTGACTTTGATAATTTCAGATGTTGGTTTTATTGAAAAAACATTTGCTGGTTCGACAAGATAGTTAAATGTGCAGTCTTCTGGCAATATATTCTTAAACGTTACGGTTACAGTTCCACCAGGTGATATTTTAAACGGCCCCTGTGGTTTTGGTGCGGAACAAACACCCAACAATGGAAAACTAAAAGTTACAAAAATAAACAAATAATTGTTGTAAATAAAAATTTCAAACCATACACAAATTGTCCTCCAACGTTTGAATTTGCAGTAATTGTCCCAGAAACATTTCCTATTTCATTTGGTTCGAAGACAATTTCAAAGTTGCCAGTTGATTCAGGTTGGATGCCTATTGATTTATCACACAAAAAGACATTCGGGACCGATGAAGTTAGGCTAAAGTCAACTTTTACTTTCATTACGTTATGAATGGAAGCCATTTGCATGTCGCTTTTTCCCAAGAACGTTTCAAATCGCATAAGTGCTTCCGGAACTGGTGGCAAAGCTTCCAAGTTCAAAGTGTACAAGTACGTTCCCAGCGTAGCTTCTTTCAATTCCAGCTGGGCGATTACTACGCCTGCGATCATCGGTAAATATTGAACATCCAATTGAACCTACAAATTATTAACATTAACCAACGATTTACCTACTTTTGGTTAATTTCAATATTTAATGTACTTTTCCAAATGCGGGAATCGAAAATACGGGTGACACTTTAATGCAACTATTCGTGCAAGTAGATGAAAACGTACATAATCGATCCAATGGATTTTCAATCATAATTTCATGTTGTACTGGAATTCGAACTCGAGTTGAAAAAGACAATGTGTCCAATGAAAGGCATGGCGTCACAACAACTTCAATCGTATAGTACATATATTCTCCAGTTTCAGCATTAATAAAAATTACCTAAGCAATTAAGTTGGAAATTTCAATAACTAGAATATATTATGCATGCAGATGCATTAATAATCTTCCCTTTATTTCTAAAAATTGTAAAGATACACAAAAAAAAAATAGACTAAACGTTTTGTTCCCAATAATTCAAATCAATTTTATAATTTGTAAGGATGTTCACTATTGAACGTATCGTACAATTCTGTATGTACCAATATGCATATACGATTGCTTATTAAAGTTGACAATTGTGGATGCAAAACATTTGTCTCCCTGTCACGAATAAATTATCGGAGTTGATATAAAGTTACTACATCCATATTTTTTGAAAACTTCACTGATAGTTCTATTTTTTTTTTTTGTCACAAAATCCGAAACTTACTTTGAAATGCAAAATTCCATGACTATAAACATAAATCGACCAGGTATAACTTTTCTCGGCGTTACCTTGTACCTCTATTAAATCACGACCGTTAGCTTTGTAGAGAGGTTGATTTGGTTCAACGTGAAATTGCTCTGTTATGACCGTAAACTGTTGGGTGTCCGGAAGCCAATTTTTTACGACCAAAGATTGCTCATGTTTTACTTTACACGGCACAGAAATAAAGATATCCTCCAGCGCAATAGGATGCTCACTGGTTCCTGTTAAACTGTACAACTCAGCAATGCCGCCAGGTAGTTTAAATAGAACGAAACCCTACAATATATTAAAATTGTTACATGTTATAGTTGTAACCAAAGAACTTGAATCGTCATATCGCTCAATATCGTAAAGTTTTTCTAGCCATTTTTTAAATATTTCATATTTTTTACATTCACAATATAAAATAATTGAATTATTAGCACCGATTTACAAAAAGAAAGTTCTTCAAAGCAAAAGCAAAAATCAAATGCTTTTGATTCAATTTCTTCCATTCACCAATCAGTTCATCGGACCTTAACATTGTCCTGAACGTATTGTGTTAAAAGTAAAAACAAAAAAAAAATCTTTGCAGGCTATACATTCAAGTAACAGTCTTGAATTCGCGTAGATTTATCGACGTTATATTGCTGACGACTTACTATTCGTAATCGATTAAGAGAACTCAAATCCTCAACTCCCTTTTTATAGTGAAGATAATACAAAGAAAAATATAAGCTAGTGAGAAAAAACACACCGTATGTTCTTTATTTTTTGTCATTTTCATCGGCTTGTACGTGATTTCACATTGTACTTCGGAATTTGGTTGCATTTTTATTGATTCTGTGGCGGTAAAATAATCTCCGTTAACGATTGGAACCAAGTTCCACACAGATTTGGATCTGAAACAAAAAAAAACACTTTTGATGCAATTTTTGTCTTCAACAAATAAATAACGCTTCGAATCTACAATTAGGGATGAAATCACTTAGCTTACCAAAAAATATTTATAAAAGTTTGAAAAATAATGTAAGCCACGACTGGGTGATAAAATTTCTTTTCAATAATGATGATAATATAAGACAGTAATGTAATTACACTTTTAGAATTCAAGGCAATGACTACAGTGATGTGAAGGTTTTCAAATTGAAATTTAAAAGCTCTGATTCTGTTGAACATTTACATTGAATTTAATTAGAAAAAAGGAAGAAATATTTTCAAGTAGTTTCAGGTGCTTCGGATTATAAAAGACAACTCCCTTTCCAATTTTTTGTATTCTCATATGTCAATTTTATCTGAATGATACCTGAGAGTTTTCAGAAATGACGATTTCTAGCTAGTGGCATCTACTTTACGAATAGCTACTCAGTTTTATTACTAAATGATTTGTGTAAAAGCAGAGTATCAAGAGAACTTAATAGAAAACCATACAAACTTGTTGAACAATCCAATATGTTTTTCTTGAGATGTTCGAACAGGACAGTTGAACGAGATAGTTTGTTTCGGTGGTGGTAATTCTTCACATCTTCCACTCATTATTAAAATTTGATTGTGATAGTTTTCAATTTTACAAATTGCCTCAGCAAGTAATAAGCAGGGTGTCGTATTTCGTGGACAAAACTTAGCCACATGATTCACGTCCATTCCGGGAGAAATGTATCCTTCCATAGGACTCAACGAAAAATGGAGTGATTTCTTCGAAAATTCCCATAAAAATCTATTTATTTAATATTTGTTCATTGTATTATATAACATGATTGATGTATCGAATCAATTTAAAAACAAAAATGTTGATGAAATTTACAAACCTTGCGCCAATATCTCCTTTGTTTTGCAGTAGAAATGTAGCTTCAACTGTGCAATCTTGCATAGCGATACCAAAAGGAATTGCGTAACGATCCAGACAGTAATGAGCACCAACGGTCGCTCCTTTCACGATGCAAATGGTCTCCACATCGCCATACATTTGTACAGCGACCTAGAAATATTAGCAGCGGTTTTCTATTAGTATAAGCAAAAATTGGTCCCTTTGCTGTTTAATTAACTAAAATTATGTGTAGGGTATTTGTTACAAAATAAAATTCGTACATAATGCTATCAAAATCCAAATAATACTCTTAATAACCTACAGCAGGGGTGGGCAAACGGTCGATCGCGAACAGGTCGACAATCGACCGTAGGCGTTTTAATTTTTTTTTTTTTTTAGAAAAATATCAAATCTTTTAATTGAAAATATGTACTAAAAATTAGACAGACAATGAAACTTGAATTTAAAATTAAACATGCATCAATTCTACAACGGATATTACCGATTCCCAAATAGTGCTTCTAATACTCCCTTCTAGTCATTCTCTCTTTAATTTTGTATTTGTTGAATTATTTTTGATGAATTGTAACGCTTGTAAAAAGTTATTTTATCTCGATTTTTTTAAAGAAATTAATTGGAAAAGAACCTTAATGAAAGTATATGTTTGTATATATATATATATACCTTTTCTTGAAATAGTTTCGTGCAAATTTTTGGAGCGAATTTTAATTTAACAGTTAAATCATGCTGCGATGGAATCGTGACCGGATGATTTGGATGAACACTCAAACCCTCCAACACTTCCGCTTTATTGATCATCGTTTTCGTACAATGTGTGTCTATAGTTTCAACTATTGACAATCCATGTTGTGAAAAAGCTGCTTTCGATTCTGCCATTTTAGTTTTACTTCTAGAAACATACGTATACATTGTTTGGAAACCACTTGAATAAATGAAAATGAGTTAACAAACATCATGAGACTCGTGGAGTGTCCTTTCAGAGTTTCACTTTTACTTTTCAGAAGGCTGACCCGTTCCTTATGTCGATCATCAAAATCTTGAAAGCCAATTCGTGGAGGAGCCGGTGCAATTTTTTTCTCCAAGACAAACGGAAGTTTTTCATACAAATCAATTAAAATTGTCGCTGGATCTAAGCTGTTGTTTCGTACACAAATTGTTTTGATACTCGTTTGATTAACCGGAACCAAGCCAAAGTCAACGATCGTATCGTTGGGATCGACCAAGTCAATAAACAATTCTATACCATCACCACTGACAACTATTTCTTGAAGGAATGAATTGATTGAAAACACAATTTTCTCTTCAAAATGAAATTCTTCACGTGGCTGGAATAGAACCTCAATAATTACTTTTTCCCTTGGTTGAACTGACGCAATATCACAGTTAATTCGTAAATATGGAGTGTCCTTAAAGAAACATTCCAATCTAAGAAGAAAATAAGCAATAAATCTCTCAATATTTATCGTCAAAATAAATTATCAGATAAAGTTAGTGATTGACAATAAAGTTTTCCGAAAATGATTTCTGCTGCATTTATGATGCAGTTTAACGTTGGAAGTTACAATTAAACATTTTTAGATTTGAAATAGACTTAAGTTGAAGCTCCAAATCAACCATCATAGATGCAGCAAAACTCATATTTTTCACTCTCTAACCAAAAAAAAAATAATATATATATATTACGTTTGAATATCAATATCCCGGTTTTCAAACTCAAGTGTTTTCTTATAAAACCAAATTGGTTCTTTGCGAATGAAGCACCGTCCAAAATCGAGTTTGTAACACGAAAATTTGTATTGCGGTTGCACCGAAGATAGGTCCAGTTTGATTTGATAAGTTGGACCAAATGCAATCTAAAAATGAACCAAATGAAAAATACTTACAAAAACTTTTATTTTTATTTTCATTCAATACCTCAAGAAATACAGAAAAATCACTCAGAGTCGTCCTATCAATCGGTGTAATGTTCATTTGACACGTTTCCGTTTTTCCGGTTTGTACATTTCCCTTGTCGTACTCAATAGTAATGGTAAACTTGTCCTCCAAAGGAATTGGATCGAAATTCCAAACGTAATAATATTTGGTGCGACCAGTGTTGCTTAGGTGAAACAGAATTGCAACGGTTTCGTTTTGAAACATCTTCATAGAATAAATGGTTATCACTCAACTATTCTTAATAAAATTATTCTGTCGATATTTATTGCATTAAAAAGAACGGAAACAAATGATTTTTATCTTCCGGTTGAGTAATTATCATGAGTTAATTTTTTGCATTGGAGCAAAATAGAAGGCATATCGGTTAATGATTCAAAATTTTGGAAAAAAATACTGTTAACACTTAAGATTATTTGCATGCATATATGTGTTTATACAATGAGAAGAATATAAGTGAATTTTCTCATTTTCCCCTCACAATTATTGCAAATCACACAAAATAATTTCTTTGTTAAAGGTAAATAAATGAACCATGAAACTGTTTTCTTCCAATTTAGATCAAATCTATGCTTCATGAATTAAAAAAGTAAACCATAGATATACCTACTTTATTCTGTTGAATATGGTAAATACTTTCAAACGTTATTTCTTCCTGAGACCATCCAACCCGTTCGCAAAAAACGCGAGGCTCAATCGTATAACAAAACGTTGACACTGGAATTTTTAGTGGTTTTATGATTCCTTCAACGTTACAAACTAAGTCAAAAGTCGTTTCACCGCTTTTCGTTGGATGAAACTTTACACTTGAAAAAAGAAGACAATTAGACAGTTATTATACAGAGTATACACTATACAAAACAGTGTAGTGTAAAACAGATAGTCTCCGCAATAACGTTGAGGAGACTAGGTAGCAAAATTAAAGAAAGCTATTACGAAATACAAGACAAGCCCAATCAAGGGTTACTATAAAGTTGCACTATGAGAAATAAAGAAATGGTGCAACTAATGAAATGTTACTTTATAATAGTTCGTGTAGTAAAAATAATAAATAAAATAGTGTCAAGTACCCAATAGTGCAGCTGCTTTTAGCTGATATAATTCCATTTTCCTTTTCCAAGTCAATTTTTTGCTGTCGCCCTTGCGTGTACAACGAATCCTCAACGAACTCAAATTCCAATCTTTCATTCTCCTCATTTTTAATGACAATCTCATCGGATACATCAATACCAATAACTGTTGGCTTCATTTTAACCACCGAGTTGAGAAAGTAAACGTTCGCCTCATGTACGTTGGCCACCAGTAAAAAGTTGCTTTGCCAATTGAATGTTTCAATGTCGAAAATGAACATTTCCTCAAAAACGCCCAATTTCGTGGGGAAAAAGCTGAACTCAGCCACGTCGTAACGATTCTTTTCAATGGTTCCAGTTGGTTTGTGACAATAAAATTGATTAATGTCAGTTTCGGTTAGTTGTGCACGATTTAAACGATGCCACGAGTACACTAAGTCTTCACCACATGGATTTAGGATTTTGAATTCTCGAGACGTGGGTCGTTGTAGTCCGAGAACGTCCAGTTCAATCACTTTCCATTCGCCAATAAGGGATGCCAGTTTCGGGTTGCGACGACCACTCGTCACGAAATCACTGAATTCGGTGTCAAAGTGACAATATGGCATTAAACCATTACCGGTGATTCGAATACTAATGTTCTCCATTGTTGGCGGCAGATTTTTTATGTCACTCTGAAGATAAACAGATTGTTGAGAAACTTCAAACGGTTCGAAAGATACATCAAAGGTTTTCCGACTTCCCGGCGAAATTACAATATCTTCTGGAGTTATTTCAAATGGTATCACTTCTTTATTATATGTGCGAGCAAATTGCAGGGCAGACTGCGGACGTTTTTCATCACTACTATCCAATTTGTCTTTAACAAAGCAATAATCATCTTATAGTGCCTAAAAATGTGAATCAAAAGAATACCATCTTTTAAGTAGTCAATTGGTCCGTGTGGTTTGGCTCTTAGACGTTTCAAATCTTTAGCTGATTTAAGTCGTCTTCGTGCCGCATTTTTATAACTAGTTTCAATAGACATCAAATTAACAACGTCACAAGGAAACTGATTATCGAAAGAAAAATTCCATTTTATATCCAATGGCACAGTGCCCGTATTTATAAGATCGAAAGAAAATATGCGCTTCTAAAAAAGGAAAATTATTCAACTGAAAAAATCTGTCTATAGCACAATGAAATTTACATACTACATCTATAGTCATAAAAACCGTCGTATCTGATTTTACGACCAATTAAATGGCTCACTAAAATCAACTCATATTAGCTAGTGTCGCAAAGATATGTAAGTTCAAATCAAAGTTTCGATTATATTTATGTAAGACATAATTTTAAAAAACAATAAAAAATTCAAAATATTTTCATCAAAAATTGTTTTTCTTAGTGGTAACACGAAGAGTGGTAGAGGCGTTACTCATTAGAAAAAAAGTAAGAGAAAGTTTACTAATTAAATGCACTTTCTTTTTGTGCTTCTAAACTAAATAGATAAATAAATCACCAGTAATTGTTTTTGTGTAGTTATTCATTGGTTTTAAAGCAGAGGAAAGAGAAAATAAAATATTCAAAGATGTAATTAAAACTTCAAGCATCAAATTTGACTTTGTGGGGCAAGTAGATATATTTGTTAAATTGTAGAGACTTGAATTCGTGCTTAAGACAAATTGAAACTACAATAGTTATGTTCGTTTAAGACCTAAGTATTTTGCGTTCCGTACATAAAACATAAATGTTATTTGAGTTAAATTTAATTTGAACACTCACCTCTAAGACCATTGTATCAGTGAATTTGATTTCCGTTAATGTGCATAAATATTTCGAATAATCAACGGTTGCATATATCTCGATGGGAATCTTTTTCTCAGTTCCAGGAATCACAATTACACTCCCTGGTTCCGAAGCTTTTTGAACACTTTTTGTAATCCTATATTTAGCAAATAATAGTTATTTATACTATCAAAAACTTGTTTTAAAAATCACAAGGTTGTGACATACTTGTCTTTCCCTTTTGGTGAAACTGTTACAGTGGTCGATTTACTGTCCCACAATACATCGCCGGTTCCATCCAAGGGTGGATATGTGATTTGGTAAGCTTTCAACTCCAACACCAGTTTGTTGATATTTGTGACTGTTTTGGCGACCAATCCAGCTACAATATCTTTCGACATACCACCACTTAAGTGACCAATGTTGGGGGTAAAAGTAATCAGTGCATGATCAGGAAACTGAAATTTATACACAGCATCCGAATGGTTTGTTATTTTAAAAATGTACGTTTGTAGTTCATTGATGAAAGCCGGTGCGAAACTTAACACGTAGCTGGGCTTGCAAACTTTTTGCACTTCACGTGACTGTGGCATTAAGCCTTGTAGTGATATTTCATCATTATAGCTTTCTGCATTAATTAAAATCTAAAAAAATGTGTTTTGTCTAGTTAAATAAATAAGTAGGGCATTATCGTTTGATTACAACTATGTTTCCACCAATTAAACAATTTAGAATTTGATTTTTCTAAACAAATTCTTAAAGTAGTAAAAAACATTTTTGCTTAACATTGCTGTAATCAACTTGATTATTTTCTAAGCTTAAAACCTACAGTTTGATTTTCAAAGGGATTGTCAATGATAATCATCTTGACAGTCGCTGTATATTTGCCTACATCGCTAGTTTTAAACGCCAGATAAGCATTCGTAGTTATGCCATTCTTCAATTTAAACATTAGAGTTTTATTTGTTTTTTCTATGAAAAAAAAAAATATGAATTAACACTGAAATACTTGTAACCAATATTGTAGATGGTATTGCAAGATATAAGCTACATTTCGTCAACTAGCTTAATTAGCCTCTCAATTGAATGACTAGTTTCTATATAGAATTTAATACCATTCATTTTAATTTAAGCATATCTTACTCTTCTCAAACTATTCATTTATCTTCTTAATTTTCGTTTATCGCCTCTTTAATTTACTTGGTCCCAGGTTTATAGCCCGAGAGAAACTACAATGCCTAACACCAATGGTGAGGTTCGAGGCTAAAAACACCTATCGCTCAATTGTGACTAATTAAACTAGTTTAATGTGACCACATATCAGTTAAAACAAACCTTCGCAATTCCAATATTTCATCATTTGAATCAATTCAGGTTCTGGTTCCCAACAAAATACTCCCAAAGCATCATCACAAATTTCCAAAAGAACTTTACTAGGAACGCAACCATTGTTCCTAACACTAATTTGTTGAGATTGCTTCTGATTGATTAATGTTGGTGGATAAGTTAAAAAGAACGCTCCCGTACCACTTCTCGTTTCCGGTGTGGTGATTTTAATGTCGGGAATATTGGCCTCGCAAAAGATGCGACAGTCAAAAAAAGTTTTATTCCCATTAGGCTGCTCCAAATGTAGTTCGAATCCAGCACCATATTTCTACGAAAAACAAAACAAGAAAAAAATTGTGTTCAAGTTATAGATTAAGTCAAAATTAAAAAGGATTATATGGCTGAAATAAGACGCGTCCAACTCGTAAAATAAAAGCAGATGAATCATTTTAAAAAAAAAAAAGACTTTTTCTTCGTGCACTATACATTGAAGGCAGGCCCTGCTCTAGCAAATTTGCCGCCCTGGGCAAGATGAAAAAATGCCGCCCCTTCAGGGATGAAAAAACACAGAGTTTTAATATCACAAAATTTTTAATTTTTTGGAAAAATATTTTTTTAACTAAAAACTAATTTTTTCACATTTTTGTTCATATTGTATATCAAATATGACAAAATGCCGCCCCTGAAATTTTCCGCCCCGGGCGACCACCCGGGTTGCCCACCCCTAAAGCGGGGGCTGATTGAAGGCAAACAGAAAAAATTGTAGAGTGAACGTAAATGCAAAACAATGCAGATATTAGATACGTACATTTACACGCGGATATTGTACGCACTTAACATTTCTGTACTCTCTCCCGTAATCAATTATTATTTAAGTTATTCAAAATTTCAACTTTTGTGCGAAAAAGAACAAATATGGTTACCTCAATCAAATGCGGGGTGAAGTGAATGGTAATCGCTTCTTCAGAATGAGGTGCAATTGTTAGGGCTTTTGGTGAAAATGAAAACGAGCTAATATCGGCAAATGTAGGAGGATATTGCGTTTTTCCGGGTGATTTTAGAATGTTGAAACTTCCGGTCACTGTCGATGGTACCATTCCCGGATTTTTTAAGCGAATACGTGCGGTAAATTCTTTTTTAATACAAATTCGACGGAAATAAATGGTTCGGTCGTTCTTTGTGAAAATTGCGTGAGATCCTATCTAGAAATAAAAATGTATTTCTGTAAAGTCCCTGTATTGTTCACTTCTAAACTATTGAGATACCTCATTTGGTATGAAGACATCATTTAATGTATTTCCAACGTACATTTCACGAAACATTTCGTCAAAATCGTCATGTGTTATGATAGGTACATAAATGTCCACTTTGGCACAACAAATGTGCCCCGATTTTGCATACTTTCGAATGCATTCCGATATAAAAATCACTAGTTTTTCTTCATGAAAGCCAACATCGTTGGAATTACACATCATGTTAATTACTTTGATTTCGTTTGGATGAATTTCGTTGGCAACATCGAAAAGTTCAAACATTCCAGCGACTAAATTTCGTGTTTCAACAATGGGACTAAAAAAAATTAACACATAAATTGTTCTTTAACATTAATACAACATTAATTATGTTATTAACCAAGAAAATATTGTTATCATCGAATTGACTAAAAGGTTGCTAATAACTAACTAATCTTACTTTTCAATCAAAGTTTTTCCTTTCTTATCCACCGGCACTTTTGTCTTGGACGCGGAAGGCATCGAAGGTGGATGCTCCATATGGGGAACAGAGACACGATCGATAAAATAGCGAAACGAAAATTTTCCTGTGTTCTTAATAGTTAGTTGCAATTTCTTTTCGGTGCCAAGTGTTACAATTCCAAAATCAACAATACTAGGACAAATTTCATATTGAGCATAGTGCGACGTTATCGACACCGAAATTGGAAATTTAGCGATCAAAGCCTTCGTCTCACTATCTTGAAGTGTAATTTGAAACATTGGTTTCTCATGCATTCGAATACGCATTTTAGGCATTACCATTATCACAATAGGTACGAGAATATTGGGTGGTAAAACTCCTTGTGGATGTTTTAAACCCCACATAGCTCGCTTCCGATTTAGCTTTTCATTGTAGATAATATCGATCCTTTAAAATTAAGAATCTTGTAAAAAAAAAACTAAATAGCAAAATATAAAATTAAACATTTTACCGATAATCAACATCATATTTTCCACGATTGAATAATCCAATATTTTGGTTGTACAAGGTCTGCACTTTAACGTCCCCGAAATTCACATGAGTCGTACTCGGTTCCGAATAGTAAACATCAACTTCAACATCATAGCTTTCAGCACGGAACGTGATACTTTCTTTAACCAAAACATCGCGACCATATTCATCAAAGAGCTCAACATCCAAAACTAAATTATCAAACACTTCAATTTGATACGCTGTATATTCAACCCCAATTTTCGTATCGGCGGCCGGATTCAAAACGCCTTGAATTGCCGAAAATTCAAACCCATGTTCTTGAAACTCTTGAAAGTTAATAAAGCGCCATAACAATGGCACCAGACTTTTGTTCCGAAACGAAATGATTTTCATCTCCTTCCGAAACAACAACACTTTCTGGAAGACCAAATATTTCTCAACAACTTCCACATCGATTTTCGCACCTTGAGTCACAACCCGAAATGTTTCCACCCGCGGATTGTCCTTCACGAAGATGGCAAACGTATCGGTGTAGGTCATTACGTTGAGTGGAATTGCATAAATTTGAAATTTGTCCATACCACCCGGTTCAATTAGTAGTTGCTTGGGAAAGAAATCGAATCCGTCTTTGTCATTCACGAAAATTGCACTGACTTGACAAGCCATTTGCGAAATATTGACAATATTCACATCAGCAATTCGAGCCGTTTTTAGTTTGTCAGGACCTGGTTTTCGAATGAACACAGAGGCAAAGTCTAACGTTTGTATGTGTTGATAGAAAACAACATCCCGCTCTGGTTCCATATCTTTATATGGTTTGACATTAGAAAACATTACTTGACAATCATTATCAAAGTGTGGTACTTCACATGTACCACTACAGATTATAGGGAATGCCTTGGGCCAACCAACCACTTCCATAAAGTACGAATGGCTATAATCTCCTAATCGCATTGGATTAAATCTTACATTGTATTCAACACTTTGACCCGGTGCCAAAACCATGCGTGACTTAAATTTATCTTGAAAAAAAATGTTGAATAAAAGCTTCAAATCGATATACTCATATAGTTGGCTTACTTTCAGGTTCTGGTGGTGGAATTTTATTCTTTGATCCCATTACCAATGCTGTATCTGGCCGCTTCTTTTTTTCGGTCACAGTCATTTTGGAATTAACCGATTCCTTACTTATATGAGTAGGTAATTTCTGAAAGTAAAAAAAAAAAAAAACAATCATCACACAAATTTTTGAAATTCGAGAAAAACTTTACGCACATCCTCAACGTTTTCGATGGAAAAAAATTCGGCCTCCTGTTTCTTTAATTGTGGCGGCCGCTCTTGTCTCTTTGCCACTGAAAAGAGTTCGGAAACAGCTTGCGGAATTTTCCGCAAACTTTTATTCAACTTTTTCAGTGCCTCCAAAAATAAAATTGAATCGTAGAGCATTTGATTTATCAAATCTGGATGAGGATTTGTCTCCTTTGACGCATCGATAATCCATACGGGGGTACCTGCAGTGACGTAGGAATGCACCTAAAATTCAACCAATTTCCATACAATTTTACGATTGAACATCACGTGTCGTCAATAAAATGAAAAAGAGTATTTTTAAAGTTATAATTCAACGAATGAAATATCTACGCACTAATAAGTTTAAAGAAAAGAAAAACTAATCCATTAATAGTAACAAAAATACATTACATGAGTTTCACTAGGAAGCGAGCGTACAATACTCTCCTTTTTATGTTTATTGGAAATCACAGATTCCCGCCGAATACTCCTCTTATGAGTCGAGAATTGCAAATTGTCTTTGCTACCTGACAATAAGTTTGGATTGGAGGAATCGTAATGCTCAAGAATGTGTATCATATCGAGATAATTTCGTTCGAATGTAGCCATTTCTTCCAAAAGTTTCATTTCATGTTCACTTTCCATTTCATGGAGTTGGTCTGAAAAAGATAAAACATTATATGGAGAGAAAAAAACCTTGAAAAAACTAATTACCACCTTCCACATGTTTTTGTTTTGCACTAGATTGCCTCCTTAGTTCTTCTGAATTAATTTTGACTGGTAAAATACGAGAATTTCCGTGATGCTTTTTCTGGTGCTTTGAGTGAGCGTTTTCAGCCAATTTGGCCATCACCTTTGCTCTTTAAAAATTGTTATTATAATTTTTTACATTTTTTTCTGTTTTTTTATTTTCATTTCTTACTTTAGTTTTTCCAAACGTTTCAGGTTGGCTTCTTTGCGTGGCAACAAAACATGTTCTCGATACATTCGTTGGTCTTCCACATTTAAATGTGAAAATTCTTCCGCGGACATATAATCTATTTGCTGTACACGATTGGCAATGGCTTCAATGACTCGTGCTTTTTCCATTTCAGATTTATGTATCATATACTCCTTATACAAAGGAAACCAATTTCCAAAAACAATTAAGTGAATATAACGGGAATTACCTACGTTTTAAAATGCTAGTTAGTAAAAAGCCAACTTCTTCAACTATTCCAATTTGCAAACCTATTATTTTCAATAAGCCCATAAATAATACGAGAGGCTTTGAGAAGAAAATACTTTGAAGTGTTTCCACTACAATTCCCGGTTTGATTGAATTTATTCTCTGTTTAAGTAGATCAAACAACTCGTCCTAATTACCAATAAAATATTTGTACGAATAAATAAAATACTATAGGAGGGTTGATTGTTTAAAATTAAAAAAAAAAATACCATTGGAATATTTAAAAATGTTTCTTCATCTTCTTTCGCTTTATTAGTTTTAGATGAAGTTATGTTTTTCACCTAAAAATAATTTCAAAGTTATTTTTGCTTCAATAATCGAAAAATAAAGTTATTGATTTAATGAATGTTCATTGGTAGTAAAAGAAAATTAATACTTCCGAAAGATGCATTCCAGAGTGACTCTTTCCATTTTTGATTTTAATGATTTTGTTCAATAATTCACCAAATGGATCGGCAATGATTTCTTCGCTAAATTCTTCGTCACGTTCAATTTCTTCTCTGATATCAACTAAAAATAATTCCACGTAGTTTGTGGAGTTAGTGATATTTTATTTTAAAAAACGGATCAATATGGAGATTTAGTTTATTACACAATCATTGAAAGTTTTCTACCTCTAGTACGTGAGTTTGGATGCGAACTTTTGCTTGCTGAACCAATATGTAATTCTTCGTAAGTTTGTTCAAGTAAGGCTAAAGTTTCTGTTACAAATGCACTTTGAATATTCAACAATCCTTCTACTATTAAATGATCAATATTAACTGGAACCAAGTTGAATTCTTTTGCTGCCTTATTTGCAATATAAATGCCATCTAAAAACCATATTGAAGACAACTAATCTTTAATTTTCCTTTTTTTTAGAATCAATTTTTTCAGGAAGTTTGCAGCATTACTTACTTGTATGAGGAGCGTCATAAAAGATTAAAAAAACGCCTTCTTTTTTATTAAAACCTCCATCGAAATCAGTTGATGACTCGTTTTGTTCTCGCCAGGCCAACTTAATAGGATCTCGATGAATCATGCTTGGCTTATTTTCGTTTTTTATTTGTTCAATATGACCTGAAAAGCATAACTTCCGTAAAATATTTCTCGATGCAAATGGCAAGCAAGCATCTTGAATACAAAGGGAATCAAAATTAAAAAAAAAAAAATAAAGCTTTGTTTCTTCACAAACTGTTGCATTTTACCTCGGAATTTTTTCCTTCAAAGCATTTTAAATGTAGAATAAAATACGAAATCTTATAGTTGCAACAGATAGACAATAGTACAATTTACTAAGGAATAATTTTGAAAGAAAAATGATATATTGTCACTTTTCAAACGCTGAGCTATTGCAACTAGTCGTACACAACTGTCATGATGATTGCCTATCCATCAAGTAAAAACTTTCTGTTGCAGTACCTATGAGATGAAATATTTTGATTTCAAGATGCAAAATAAAGTTTAACTACTTATTTCAAAGTACTTTAATACATAATTAAATATATCATTTAATTGGTTTTCATTATGATAAATGTAAAATACAACTTAAGAAATGAACTAATGCTAACAGTTGCAGTTGGGTTGTAAAAGAAAATGCTCATACCTTTAACCAATTCATTCAGATCCAATCCTGATTTTGGAACATCATTGGAAATTGTCACATTTGAAGCTGAAAGTCTTAAAACAAAAAAAAAAATTATTTTGTTTACTTTAGCCAAGTTGAAAACAAATACTTTGTTCTGGAAATTATTGAACCACTTCGTCGTCGCGTGCGAGCAGAACGAACTACATCAGAAACATCTTGACTACCTTTTACTTGTTTTGACGATTTAATCGCTTCGTCCACAAGTGTTTTATGAAAATCAATCAATGATGCCCAAAACGGCTGTCCAGGAGCCCTTGGTGGAAGTAAAATTTTATCCGTTCCATACAAATATAACAAACTTTGAAGAATATTCTCTTCATTATGCACAACACTATATAAAATATCATAACATTTTTAGTTCCGTTAATGTGACCTCATATAATACAAAATGAGTTTACCTATCAAATTCGGGGAAATATAGTTCAATGGAAAAATTACACGGATTTTTAACGCAAAATTTCTTGCAACTATTTTCAGTCCATGGTAGAATTGGATCCCATTGTAAAACCATATCAGAAACTTCCAATTTTGGTTCTTCAGCCGCACCTCGTAGATAAGCGATAAACTTTTCTCGATTATTTCCCACGATGTTAAAAACAATCCGCATTTCGTGCACCCCTTCATTGAGCGGTTCATAAAGCACGTGCAATACGTATGCTTCATCCGGTTCAAGACTCCCGGAATCAGAGTTACCAATTCGAAATGGAAACACTTCGGCTTGAAGCAATTGCTTTTCGGCTTCGGTTAATGGTGGACGATATTCTTTACGTTTCGGTTTTGGTTTGATTAGCCTCTTGATTTTTGCACTCCAAATTACGTTCGTGTAACCCCTGCACGAAATAAAACTAATAAAAAGTAATAAAATTTGACGTGGAAATTAGTTCTTGCTGTATATATTGTATATATTTGCAGGTACATCAAAACTTTTCATCTCTTGATTTGGCTAGTGAACTGAGAAGACAAATGAAAAACTTTCAATACCGCACAACGAACCAATAACAAATGTTCTGAAGATATGTACTAGACATTTATCTCGGACTATACGTGGCATATTTGAAAAAAGTGCAAGAACTTATTCCCGTATCTAATAAAAAATCGCTTACTTATTGTACACAATAATTGATAAAAGTTTACATTCTCCACATTTGATTGTATGAAAATCGAGTGTTTGTGGCTCCAGATGAATGTACGGAATCGTTACGATGGCATCTATTTCAATGGGAATTCTTGCACCATGTTCCACCTGAATTAAATTCCCGTCTAGATTAAAAGCCATTTTGTTGATCATTAAGCAAATAATTCACCTCTAAATAAATAAAATAATTGATTTTGGTATCTCTTGCTGTATAGGTTTCCAAAGACGGATTAAAAATGATATAAAATGGCGCCCTACATCCCACTGGTAAATTATGAATGTTTCGAAACTGAACTTTAATTCCTGAATTGAGAATTCCGGTCCGTTTGCTTAGTGGCATCAACTCAATATTAGCAGAAGTTGGTCCATAGTTTAAGATATGAATAGTATGATGAACTGTAGTACCAACAATCACGGGTCCAAAATTGGCCTGATACGTAGAAGCATACATATTTGAAATGCATTTACTTCGCAACTTTGAATGGTCAACCAAAATATTGGGATGACGTTCAATATGACGATAAGCATTGAATCTTTCAATTGCTAAATCAATGTCCATGGGCGATGGAGTCGTATCCTACAAAAAATGGGGAACAAATACCAAAAATTAATGATTTTATGTGAAACTTACATTTAATGAAATCAATTCCCAGTCATCATTAATCAAAATCATTCTCTCTTTATGTGGAATATCTGGATAACAATAATGAGCAGTCTGGCAATATTCTGGTTGATTGGCTTGATGCACTTGTTCCAACCAGGCCGAGGTAATGCTCGCGACAGCGCTGTATCCGATTTCGTTGGACATTTCCGGAATCTTTTTGCGAGGCAACGATAAATAGACTTGTGGAAAAACCCCAAATCCATTCACCTTTACAGAAATTGGATTCCCGTGTCCAATCTTTAAAAAAAAAAGTGCTCAAATTCTTACATTATTGTTTGTACTATAAGTTTATATATAAAAAAAAAACATAAAACTTTAGTGATATCAAGTATGCAAGGTACATAACCAATGTATATCAAATCGGTTTGGAAATATAAACAACTTATTCTTCCACTGACAATATCGAACACTTGTTTGGATGCCAAGGTATGTTGGCGTTTTAAACATTACCTGAATTTCGAAACTTTCAGAAAATCGTCCAGCAATCCCTGGAAAATATCGAATCTGCAAATCAATTGTGGCTCTTGGTGCAATATGTCCCATTCGTGGTTCAATACACATCCATCCAGCCTCCACCAAATAATTAACGGATGGCGTTTCTCCCATGGCCGGTCGCGATGTGACAAAATCAAATCCCAAATATCCTGTGTTGGACAACGAAACCGTTCTCGAGCAAACCTCGCAAAACACTTGCCTGCCAAAATCGATTATGGTTTTATCCAAATGAAAACTCAAATTCGATGCCATGCCAACAATTTTCAATGTATCTATTGGACCTTCTCGAATGTGGCATTCCAATTGGCACTCGATACAAATGTATGTATGTGGATGGAACGAAATGGTTAGTTCTTGTTTCTCGTACGGATTTAAGACTCCGTAAAATGGCGTTACATTGAACGTATCGCTAAAACGATCTTTAGTGCCACTTTCAGCTAATAAGTTCAAGATTGTAATATCGTCCATGTCACATTCTTCGAAAAATCGATCGCACATATTGAACACTTTATTTTTGATTTGATAATATGCATTGTGTTGAATTTCATGGGACAATGACATGGTATATAAGTTTTGATAGTCCAAATCGTGCGAATTTGATCTCATACTATATTCACTTAAACTTTGTCCCAAAGTTTCTCGATCAACCACTGTTAGTATAGAAGAAAATTGTCGATCAGACATCTTGATCAACGTTTCGTGAATTCGATTTTCTGCCTTATGTAACGCATTGTCGGAATCGGTCTCCAACTCGGATTCTTCAGCGTCATTATCAACCACATTCTCAAGTCCAATCGCAATTGGTTCCACATACTGCACTTTATATCCCGATTCTTTCCACTTCCACGCATAATTAACCGTTAGAGGACTGGTGTTTTCCATTGTTACAATCGAATAGCAATGCTCTCCGTTTGGAACACAGCCAAAATCGACCAAATTGGTCGAAAGTCGAATATTAGGGAAATTGACATTGGCATGCAAATAAACGAAATCAACATGATGATGATCCTTGTAGGTAAGCTTTATTTTCCTATCGATGTGATAGGATCGATAACAGTTTGTGTTGTTGCATTGAAAAAAAATCGTTATTGTTTGTTTTTCGCCTGTTTGAATTTCTGTATGACAACGTTTTAAAAGTCCTAATTTGGAATCCAAAATAAAAAAGGGCTCCTCGATATGAAGTTCCATGTGCAGCGCTAAAGTAGTTTCGTTAAGAATTTCAAAAGTATCTAGATAAAAATAAACATACATATAAATATTTATGAAATCAGACATTAATCCTCACCTCGAAAATAAGAGCTAATACCTTGGATGTGGTAAAAACAATTTTCTACTCCTTTGTCAATGCGAAAGAAAAGTTCTTCCTTCGAAAACTTCACCACAGGCACTTCAAATTTGGCCAAAACTTTCACCATAATTACCGTTTCACGTCGTACCGATTCTCCAATTGCCGCATCCAACTGCAAAAATTCCTCGATTTCGCACACTTTTTCGTTGTACGCCACAATCGATAGCGGTTCGCTTTCATCGCCTTGCAAAACGATTCGGTCCGGAATCATAGAGATTGCCGTAAGTTTCTGACTAAAAATAATTAAAAAATGTTACACATTTTTATAAGACAAAAAGTTTAAACAAAAAAGGAATACCTACTTTTCTTCTACGGTGGACGTTCGACGCTCTTTCTTCGGTCCTTCTAAAGCTTCAGTCATGTTACGCCACAGCATGCGATGGCGTTTCGATCCCATATTTCTGATCACCAAATTGAAGACATAACGTTTACAGGTAAACAATGATCCCAAATCATAAACGGGTGTTATGTTTGGTTCGATTCGTATGCTGGTCCCGATTCCTTTCACTTTCAGTTTGCAATTATAAATTCGTCCGTTTTCAACATTTATAACCAAGGTGTCAGAGTAGTCGCCAGGATCACGTAAGAATACAGAAACACTACAAATTTGCTCTTCCTCGGGATTTACGTGGCCTTTTTCAATTGATATTTGAAAAGGGGATCGCTTTTTTGTCTTAAAAAAAAACACGATTCAAAACGATAAGATAAAACATTTTGAAATCAAGAAAAGAAATGGTACCAGAGAAATGGTGTAATTTCCTGGAATTGGTGAATCACTAGTTATTTTCACGTCTTTGGTTACATTTTGAAGCAAAACAACTTCCTCAAAGTTCAAAATTTCAGGATCCAAAGAGACAACGGGTCCATTTCCGTACGTCTTGATTCCTGCTAAATATCTCGGACGTTTTTCTCCAAAAGTTAATATCCTTAAAACAGAAGGAGTTGAAAAGTAGGAGGAGTGTCCTGCACTATCAAAGATAAAAGATATAATACTAACTCCATTGTGTAGTGTTGCTCGCCCAAAGCGGTCGTTATTATCCAAATGGGAATCTCAACAAAGGAGTTCGGCTTAATGCACGCTTCTTGTATCTGAGTGGAAACCAAAATGAAATGATCTGGCGAAGGTTTTTGCGGAGTAATATAAAAATATCCCTCGACATCGCTGTTGTTTTGAAGAGTGATTGATCTGGCATACGGGTGATTAATAAATGTAAACAAAATGCTGATTTCAGTGTTAAGACAAACGATTTCAGGCACATACGCCTGCCAAATAACAGTCAAACTTTCACTTTCCGTTTCTGTGTCCCACATGTCCAACATGATTACAGTTCGAAACGAACCAATTCGATTCGGAGTTAGAGTAATCTTTAAAAAAAAAAAATTAATAATAAAGTCAAAAATTTGTCGCATAATTTATATTTACACATACCGTTAATACTCGGCACATATCAGACGAAACTGAGGCTTTCATTGGTGATACGACAAATTCTTTCGGATTGTTAGGAAGAGCTGGTTTCACTGTGCTTTTGGAAAATTCTTCACAAGTCAATGGAGGTTCAGTGCCATCATGTGTGATTCTTATCGTAAAAACGATCGGAACTTCAGAGTTATTGCACAACTGCATTTTCTTGGTAACGGGCACTCCTGCCAACCAATGCAATGAAAAAAAATGTAACACTTCCAATTATGCAAATTGCTCACCCAGAGAAACTTGACCAAAATTCATTTCTTTCTCATCAAATTGTACTTTCGGACAAATAACCTTTCCTCGAATCGTCACCGTTAAAATCTCTTCAGATTCTACAATCTTAAAGCGAATATCTTCAACAAATTGTCCTTGTTTTGTACTAACAAATCCGATTAAGAATGCGCGCGATACATTTGGACCTAGTTCGAAACTGTGTGGCTCACAATTGATTGTTGCACCAAAGACAGACTTATCTGGTACATAGCTAATGGTGCCTGGAATTCCTCCACGATTTTGAACCACAACCTCGTAATAATGCTTCGCACAAATAAACAAATATCCGGCATCAAGGTTCTTAACACTCAATTCCATTTCGGGACCCAAACCGAAACCACCTAATTTCAATTGAATTCTGTGCTCCAGACCAGATAATTCACAGTAGAGAGTCGATGAGTATGCGGTCGCTGCTTTTGGTACAAATGTTACATTTACCTCGGTCTCATTACCAGGAAATATTTCTCCTGTCTATAAATTAATTTCGTTGAATTTCTGAAAATATTCAGACAAATTGGTGGAGATGTGAAATAGTTTTGGATTCAAATTTTCAATTTAAGGGAAATATTGCTATTTTAGTTTATATTAAAATTTATTGTGTATGATATGACTGAAGCGAATGCATTGAAATCTTAAATTAATAACAACTTAGAAAATATCTTTCCATAATTGCTCATGTTATTTGAGACCATATTTTGAACAAAGGTCGACATAGATTCATTAAGCCGTTAAAGTTACTATTAGAAAATCTCCACCAAATACAACTAATTTAAAAAGATACTGTAATACCAGTGGACTGATGGAAAAGTATGGATCTTTGTATAAAAATTCTTCATTTTGTTTCAAACATTCAATTTCGTCAGATAAAATTCGCTCTTCTACGATTTGATTTGACTCGCAATCAACAATGTCAAAATGCTCCAACTTGTTGCAGTACATTTTTTCCAGATCGCACATACTTTCAAACATTTGCTTGTAGCGAAGTTTTTCTTCGTCGTCGACCGAGGATGAGTGAAATTGGCAGAACTTAAATTTGGCAATATGAGAACTTCGGTTGAAAAGAAGGAGAGCGCGATTCGAAGTCAGGCGAATGTATGTATTTGGAAGTCGCAGGTAACACTGTTCTAATCCTATGTTGGAAACGCTGGCTTGACCGCTCACGTTGATGGTTAGTTCTTCGCCTGTTTCATACTGAACGTAAATCTTATCTTCCAAGAATCCAGAATGCGGCGAGTTGCAAACTATCGTCAGTTGCATTGTTTCGTTGGGAGCCAAAACGCCAACATTGGGCACAACACTGAATGGATTTTGGGTTTTGATTTTGAATACAGCGGCGGCTTGTCCAAGGTTACGAACAACCACTGTACGTTCAGACGGAACATTCACGGCACCGGGTGCAACGGTGATTTGATCAGGGAAATCCAGGAGTGGACGGGGACCGATGGCTATTATTAATTAAGGTTTTATTATATAAATGTATACGTTTCCACTGACGCTTTACCATAAATTGGAACAAGCAAAGTGCCTGCATCGGTTAAAAAAGTTATATCATGTTTATAATCTCGAGCTAAATCAGCAGTAAACTTTATCGTAAACAAGACAGCCATTCCAGGTGCAACACGAGTGGAAAGTGTTCCTGTTGTGTAGGATACTTCGAAATTTGGTGATTTTTCACAATGCATTCGTAACGGTTTTGAAAGCTACAACAATCGCTAAAATAAATAAACTGCATAAAACTCCCAATAAAAATCAAACTTTTCCGATATTTTGTAAAGTTAACGCAGCTGTATACAGAACTCCGGTGGAAAAATTCTGGAAAATCACCACATCCGGACTGGCTTTGAATGATCTCAATTCCCTATTTATTACTTTAACTGTTTGGATTTTAAGTTTACTTTTGGTTAATTTCTTCAAACGTTCCTCCGTACTTAATTGCATTTCGTTAAAATATACAGATGGTGCAATTTCAGGCTGAAATCATTAAATGTGAATTGAATTCTTAAAAAATTAAAAAAAAGAAAATGTTTACTCTGGACTTGGGATCAAAGTCAAATAAAACTGGTAAAGAATTGAATTTCTGGGAATAGACTCCCATGTCAACTTTGGTTGGGTCCTCATTGTTTGAACTCATCGTTAACAAATTCAATAGAATAGCAATAGTTTTTTTATGGAAAATAAATAAAAATTATTTGAAAAAAATGACATTTGTCAAAAAAAAATTAGTTGATTTCGGTAGTTACGCTTTTTGTTTTGTTGATATGAAAATAATGAAAGTATTAAGAAAGTATTTAGATAGTTTTACTTCCTCTTGGTAAATTCAACGATGCCTTTATTAATAACACATAACAGTAACTCCATTTGAAGTCAACCTATGAGGTGTGGCCCATGATTTTTTATTTTATTAAAAAAATTTGAAAATAATCTTTGGGGTACTAAGATACTAAAACTACTAACACACCGTCATTTATTTTTTTAATGCATACTTTTTGATCAGTAGTAGGTACCAATCTAAACTAAAAAAATATTCAATTTTATACTTGTACGTAATGTGCTCTAACTTTTCAACAAAACAAACATACATGTAAATAGAATAGAAAACATTTTTCCTCGATCGAAAACGATGTAATAGTGGTTCACTGTTTCAAATATACTGTGTAGGAAATGTTGACTACCTTTCTTCTTAGTAACAGTCTATCTTTTATATTTTTAATTATAAAATTTTCTCTCCGGATTTTTCCGGATTTCTTTGTTAATTACGGTATTAAGTTTTCTGCCATTCATGTTGCGAAATCAAATTTGAACGAGGTATTCAAAAAAAGGCGGTTTTTAATAACAATATATATGTATGTTTTAATACAAATTGTACACAGTATACAGAGATAAAACATTTGCAACAATTGATATTAAAAGCATAATTATTTATAGGCAGGTACTGATAAATGAATGTAAAAAAAAAACAACAAATAAAAAGCACAAAAACTTATACGCATATACAATTAGTATTGATGTACTTTAATGCCTTCATTCATTTATTTAATTATTTCGATAAAAATTTAATAACAACTTAATTACATTTTCGACATATTAGTATTGACTTATTTAAAAAAAAAAAACTGTTTCAAGACTTTGTATAACCAGAATCGATTGAAATAATTTTCAAACGCAATCATAAAATATTTGTATTTTTCTTAAATGATGAAAAATGTCTAAAAAAGCGAGAAGCGTCGTTTATAGTTTTGTTTCCTTCCATTTGTCCATATTATGTGAATATAATTTATTTATTTAAAGTGTAGATATTTAATCATTAATTAACAAATATATTATTTAATAACAATTTAAACGGAAAATATTTTTGATGTTTTAATCGCCGTGTTGTTTAAAATGATTTTATTTTCTTCAATTTAGTGCTTTACTTTCTTTTTTTTTTTCATATAATAACGTTGCAGTGAAGGCAGTTGTTCATTCATTTTATTTGGGTTTAAAAAATTTTTGTTAAACTGTTTTCCTTGTTTTCGTAGGTATTAGATTTTTTTTTATTATTTATTTAGTAATTAAAAATTCAATATTTACACAAAAACAGTCGATTTATTTTCATGGTTTGTTATATAAACGAAATCAAAATTGAGGCTTATTTTCCTATTTTGTTTTCAAAGCCTTTTGTCACTTTTTAAATGCATTTTTATTGGTTTTTGTTTTATTGTGCATTTCGCAAGCTTAATTTTTTTTCTTTTTTTTTCTTTTTTTTTTTGTTTGTTAATTAGGAATATGTTCATATTATTAATTTAGCGGTTTTGCGAGTTTGTTGTGTTTGTATTTTGTATTAACTGTTTCTTTTAATTTAAATTAAATGCTACGTTGTATTTACCTCAGCGTCCTAAATGTAACATTTTTTTCTTCTTCTATTTTGGCACTGTCTAAAAGCCACACGTATTTTTTTGGTTTTTCCCTAATGTTTGGATTTTCTTCGTCTTTCTCTTCATTTTGGTAATTTGTCTTAAACTAAATATTTGATATTATTTCCTTTGTATTTTTTATTGCAATGATGATTATAATGATGTGTGAAAGAGCTTTATAATCCCTCCTTCCGTCAGATGATCTGAAAAGAAAAAATATTATCAATTATATCATCATATTATTGAAATCGTAAAATTATAAAAATGCATATCTAAAAACGCTTTTCTTGCTTGGCTTGCATAAATAGCCTAAAAGAAATATCTATAGTTTATAAAACATTTGTTTTAGTCGAGTTTATACATAGCAAATCCTTTGTACTAAACCTGGTGGAAATTTCAACCGTTTTCTAGAGTAAAATGTTTTTTACTCAAAAAGATGACTAATACTCGCGCTATTACATCCTATATGGTAAACTTTAATTCAGTAGTCAACTGAAAAATATTTGATATCTATAAATAAAGAAAGGAAATGCAAAAAGTTTTACTTTTCCTGAATCAAACATTGGAAAAACAATAGCAAAATTAATATTTTTTATGATTGATTTTTTAAGTTACCTTTACTCCGTGGTCAAGTCGAGCCCCAGGGCCCTATCGGGACCCGGTGGGTCGCTGGCGGGGAGGGAAAGCAAGTGTTAGGCTTCTAGAAAAATAAGCGCCGTCGGCTTCGGTTCTAGATTTGATTTTTTCGCTTCAACCACTAAAAACTCAATATCTTGTCGATCTCGACGTGCAAAAGATTCGGCAATCAACCGTGCGACCTCTTGATGTTCCAAGCCTTCCACCTTTTGACCATCAACCTCCAAAATTAATTGACCCACCTCCAAACCACCTGCATCAAATGCTGCTCCATTTTCCTAAAAACGAAAGTTGTTTCCAATGTTGATAAAATAATAGGAATTTTTTTCAAGAGATTTTAACAGAGTTGAACTATCGTAAAATAAGCAAATGTTGCAGGATTGATATGTGCATGCGAAATATCCAATATTCATCAATTCTATTTCATCAAGCTGTGAAAAACCCAATGAACTGAGGCTATTTTAATCCTTAAAAAAGGATTCGTTTTACAATTACATTCATTGGGCATCAATTAGTTATTCAATTCTTCACATAATTCGTTTAAGGATTTAGCAAACCTTGCCTTCATATTAGAAATTAGTGGTTATCAATCTTTCCAAATTTGGAAGAAAAAAAATAGAAACCAAAGTTTTTTCCTTAAATAAATAAAATTAGGAAAGTTTAAGAGCAAAAATATTGACAACGTTTGACTCAAATATAAGAACATCGTAATTTTATAAAATCTTACATGAATATTAATAATTCGTGGTAAGGGATGTTTTGTATTGGCACCACCTTCGATCGCAATTCCCAAAATTGGTTTCGACTTATTGACAGTAATCCTCAGATTTCCTTGATGATCCGAAACAACGGTCGCCCCTAGTCCTGGACTGCATGCTCCGCCGCCTCCACCCCCATTTCCATCCATGCCATCATTCATCTCGCCACAATTTGTACCTAGTCCACCACGACCCTGCAACCGTTGCATGCTCTGATGTCGTCGCATCCCCGTCCCAGAACCATCCGCCCCATTATTTCCACCAGCTCCATTTCCGTCCAACAAATTCTGATCGTCCTTTACCAATCAAAGATTTCAATCAATCGTAAAATTCTAATCCCTCGTCAAAACAAAACGAAATAAAAGAAAAACGATCAATAAATCGAATAAAAATCAATCGACTGAGTGATCGTCAAAAGGGGGCTCAACTACTTTCTAATAATTATAGCCATGGAAGCGAACTGTGCCCCCTTCAATTTGTTTTAACAAAACAACAATCCAACTACTTTTTTTCAAAAAATTGAAACAATAAAACTCAAACAACTGAAGATGAACAAAAAAAGAAAAAAAAAACATTCAAAAAATTTATAAACATGCAAAAGTGACTTTTTTTTTTTGTATTTTTGCCAAATTATAGTGCAACATTGTTTGAAAAAATGAAACGCGAAATGTTCGTTTTTTTTTTTTGCTGCTGCTACAAATCTAAATCTGAGGCCTCTAGAATGAAAAAACGCTTGCGCTAACAGATATAGAAAAAATTGTCATAACTAGAAATTCAATAAGGTGCTTTATTAATACCAAAAAAAGGCGTTTGAAAAATAGCTACTGTTTAAAAACAGTTGATTGTTAAATCCTTTGGCTCTATTAATTATCATAGTGCAAGTGCAGCTAAGTTTATTTGCAATATAAAACAATTGAAATCGAGATTATAGGAAATGTGTAAGCTTTTGCTTAAATGGAAAAGAGAAATTTCAACAATAAAAAAATGAAGGTTCAAACAAAAAGAAAAGGACGACATACGTGAAAATGAACTTTTGGAACTTTGGTATGTTGTGGTTTTACATTTGGCGTCGCACGAAATCGTTTAAATATAAAATCATACATTGGATTTGACAAAAAACAACAATTTTTTTTCGTAATTGAAAACCCCAAAAACAATTATTTGAGTTACGATTGTTTCGCGATTGACTTTCTTCTGAAATTGAATAATTTCAAACGAGAAATATTTACTGTAGTGTGTCTTTATCGATTCAAACGTTTGAGGAAAAGTAGGTTTTTCTTCGCCATTTGGCACAGGCACAAACTGGCACGATTATCACATCCTATTCCACCCTCTTCCTCATTGCATTGCCCGCTTGCAAGACCAGATCCCAAATTCAAAGATCCAATATGAAAACGAGGACAGTTAAGAGACGAACAGAGAGAAAATAAGAAAGAAATTTCAATGTATTTTTTTAGACAAAACAAAATCGAGAAAACAATGAAAAATTAACAAAAGAATCAATATAATTATTGAGCCAATCTACAGCTTGCTTAAAATAAAACAAATGAAACAGTGATTTTGATTCAAGTTTTGCGCCTTCATTTTTTACAATTAAATATTTAAAGGTTGATACAATGTGGTTCAATGAAAATTCCGTAGTCATAGTTTCTTTGTGTTTATGCAAAAAAAAAAAGAAAAAGTTCCGATATACTTTCACCTTTTCTTTTCAGAGATATAGGTTTTCCAGATGTTACAATTCCCTAAATTACATCCCCCAATCTACAATGCCATTCATTTATTTTTTTATTTCTTTGCCTTTACAATGCCACCTAGAATTTTTAACTTTTGAGCATTTGTTTAAGTGTACAGATAAGTTATTTGTTTTGTATATCCGGCTCGACGGACCAACATTTTTTCATCTTGTTCGAGTTTTTTGCTTTCATTTTGTTTGATAACAATTACAACTTTTATTTGAATTTAAGTAACAATGCATATAATTCTCTCGTGAACGAAAAATGCAAAGAGTACAATGTTTGTGGCATTGCAAAGATACACAATTGAGGAACCTTGAGGTATATTCAAAGCTCATCTTCAGAGGATAACATTGCATGGAAAACTTATTGATAGTCTTTTATTTTTTGCATCGTAACAAAGATTCCGAAATGGAAAATTTTCAATGAATCACTCAGTAACAATTAATATGAACAACGAAAGAAAAAACAAAATGAAATTTCTCGTTCGGCAATTTTTTCTAAACTTACTAACGGTCGCCCCCAGTACCAAGACTTGACTTTCTGCGTCCAGGAGCGCAGTCCGCCCAGGTAACCACTCTGCACAAAGCAAAACAAAAACCCAAAACTACTAAAAAATGCCTTTTGAAAAATTGTTCTTTTCTCTAAAAACAAATGAGTCCGTCAACTGAAATCGCTTTCCCAAACCTATGTATTCTTAACAACCGATGATTTACAAATTAAAAAATATGATACTTGCATCAACCTATATTAATATAAACTGACACTATCTAATCGCTAAATTGATAAGATTGCCTTGTTTTAAAAAAAAAAAACTACCAATTTTATCGCAATTCAGTTGTTATTATTATATGTTTCGCGACAAAAAAAAACAAGTAGAATCTAGTGATTGATTGTATTTTGTTTGAAAAGTTAACTTGATTTATATTGTTTAACTAAAAGAAGGCATTCTTATCAGGTAATAGTCAAATTTGATTATACGATTTACTTCCTATTTGCAATTGCCTAGGTAATTATTTTTCATAATACTTTATCAAATATTATTTAATTAACGAAAATCTACCTAGGTACTTTGAAAATAAATTGTTGAAATGTTTTATATAACTCTTATCTACATGATTACAAAAATAAAGGCAAAGGTTCTCTATTCTAAAATTGGAAAAAGTTTCTTTTCTTTCTCAATTAATGATTATATTACATAAAGTTTTAGAGTTGTTACATTGAAGAGTTTATTTTTTAATAGAGAACAAGAGATAGATACTTTTGAAAGTAAAAAAGAAAAGAGAAAAGAACATAAAACCAAAAAATTAAATATACAGAAACAGGAACTAAGGTACAATAAATTTCTGGGTTCGTTTTTTTTTTTTAAGAATCAGTATACATATGTGATTTCACACGTGTAGCCGAATAGTGTTTCTCAAACTGTTTAGGCCCAAAATTTGAATAAATATACATTAGTCTATATCTCCTTCATTATGTTGTTCCAACTCATTTGATTGTTGCTAATGTTAAAATCATATTTTGCATTTAAAACTTTTTTGTTTTATTGATATATGCACATGGAGGCATTATTACGGTCGAGTGATTAGTTGTACTGGGTTTCACTGTATTGAGATGTCAATTTGGAAGTTTTGATTTTAATTGTTTTTAATTATGAAGAACCCATTACGTCTGCAAATATCCATAAAAATAAACTTTGCATTTGTTCTAATTGTAGGCACAGGAGAATCAGTCGCACTTGACCTTGTATCATTTTAGAAAATAAAAAAAAAATATGATAACAACTGAAAGAGTACTTAGTCCTTGACCAAGAAACTTGAACTCTAATTCCTAAAAAATATACTGAGTTACTAAGAAATCAAAATTGATCTTAAGTAGGATCTAATCGTGTTTCACATGAGAATCACATATGTTTTAAGTTTGAGAAACACTATTAGGTCAAACAAAAAGCATTTGTTTTCAATTCATTTTTGTTGATCATAATTTTAACACGTGTAAATTTGTCAGGTCAAGTATTTGAGTAATTGTAACGCGTGTAGATATCGTAATATTATGGTTTGTCCAAAAAGTAAAAGTTTATTACTATTATTACGAATTGTGTTAATAGCAATAATTGTTGCGTTATTTAATTTGAATAATAATGAAGTGTGATATGTTATGGAAGTTGGTGTGTTGTTTTCAATTTACCTGATACTAATTACGAGTCGAGCGAATTATGCAAGTAGTGAGTAATGAAGAAGACGCCAGAATCCCCCGATTTTCGATCATTATATGGAACAAATGCATACATTTTTCCTTTAATAAATGTGTTTTATTGTCTAAAAGGTATCAAAAATTAAAAATAAATATATATATATTTTAGATTTTGCGTTATCGTTAATAATTTGAAACGGAAGAGCTAAGAAACTGGGGAAATTAGAAAGCTATATTGAGGCTAATAAGTGTCGTTTTTTCTTCTACGAAATTGGTTTCTCGATATTGTGAGTTGGTGATAGGTAAAATCTAGTTTGATTGTGGCAGTCGTCTGGTTTTTAATATGTTAAGGTAAGCATTTGATTCGTTAAAACTGGAATTAACGTTTGGAAATTGGGTCGAGTGAGAGCGATTGGAGTTGATTTGTAAAATTGTTGGAATTAGAGAAGCAGTTGTTGAATATTATCTATTGCTTATTTGACTAGTTTTTTGGAAATGAATCGAATAAAAAGTTACCGACAGAGATGTAAACAGAAATTTTAAAAGTGGGAATTTGAATTTCATCCTTAATGAAAGTTGGTTTTTCATTCGAAAAATGCTACTATCTGAATAACAAAAAATGTGAATGTTTCTCTCTCTGGAGCACCAATTGTCTGCTTACACTCTCACGTTAATTTTTGAATATTACAAACTCTTAATGAGCTGCTCAAAAATCTCTCTTCTATCGGTAACGGCTTCAACGATAACTTTGGAAACTCTGTGCAAGATTTCGTCTTCGATTCACGATTATTTTGTTCCAGTGTTGTTGATTTTGGTCTGGACAGTAGCTACTTATTTCTAGAAGAAATTCTTCAGCAATTTAACATCACTGTTATCAAGTGTACTTCGTAGTTATAAAGCTATACCGGAGGTCTTCTAGTTCTTTGGCTCTTCAATCATCGACAAGAACTCTTCGAACCACTGAATTCGCAACAAAACTATGCCTGATAAAAATCTTTTAGTAAATATTTTTCTTAAAGTTTTTAATTAAAAATGAAAGTAATATCTAATCACTGCTTAAATTTTCAGTTTAACAAACTCTTTTCATAACTAAACTAGTTGCGGCAATAATGAAAACCTGTGAAATTTCAGACCCTCTATGCTTTAATAGTATTCGAAACGATTTCTTTCAGCAATTGCAACATTTTACAAATCATTATCAAACATGATATCATAAATATCACCAGCACAGACCCTCCAAGCATGGAACTTCTTTCATTTCCTGTTATGATTTATAACAACTGGATTATAAATTATGAATGATTCCACCTCTTCCACGTCGCCTGCCTTCCACCTTTTTCGTCTTCGTATCTTCTCTTTCGTACTTTTTCTGGTCTGCTCACCCCACCTTCGCATCTTACCAGACCCATGACTGGTCTTAGCTCTGAATGTCTTCAACATTCAGTTCTCAAATCTAATCGACAACACACTCACACGTTGTCCTCTTCAAGAACATACAAAAGACCAAAAGTTAATTAAGTAGTGGAAATTTTAAAAATTTACAGTTTTTTCAACAAATTTCAGTGTCATTATCAGTGGAAGCAACATAGCTCGCTAGTGAAAATAATTGAAAACAAAAATCAAATGAATTATGGAATGAAATTGTGTTTTGAAAAAGGTAATTCGTATGTTTTTTTTTTTACAATTTAACAATAAAATGTTGCATTCGGCTAAGTGTTTAACTGTTGTGTTATCTTTATGATTGCAACGGTAAAATTTTCCATTCGTTTCGTTGTTTTTTTTTTCCTATCTGCTTCAACTAAAGTTGGAAAATGAGAAGGAACTGGCTTTTATAGTGAAAATAAGGTAACTGGGTCGAATCAAATGCTCCTCTCTAGATCAGATCTTAGTTATGGGTAATATTCCGTTATTATTTACTAATATCAGATGTAAAGTGGTCTTGATTCGCAAGTGATTCATCTGAGGGGACACCTTTCATAAATTATAACTGTATCTCCATCCACGAGTGATTCATCTCTTAGCCATTGACTATTTTCTTTTAGATTGTCAACGAGAGACCATAAAAATGGAATCATATCTGATGGACGTCCGACGAATGCGAATTCCACGTCCGAAATTCAGCCAGGAAATGGCTCGACCGACTCGTCCCAACGATCCACCAAAAGATTACAACGTAGACAATGAAAACAGTACAAATAAAATCGGTGATTCGAACCGAGAGTTCACCAAAACGGCCGATACGTTGCAGCGATTATCGATTCATGATAGTATTATGTAACTGAGATTTGTTTTTTTTACTTTTTAATTAAATTTTTATCATATTACTACTTCCTGTTTTGCATTCATTAACGAGGCAAAGATTGAGGAAAGCTTAGGAGAAAGACATTAAGATAAAGAGACATTGAGACGTAGATGAAACAGAGAAAGTTCGAAGCGAGATAAAATGAAAGTTGACCTGGAAACTTTTGACGGGGCCGAGACGATAATGAAATCGTCACAATCCACAGCTTAACGTCTAATGTAATTAATGGGATTCTTTACCGTGTCATCGTCGAAATCGGTTTGGTGCAAAGCCGTCGCACTTCCCGACCGGCTATCGCCGGGACTTGAATGCCGCCGACTTCTCCGTCCTGGTGCGCCTTCATCTCCATTACCATAATCCTACAAAAATAAGAATTCAGTAGTCTAATCTTATGAGATTTGATCAAATAACAAATGCCAATTGAATATGTACATTGTACGAATGAGTGAAATTTCGAATGAAAATGTTTTCTGTGACAGAATTTGTTTGGTGTTAATACGGTTAAAACACACGTTTCATAAGATATCGTCCGTGTTTATAATACACACAATAATTTCCTTCAAAAAGTTTGTTTTGAGAGTTCAAGTCTGACCTGATTATGGGTGGTATCTTCGTCCAAATCGGAAGTGTTAGTGATGGCAGGCGGTGAAGCCGAGGAAGCACGTTGATGTTGCGAAGGCTTTTGTTGTTGTTGTTGCGACGCAGACTTTTGCCGTTGCTGTGGCACCCGATGGGATGCCCCCGAGGGTTGAATGGACCCTCCGGGAGCTCCACTGTGCGACCCGTACCATGCCTCACACCCCGGTGTGGCGCTGGCCGGTCTTCGCATCAGCCTAAATTCACATCCAACACAAATAAAACCAAAACCGAAAACGAAAAACAAAATCTCGGCTTTGTCCCATATTTAAAGTTCATACTCTCACCTAGCATTCTTTTTGTCGGCCATCGCTAATCCCAGACCCGAATCCTCGCTGGGTGACCGAAACTCTTGATCACTTTCACATCCACCATAGTCCTGAAATTTACCGGTCCGTTTGTACGTTAATTTCCCCCAAAAAAAAAAAAAAAATGCACTAAACGCGACTAGTTTTTCCGACATTTTCTACGACAGCCAAGAGAGGAGAGAAAGAGCAGAAATAGAGAGCATACAAAGAAACAAAAAGAAACTAATTGCTTGAAAGGTATATAATATAAATTGTTCAAAATTGTTTCAGACATTTGCCTTTTTTGTTATTATTTCAAAATAATTAAACTGTTTTGCACGACAAAAAATTAGACATATCGTTAACATATACCAATTAAAATTTTATTTGAGCTTCCTCAGGCATCTAATTACAAAATAATCGGCATAACAATAAGTTTATCGTAATAAGGATAGTACTAATGAAGTTTGAAATACAAATAAAATTTGATATAATCAAGTAGGGATACGAGGAATTCAATCGTTAGACGTCCTTGCGAATTTATCAATTATTCAATAATTTTAATTAGTCGTCCTTGTATCCCCAAGGATACAATTTGGAAAAGATCATAAAATTGAACTATAAAAGAATGAAATTTAATTTTTATCATTCCATTCCTTTAATGTTTAATGGCTATAGAAACTTTATAACAATAAGATAGTACAACATTAAGGATAATACGTTGTCAAATATGTTATTGATATTCAAGCAAAAGTGGTCTGATTAAACAAAAAAAAAATAATCATTATAATAAATTAATTATTAAATGTTAATGATAAGTCTTATTTCTTCTTATACATACAAACATTACAAACTTTGTAGCCAAAATAAAAACATTATGTTTAAATATAATTTTTGAGTGAAACAATTCAGGCTTTTCAAGTCTGAAACATATTTAAGCTTTAATTAAGCCATTTTATGCAACAAAACATTGATCATCTGATTTGTCTTAATTGCAATTTTTGTTTTGAGTTATCTACAAAAATTTCTAAATCTAGTGCATGAAAAATTTAATTTGAAGACTTCCGAATTATTTCTACAAAAAAATATAGATATAATTTGATTAATTTGAAGCATACTCTAGCAAAAAATACGAAAAATTATTATGGTATAAATTTAAAACTACCCATTAACACTTGTCTGTTGTCAGGAAAATTTATGAAATTACAATCTTAAGCGTATTGCATTTATAAATGATTCAGTGTACCATACTTGGTATCAAATAAATCAATTACATGTTTAATTACAATATAATTGGAAAAATGTATATAGCATAGGGCTCCAGATATTTGATTCTATCGCTTACACAGTAACATAGTTGTTTGAATTTTTCCAAGTTTTAGGTGTTTTAAATGCAAAATGCCTCACATTAAAACCTACCAAAAACACCAGCAAGTTTTCAAACAATTTTTTTTTTTTGAGTTCACTTTGTTGATTATTTTATTCTTCAGTATTACCTGAATTTATAAAAAGAAAATGATGTTTAAGGAGTTTTGCGAATAGTCTTAAATCATTGACCGCTTCTTTTATTTCGATCATAGTTGATTATTAGGTTTAGGATTGGTAACTCTGTCTATGGCTATACAAGTTTTAGGATCAATATTATGTGAAAATTTTTTTGTTTTTTTTTTTTTCATTACTTGCAATAACTTTTATGCAAGTGCAGTGATTGGCACAAGTAAACCTCATATCAACATGCGTTCATCAAATCGGCCAACATTTTACATCCGTCATTGTCTGCAATTTTGTTTTAATTTTTTCTTGCAAAAATGATATTCCTTTCAACAAGAGAAACATTCGCCAAACAAACAAAAACTCTCAGCAGTCTTATGTTTATTGCCTAGTGATACCCTTGCGCTCGTTGGGAATATTATTTTTGTTATAGTAAAAAATATTTTTTCGCATTAAAAACCAAAAAGTCAATGATTTTTGTTTGTTTAACCAATGTTACTGTAGTAAAGTGAAAAAAGCTTGAAGTTTTTGTTTATAAATTGACTAATTTTATATGTTACTGTTATTTAAACCGCTTTGTTAAAATGTTGAAGTCTGTTTTTTTTTTTTGGAAGATAACATTTAAAAAACACTAATTTTTCAATTGACCTTTATAAAAAATGTCTAAAACTCATTTTCAGTAAAAAACGAATTGAAAACTGAGCCTTGAACAACGTAACGATGCATTCCACTTTCGCAAGAAGAAATATCTATAATTATATGCTCTTTCTCAAACGTACTATTATAAAAATTAGTTAAAATTTGACAAAAGTCAACTGCATTCGAAACTATAATTGTGCATCAAAAAGGATAATAATATGATAATAATATAAGATAAAGAACAGAAACTTTAAAATACTTGATTACGCATTATAAAAATGGATATAAAATAGCTCAAGAAAACTCGCACTATGGTAATAATTCAATGAATAAATACTTTCTATATATTATATATAAATGGATAAAAAAACAGCAGTCAAATAAGAATTGGAAATTACGCAGTTCAAAAATACCTAAAGGAAAAAAAGAATTATTCTACCGTATAGCACCCACAAGTTCTGTCACCAAAGAACGAAATTATTTTACATGCCAAGGCGATTAAGTAGCACTCATAATAGATTCGAATATTTCCTTACTGAACATTCTATTTTCGAAATTGTTCTTTGACGAAAAAAAATTTTCCGTTATTTTGTTCGAATATTTGCAATATCAGTTTCAGTAAGAAATATGTCACACCTATGTATGAACAAATTGGAGAGTAGAAAAAAGAAATTTTAAGAATGCTAAATAAAGCAAAAACTACAGCTGAAAAATGTGTGTTAGTTGAGGATTTGGAAAAGAGTGAACGACGTGAACATTATGGTGTATTTCAATTGTGAGGAATTGCTTTATTGTTAGTCACTTTACTTACCGGTCCCGACATATCATGCAAACTTGACATCAACAAAGAATGTGTGTTATCCGATAGCGACATTCCCGGTTTTCTCTGCGAAAAAAAAAGACAATATGTAAATTTTATGAATGGTAATTGTTGTGAAAGAATTGCTTACTCTCGAATGTCTAATATCATAATCCCTATGAATATCACGAGCCCGTGGATCGGTTTCACAACGATAGACCAATTCGTCGAATCTGCTTCGATCGTCCAGTCCGATTATCTCTCTTAGTTCAGTCAAAAGTGTGTACTTTTCGGGCGTGTTTAGCAGTTCTAACATAACCGAAACAAACGCGTCTACAGTCATCCGGCGACAAATATATTCATCTGTATAGTAGCACAAAGTCGGAAAGTCACTTTTTGGCAAAACACACCGAGCTTTCTCCTCCACCATTTGCAACGCAGCCGAACGTAATCTACCACTTGGGGCTCCGCCAAAGCCCAAACCACCGAGAGACGTCGACGAAGAAACACTCGGATAGTCCCAAAACTCTTTGTCGTACGATGTGCACGAGTGCGGAACTTTTCCAACGTCTCTCACCACCAACGACATCCTCTTATGATATTTCAACTGATTCACAGCTTCGTCGTGCGTTACATCCAAAAAGCTTTGACCATTCACCTCGAGAATTTGATCCCCAATCTAAAAGTTTTTCAAACATAAAAACACCAAGCAAATAATGCCAAATAATCAATCTACCAAAAGGCCGGCTCGATCCGCAACCGAATCTTTGTCGACACCCGTGATGAAAATTCCTAAATTATACTCAACACCACCGCGTATCATCAAACCCAAACTCTGTCCCGGATCTATGCACAGATCTACACGTCGTATTGCTCCCGACCCCGTGGAACTTGATTTCGTCCATTGGCGCACCCGTTGATACTCTACGGGAGGTGAAACGGGACGCCCTTGTCGATCCATCCAGGAACACGTTTGTCTCATTATAAAACTATTAGGACCTGGACCCGGCTGTCCTCCGGCATTCAATGCACCAGGTAACGTTGGCGATCTGACCGTCATACTAATTTTCCTACACGATTTTAACATCTACAAAAAATATTTGTAACAAACATTTTCCCATACTGAATTGGCATCATACTTTTAACGCTTCTTCATGAGAAATTGCCGTAAATGGAGTGCCGTTAACCTCTAAAATCGAATCACCCGGCCTAAGGCCGGCTCTTTCCGCCACACTTCCCTCTTCCACTCTTGAAATATATACACCAACACCTAAAATTCGTTAATTTGTGATTATTTTTAACAACATTTAGATTCAATTTTAGACAAAACGTAGAAGGAAGTAACCAAACTTAGAAATTCATTTCTTTTTTATTTAAATTGATCAAAAGCACGTTTTTTTGGGTTACAATTATACTACATTGTTAAAATTTAAGTAGACATCTATAAATGACAATTTGTAAATTGGATTGAATTTGCTGAAAACGAATTCGAGTCTTGAAATCACATCGAGGAAAGGGATACAACCAAAAGAGACACTAAACAGACTAAATCTTCCAACAATGAAAGAAAAATTTGATCTTCGTGATAAAAAATATCGTCAATACACTAAACATGAATGCACGATTGGTTGCCTATACCACTGCATATACTAGTATAGGCAACCAAATTTGTTTATAACACATTAAACTTTTTCCCAAAAGTATGTTTACGTTCTTTTTTGATCTTTATCTAACGATAATCCAATTTTCGACTTTTCAAATAACTAATTATGATCACTATAACGATTAATTTAATAAAAAATATTTTCAGTACGCATCTCCATAAACAAATCAACCAAAAGTTACCATCGTTTGCAAGGTGTTTGCATAATATATTTTATTTGACTTAATGATATTACGCAAGTCGAGTATGGTTTTCGAAATGCTTTATTTAATTTTAGTTTTAACTTAGAAAAACGTACCCTTGACTTGATTCAAAAGGAAAAAAATGAGCAGAAGAAAAAGATTTAGATGCATACTCATCTGAAAATCAAAATTCTTCTATTCTCTTTCATTCAACTGATTTATACTAGACCTTGAAAAATGTAGACATCTAACTGGCATATTTTACAGCAGTTCTACGGTCTAAGCTATCGACAATCTAAATGAAAATGAATAGTTTTCTAATTCGAGAGAAAATAATCTATATCGACTAGTTGGGTCAATTTTCAATCGGAAAAGTAATTTGGTGAATTTATTAGGAATCTAGAGGTCATAAACTTCAGTTTTTTTTCAATATATAGATGATATTCCAGGTTTGGCGACTTAGTTCTAAAATGTGCAGTCAAAGGAACATACCTTTGACTTGTAGCGGGAAGAAGTAGCAAAAGGAAAGACATTAAATTAGACAATGAAATACAAGACTAAATGAAACAGATGGAATTCAAGAGAGAAGAAAATGAGTTTGCGGGACTTGTTAATCATACCTGCATCTTTGCCGCCTTTGACGCAGATGCCAAAACCATGTGTGCCATCCGGAGGATCTCGAACCATTGTAACAGTGCGTGTAGAAAGTTCGTGGATGCTTGGAGTTTGATACGAACGGTTTGCGTTGTGATGATGATGGTGCGTTGTTGACGCAGGACTGCTAGCAGGAGATCGTCGCAGTCCTCCCGACTTATCGTTAGTGTACGAAGACGTTGAATTATGTCCTACATTATTATTGCCAAATAACCGCAGTACTTGTTCTGGACTAATGGGTCGCTTTTTGTTGTTGGCCAGTGTTGATGTTCGACTTGATGGAGCCGTGTTTGAGGATGGAGCTGGCAGCGCTGTGGTACTTCCACTACCGCTTCCACCCAAATACGTACCACGTGGATTCATTTTCGAGCTGGTGTTATATTGATGCGTGTTTGAATATTCCCGATCGCGATGGTGGTGCGAATGGTGACCTCCACCGCTTTCAACAATTGTGTAAGAGGTTCCTGGTGGTGAGTAGTAAAGTCCCGAACGTGGACGGGGTATGTTGGCTCCGGTTGCATATCTCTCGTTTCCGTAAAGAACGTCTTCCGCTTCGTAGGAGTTTGAAGCCGATGACTGGAAACGGGATGTATGTTGCGGAGTGGTTCTATTCCACGTGTGACCACCTTGAACGGAACCCCAACGTGTTGGACCTCCACCACCTCCACCCCCCAAGCCAAAGCCGTGTCCACCACCGAATTCAGCCAACTCTGACGTGTACTCATCGCCTATACGCATTATTGACCTATGCGTTTCTTCTATGATTGTCACGTAGCACTCTACAATTAAGATTAATCTCAAAAAAAAAAAAAAAAAAAGGAAAAAAACAATAAGAAATGTTTCACAACATAAAATCTCACTACCGATTTATTTCCTTGCGTTCAATTTTCATTCCATTTTAAATAGAATATGACCTAGCCTTGACCTATAATATAGAACCTTCGCTTCAACTCGAGGTTTTCTACTGTTATGACATCGTCATTTCATACAAGAAAAAAACTTTAACATCCTATTCAAGAAAATTTTACTGTACAATTAAATAATTTCAAACATAATGTCGAGAAGATAATTCGTAGTGTTTTATTAAAACAGAAATGAATTTTAGATAGGTGAACTTTGAAAAATCGATGTCCATTTATATACAATTGTATATACCGACGTAACATATAGAGATTAAATAAATAAGATTTTTTGCTATTCTCTTTTCATATGAATTAATAAAATTGACAAGGAATGTTCCACGGGTAACGGGATTTTGGGGGCACGAATTGCGTGATAATATGAAATATATTCGATATGGTATGTGTGGCTACGTAAGAAAAACTTGGTTAGAATGATAAGGAAAAGCTTGGTGAAAATTGAGGAAATTTCTCTTCAATTTTTCCTGAGCAATGGGAAAATAATTTCGCTACGTTTCATAATGGAAAAATGATTACTGAAGAGCATGCGAAAATGAAATTGTTCCTACTTCGTGGTAAAGGCTGGGGAGAGAGTAGATTTTTTGGCAAACGTTTCCGATTATCTATTCTACACACTGTCGTGCAAATGATATTGAACATCAATTTTGTAAAATAAAGTTTTATGTGCAACAGTTGTAGCTTTTGAGAATGATTTTTTGATGAGATTCTTACTGGTTTTTTCCACGGCATCCCTTTAGCTTTTTGACCACAAATTTTTCCTATTCTCCGCTCCGTATAGTATCACATAAGTTGAGATTTGAAAAATTTCAATTTTTAATGCCACGTCGTTGAAAAATTTTATATTATATTTGTTTTGTGGAAAACTCACAGAACAATTCTTTCAGTACAAACAAGTAACACAATAAATTATAGGTATTGCTTTATTTTTTTTTTCACATTTTATGAAGATATTTATTTTAATATAAAAATATTTTTTTAATATTTAACACTAAAATTTAATAGTTAACCAATCACATCCTTAAAGTTTTCAAAACCCAATGCTTAAATTACTTTTCGTAGGGCATTTCCATTTTTTTTTTCTACTGTATTTTTTTTCAAATACTCTTCGAACCCACGAAATTAAATTGATTTCAATCCATTTTTTGAACGTAAAATTTCTCGATCGAATATCTAAATGTGAACTAACGTAAGGGTGTTGTGTGGGGTAGAACGAGAAAAGTAAACGAATAAAATTTTCTCTTGTTCCAACGAAAACATCAAAATTGTCAGTATAAGAACGCAACAGTCATGTTCAACTTAAAAAAAAGTAGTTTTTTTCAAAAATCATATTGAAACGTACAATCTCATTGCTTAGCAATGTTTACGTGAGCTTTTACTACGGCCGAGCTTTAAACAATAATCAATGAGGCTTTCCTTACACTAACGACATCTACATACAAATAACTAAACGCACGCGCTTTTCCTGTTTTCTCAAACGTTTCCCGTATTCCTTGATGGATCAATAAAAAAAAAATGTAAGCAATATTCAATTGATTAAACATTTTTATTAACATTTCATAAATAAATTTTACAATAAAACATATATATCTATGTTTAATTTAATCCTCGGAATCACGTGTTTTATTTAGTCTGGCTTGTGTCAAAAGTGTGATTATTTTCACTTGAGTATTCAGTGCATCTTTCAGGCACAGCTGCCGCAACTGAATTGCAACACTTTTTCCAAAAACATCAAATTCGTCTTCTGTTTCGTTGGAATACATTTTGTTGATCGATTTTCTTGACGTTGTCGCATTAGATTGATTCAATTGTTCATCATAAGTGTCTTTTTTGACGAACTTTTTTGAAGATTTTACATCTTCAGTGTATTCGGTTTCGGTTTCTTCTTCGCAAACTACACTTTCTTGATGCTCTTCATCGCCGCTGTAAAACGATATTGTATCATACTCTTCGTTAGTTTCAGGTTTTGAGGAAGTTTGACTGTCGTATTCGACATAAACTTCTTCGTAAACGATTGGAATTTTCGATACGTTTTTATCACAACTATCATCACTGGGAATCTAAAATGAAATAAATTTGTAATTATTTAAAAAAAAAAACGAAAAAACTGCCATTTATTTGACGACAAACGAAACGAGCCAAAATTAATCGAAAAGATACGGTAAATACATTTGACGAAAACTTTGGTTCGTTTTATATTTGTCGTTAAGTCGCAGAGTGTATCCTGAATTTGTTAGTTACATTTTTATCCTGCATATTTATGTGTTTACGCAAAACTCTATCCATAATATGAAACCAGTGCAACGAAGGATGATATGACTGTTGCGGTGACTTTCTAATCTTTTTCAATTCTTGGCAATAAGTGCTGCGAAAGACTCGGATTTTATTCCGCACATCTTGAATGGTAAAATCGGGTCTATTGACTAGTTCTCGTAATTCTTCATACGCAACTTCGCGCGCCTGGGTCGATTTGTGCAAGGGGTGTTGCTTGTTCCATAGATACTCAAGCTCGGCATATTTTTCAATAAATTTACGACTCAGTTCCTCACCAAATCGAACTTTCATCATTTCGATTGGTCGTTTGGAAACTTAAAAAACAGCCGTACTATACTGCTTGAAGTAATTTGTGTACATCAAAAACTTGTTAAATAATCAAGAAGGCTGCGTTTTAGTTTAATGGCGTCCAAATTCCTACAAAATAAATAAAAGGACAAATCATACTGATTCAGACATACTTTTAATAAATCCTCAAATAAACAGGAGTGCTCGTTTGAAGATATTTTATCAATATATTTCATACCTTTTTAATTTTGGTGCAAAAGAACTATTGAATTCCAGTTGACTTGCAATAGCATTTAGCCTTAAAAATCACTTGTCTCTGATCAAGTGATAGTTGCACGCAAGTTCTTCGCGCTTGCGCCACTCAACTGACAATTTTGACATTTCATCATGGCAGGTTCAACACTTCACAAGACAATTTTATTTTTTGGATTTTTATCCCTGTTTCATGCAGCATATTCTGCAGCCCAACGTAAATATTATAAAATTCATAAATCCTTAACTTGCATAAAACTATTTTTTTTTTGTTTGTAGATCGTAGTTATCTTCGAATCACAGAACAAGAGTTTCATTCACTTCCGCTAGATGTAAGCAATAATTTAATCGTACAAATTGTTAAAAAGCTGTTATTAATTCTTAATGTTTTAGATTGTATTACAAGGAATTATTAGTTTATTTGTTGTGATGTATGGAGTTATGCACGTGGCCGGAGAGTTTAAGGAAGTTCGAGCGGCCGTCGAATTAGAAAATAAAACATGGGAAACGTTTAGAAATATTCCTTCCTTCTATACGTTTAATCATCGAGGAAAGATTTATTCGTCGAGTTATGTGTTACATTCACAAAAAAATGCGTTAGATGAAATTTCTGTGTATTAGTTTTTTTTTTATTTATTTGTTTTCTATTAAATTCTTTTCATGTTAATTCTGTCCTATCTTATAAGATACCCTACTTAAACTTTTCTTTCATAGTCTGATAGAAGTGAATGCTGTTTGCAACTCAATAAATAGTTAAATTATTGTACAAAGAGGCAAGAATTGATGAATATCGAAATCTTTTTCTTTATGAATAACGTCATCGTAATTTCTCTTTATCAAAATAAAAGCTTAGTACAATCAAGTCAATTACTATCTTATTACCAAAAATGTAATTCTACATAATCTGATCAAGTTTCAACACTCACGAATCAATCGTGAGTTTAGGAGTATTTTTTTTCAAAGTGGTACATGTAAATGTTTGTTAGTAGTCTTGATAAAGGGGAACCCATAGTCAAACTTTCCTTTTGGTGATAAAATTTCTGATCGAAAGTGAAGTAGTTAACAAGTTCATTATATCGTTGCTTACCAAATAGTCATATAATATTGATGTCAATAGATTATATTCCACAATTTTGATTGTTTCTTCGACAGGGACATTTGTATATAAGTTGACAATAGTTTCTGGTTTTTAATATTTAAACTCATATGTGTTTTAGTGAATACTTTTTTGAAATATGATGCCGGCTTTAATGGTTTGTACTAATATTTGGTTAACCAATATTCAGGAGCAACTTTGCAATCCACTACTGGTCAGATTGGCATATTTATTTTATCGATTTTGGGTAAATCATGGAACATTGAAACTTGAGGTTTTATGGGCTTGAGGATTCTTTTTGAAAATTCGTTCTCAAAAAGATAGTTACAATATTACAAACATAGTTAACAAAGTTACAAACATAGTTAAAGATAGTTTTAGAATAGTTTTTTTATGAATTATTCCGCTTTGTTTGTATTTATTTTATTTTAAGATTTAGAGGATTATGTAATCAAATTTTATATGAAATTTTCATAAAAAAATTTTTTCTATTTAATATTACAAAAAACTTCACAAAAGTCATAGTTTGAATTCTGACTAGAAAACCAACTTTTTTGGGCTTTTTTTTTGCATACAAAAAATCAAAAATTCTCTTGAAATTCTGTATAGTCTTGTAGAAAAAGGTATGTATTAAGTTACTATACACTTTTCATAAACATTTTATTGTGTTTGATAATGAAAAAAAAATAAGTCAACAGTCACAAGTCAAACTGACCAGAGGAAAACTGTACTTCTTTGTCATTTTTTTCCATTCAAAATTAAAATCTGACCAAAAAGTTTACATCAACTTACAGACAAAACTGTATACTAACTCATTATATAATTATCGTTGCATATTTATTTTATTTGCTATGGAAAAAAATGTTTGAATTTTATAACTCGAGCCTAGATTAGAAAGAACATATTTTCTCAATCATTTCTTTGACACAAAATATAAGAATTTCCCTTGAAATTTTGCATTAACTAATAGAAAAATGTTTGAACTAAATATCTAAACGCTTTTTAGGGCTCTACTTTCTATATTATTGTAATAAAACTCGTTAAAACCGATAAGTATTGTTTTGTTAGAAACTTACCAAACTTACTTAACATTGAATTCCAAACCAACGATTATGCCATTTTTAACATTGAATTACGCACTCATATGGGGTGTTATAATATTCTGGGTCACTTATAAATGATTTTTACTACAATTCTCGCACTTTTTATTACTTATAATTATGTTTTTTTTACGAAAATTAATATTTTATGAAGTTAACAAAATGAAACAATTGAACATCAAGATGCCATAATTGAATAACCGGGCATGCGCATTTGAAAAAAAATAAGCGTTGTGAAATTTGAATTAAGGAGGGAACAAATTTTGATTTGATTTTTATAGTTTTTTTATATTAAAACAGGAGTTTTTTAATTGTTTTCCCAGATAATATTAATAAAAAAGAAACCCGTATTAATTTTCAACTCTTAGAAGACTAAAATTAGAATTTAAATAATGCCATTTTTTTACTCATTGAAATATTACTTGTGTGTTTTTTCAGTCGTACATTCTTATTATTCTTACCGTAACTAAATTAGAAAATTTCAATTTCGTTAAAAAACTTAAAGAATTTTTGGTTCGAATTTATCTAAGTCTTATTGATTTCATTATATAACGATGAAAAAGTTATAAATATTTAGTATGAGATGGTATTTAAGCCAATTTATATAACTTACTGGCTTAAGGTTTATAAAATACACAGGTGGCCTCATGCACCCGTGACGTATCTGGAAGAAATCCGTATATATCTTCAGACTGATTCAAATTTCAAAATTCTTCGTATGACGTCATTTTTTTTTCTAATGGGGCAACCTGTATAATTTATAAACCTTGTTACTGGCTTACTTTAATAGCGAATTCAAATAAACATAACCTAAAAAATGTTTAATGTAGAAAATGCGGAGAAAACATAAAATTAGACAAAATGAATGAAATTGTTTTATGTAAATATTGTCAAAACCCTGAAGACAAGGTAATAGCCGCGGGGTTGACGTGTTCGCAATGTGAAAAATTCGTTCATATGACATGTTTGAAACGAAAATCAACTCCTGGTGGAATATACAACGACGTCTTCTTTACTTATATTTGCCTCGAATGCAATAGCCCTAACAATGAGGAAATGTTCGAACGTGACAAAATCAAATGGTTCCAAGTTATTATGCTGGCATTATTTGACCTGGCCCACAACTACCAGGGAACTGGACGTCGAGGATATTACCATTGGAAAACTCACATTGTCGCTTACATTGACAAACACTGGCACATCCTATTTCCAAAAGACTTGTTTGTATTCTTTAATCAAATTCCTTAAGTCTATTTATCGTTTAATTTCCTATGATATTGATTTTTCAGTAAACGAAGGAAAAATTGGACAGGTACTGTGTCGGGAACGCTATCGACTTATAGCCCGCACTTTTTCCAGTCGGGATTTCATATGTTTCAAGAGGGAGGATGGTGGCGACCTACTCTCGGGCATCTCAGTCCCGAAATTATAACCATTTTAGGTCAGGCTTGCTATCACAAACTTTAATCGTTTATATTGATTTTTGTTTGTTTACCAATTTAGGAATGGAATATTTACAAATCAAACAACAATGTAAAAAAGATGATCCATCTATGCAAAGTCAATCAAACATCTCAATACTGAAACAAATACTGGAAAAGTACAACTTAAGTTTTGAGCAAAGTTTTTTAGAAACCGAAATCGAGAGTCCTAAAGTAAAGGATGAGTCACTTTCTGAGTCTAGTGAAAACTATTTTAAAGATATTATTGAAAGTTCTGTGAATTCAGGCAACTTATTGCCTGAAACAGAAGATGAGGATTCTTCTAGCAATATAAATTTAAAAATGGACTGCATTGACCCACTCGGTTTGGAAGAAAATGAAACAATCGTGATAGAAAATTCGCACATGTTAACTAGTGACAAATAAATAATGCCTTAATTTTTAGGATGAAAAAATCGATTCTGAACTACTCAACTCTACTTCCAAACCAGCCGAAGAAAAATGGATTGTTCTGCCAAGTTTATTCAACAAAAACCCGTTTCCGGTCAATTTAAATCCATGGGAAATCATCCAAAACAATTCATTTTCAAAAAATGAAAATATTCCGCTTTCCATTTATGAGGAAAACGAATTAATTATCAAACTTAGTAATAGTCCATTGATTCCATCTCTTCAACGACTCCTGGCAAAATTAAAACTAAGAAAACTTAAACGTGCACATAACCGAACTCCATTTAATATTGATATCCTGTACAAAAAATTAATAGCAAATCCAAAACTAGTCACCAAAGAAAAGAAACATTCTCGCCTAGACCGCTATCAAGCCAACAACTTTTTGTTGTCCAAACTGAAAACCGATCAGGATGCAAGTTGCTCGTTTTCGTCTCGCTTGCTGGGTGAAGTTGAAGAGGAAATGAAGTCTATTTTGTCGCCGTATACAAATCGGATTTTAAAACCTTACATTCGACGAGATTTTGAGTCAAAACCGACTTGGTTGAGACTTATGAATGAACTGAAAGCAACTGTTGCAAAAAAGAAACCAAATTTAGTAAACGAGAGTCAAAACGTTCCAATAGATTATTGCTATGTGAGACCGGAACATATCCCTGCTATAAATGCTTTGTGTGAATTATTCTTTTGGCCTGGAATTGATAGTAAGTGATGTTAAATTTTTATAAAACAGTGTTTGATATTTCTTGATTTTTATTCGCTACTAATATCTTTTTCGAGGAGATGTATTTTTCGTTAGGTAGAAAAATAATTATGAAATGCGGCGAGATAATTAAAATAATAAAAAAAAATGATTTGCCGGATTCGACAATTTATAAATACGTTAAGAAAGATCGCCTTACAAAGAAATCGATACACGTCCCCATTTATTTTAAATACTCTATTAATTAATAATAATTTCATCAGCCCTTCCTATTGTTAATTGGTAATGAAAAAAAATCTACATGTATACCATTATATTTTCCAGTGTCCGATTCTCTACAACATCCCGATTTCTCGTGTGTGGTTCTATACAAAAAAATGATTATAGCCTTTGCATTTTTAATACCAGACGTCGCCTATAACGAATCGTATATCTCTTTCATTTTTACTCGACCCGAATGGCGACGTGCAGGAATTGCAACTTTTATGCTTTATCATTTAGTACAAGTAAACATTTGCCTAGAGTTTTTGCTCTAAAAATTACAATCACTTCATATTTCAGACATGCATGGGAAAGGATGTTACACTTCACGTTTCAGCGACAAATCCTGCCGTTATTTTATACCAAAAGTTTGGATTCAAAATCGAAGAATTTGTTCAAGATTTCTACGAAAAATATATGCCAACTGAAGGAAAATCTTGTAAACATGCCTTGTTTCTACGATTAGCTAGATAATATGATTTTTTATGGAGAAATATATAAAACATAAAAATTGAATTTGGTTTTATTCAACTAAATATTTTTAACACAGAATATGTATCTATATATTTTTTTATATATCAGTAACGTAAGAAATAAAGCTCTAATCAACTAAAATTGAATTTTAACATTTATAAGGAGATTTGGGTGAAATTTCTGCATTTGATTGAACAATACTTGAAGATATTATTTCTAATAGTTGTAAGCATACATCTTCATTAATACTTTGTATTTTAATTGATTCAAAAAGAAAACTTAACGCTTCGTGTAGGTCCGTTGTTCCAATTGCATTGCGAATATATGCTGCAACAAAAAGATAAAAGAAATTGAATTTTAGGAAAAGAAATTTTAGGCAATCCTGCAATGCCTAAAAATATTTGGCTTACAAGGGATCAAGTTTTGTATCAGTTCGACAATTTCCGCATCTGATTTGTTAGTTGAATTTTTCGTCGAAATATTTTTCAAAATGCAATCAACACTGTCCGGTTTTGTAATAGTCGATTTAATAAATGCACTGATTTGATTTTCCATGATATTTCCAAAAATCAATAATATAGCCCGCACCACCGGATCCTGAACGAGAACATTTTCAGTATCGAAAAGTAACTCGCAAATAATATCCATTGAGAGATGGGAAATAGGAATGTTTGAAAAACATTCATCAAAATCATCTACAAACAAAATAATAAAAAATTGATAAAATATTTGTTGCTCCAAAATAATTAAATAATTGCTTCAAACCATCATAAGTTGGAACACTTAATGTATCTAATTTGGTTTTATTTACGGAAAATAATTCCATGTTATCGACAGCTTCATATGCTGCATCAATATTGCAATAATCCCGGCGTTCAATTAACAACGTATCGAGTAATTTACTTAAATCATGATCCTAAAATTTGATTAAGTATTTAAAAACTAAAACACCTCTAATTTGTTTTTTTTTTTAAAGTAAAGAATTTACATGAACATCATCTTCGATGAAAATCCATCGTTGATTCATTGGATGCATTTCCAATGCAACTGTTGCTGTTGTACTCGTCGTTGTCCCTCCTGGTACATCTGCGACATTACCAGGTAACGCTGTTCGTAAAGTATTAAAAACTCCCGTGACCGTTCGTGCCAAAAAATTATCCGTCAAATTCTTGGCAGTTGCCACGTGCACTCCCGGATCGACCATCAAATTCGAAAGACCTGCTTCCGAAGCAACGGGAATTCTTTCTTCTCCCAGCGGAACCATGGGACTGACTGCTGGAGTATTAAGATTCGATTCCCCACTCGTCTTTTGTTGTAACATGGATTTCAATTTTGCTACAGACGAAGCCAAATCAGACGGTTCATCATAAATAGGCGACTCGTCATCAAAACTTCCTTCCTTTTGCAACGGAGTTGTGCTAGGTTCAACTATTAAAGGTTCGCCTAGTTGTGCGATTGACATGCCATCATCCAACTGCTCATTGCTTTGAACTCGAGGACTCGACTTCAAAATGCTTTGCGGATGAGTCGGAGTTGGTAAATTTGATGCATTGTCTTGCAATCCTGTCAATCGTAATCCTTTTCGCAGACCAGCAATACCAAAATCAAGAATTCCCTCCACATAACCGGCAGCTTCGTCGTGTAAATCGCCGATTTTGTGCATCGCATCTGAAACTGTGTGTTGAACAGCCGTAGCCGATTTTTGTAACTCTTTGAGTTCACGATTTATTGTGTTGGTGCAGCTTTGTTGAATAGTATTACTTTCATCGATTGTTGGTTCTAAGTCAATTTTTTTACTCGAATTAGAAGCCGTGTCCGAATCTGTAGGATCTAGAAACGTAAGAAAATCATAGTCAAGTGAAAACCTATTAAATAATTCAATTACCATTTGAAAAGTTCCATAATCGTTTGCCAAGTAGATTTATTTCGGAGGTTTGTGCTAGCAAGTCTTGGCCCATTGTAATAAAATCAAAATCGTCGCTCATCCAATTACTACCGCCGGTATTTGACGTCATTGTTGTTACTTCACTTGGTTGATAAATTTTTACATTTGGTTCAACACTTTTATATGAAACTGTGCATTCATTGGGAATGATTTGCGCTACTTTTTTAGTCAAAGAAAAATGAGACCAATCGATGTTTTCGACATTGTCAATGATTAAAGGCGTGTTGGCAACAATATTTAAAGAATCAGTTGATGCAAGTTCGGAAGATTTTGAGGAAATATTTTCGTTGTTTGGTATGTAAATTACTTCGGCTGGATGCTCGTGATGAACTGTAATTGGCGTTTGAGGTGTGCTTTTTTCATTGACATTTTGAAATGGAACCTCGAGCTCATTACTTGTTTTATTTCCTTCTTTGGTATTTAAAAATGGTTCTTTGGTGTTGTCGTCATCAACACAAACTTTTAGTTCAACCAAATTTTTCTCTGAAGTACCATTTGTTTGAAATAACGCCCATAAATTGGCGAACAACCAATCGGGATTGGAAATATTTTTGAGTAAGTTGTAAGTAAGCTTGTTGGATATGATGCCGACGAGTAAGTTGCATGGATAGGAGTTCCAAAGTTCCCAAGTAATAAATTCGCGGAGTAAATGAACCGTGATTTTGTGGGTGTGAAATTGAAGGTTGTTGTCCTGGTTGGAATTGACCTCCGGGTGTGCATAACTGAAATATTTGTTATTTTTTTTTTATAATAAAATACATTTTGGTCAAATATAAACAGTAATTTCTTCTGATTTATGAAATTTTCGTAAATAAAATTATGTAAAAATGGGAATTTTTGAATTATTACCGATAGATTTTAGGAATCTCTGTTAAGTTATTCATTTTCAAAGCACGTTTTTTGGCACGTCGAAATTCCTTCAAGTGTCGTAAAATTACCGCCAAACATTCAATGGCCAATTTATCAGTGTCAATGAATGGGACTATCAGAAAGAAACGTTTAAAAATTGATTCAACTAAAAGCTGGAAAGAAAATTTTTAAAATTTGTTAGTTTCTTATTTAGTAGTTGATCTTACGTTGGCTTCATCTAAAAATATAGTATCTTGGCTGATTAAAGATGTGTACCACTTGGAAATGAATTTTTGATTAATTAGTTGTGTTATTAATTTAACTCGCCCATCAACTGTGTTCAATAGTGGATCAAAAGATTTAATTTTCTTTTTTCGTCGAATATTTTCCAGTCGCTTTTTCTCAACGTGAGATTTTGTCGGCGTCGAAGTACTACTTGGCAGAATTGAGCTATTTGGTTGGTGTTTTTCAAGTGGTTTTCCAAATAAAAATCGATATAAGTCTGTGTGGCCATAGAACTTTTCAGTTAGATCTTTGACTAGATTTAGAAAAAAATAATCGTCGTAAAGTAAATTTAATGGTTGGTGCTGCCTAAGTATGCCGTTAATCAACGAACATGTAATCCATACGGTAAAGACAATAACGGCGGTAACGTAAAAAAAGAAATGCACAAAGTAGGATATTTGGATAAGTAAACAAAACGTTATGAAACTCAATGAAAGAATACTCAAACGGCTGCACCAACACTGAGTTTGCAGTCGAATTCTATCCATTTTACACTAACTTTTAGTCACATTTGGCTAACATTTTTGGATTACATTCTCGATGCAAATGATTAGTTTTCATTGTTCATTGCTCAATTTAGTTTTCGGTCATTTTTTTCAATTGAAAATCAATTTGAGATGATACTGAAATTGATGCAAATGAAAGAAAATTTTATCTTTTTTTTGAAAAAAAAACTTGTTGATAGCGACTTTCTGTCAACTACTTGTCAATTTCAATCTGTCAAAATTAGTTCTCGAAAAAAACGCAGCGCTCCATTCTATCGCGCGTACTTTAAAATCATTTATATATTGGAAAAACTTAACAGACTTCCCAATTTACAGTCTTCCTCGCGATGGTAAGACAACTAAGACAGTAATTGTTGTAAAATGTATTCGATAAATCATAGTTAAGAAGATATGTCAACGACACAGTACATTATAATCTATAAATGTATGTGACATGGATCAAAAAGTATTACTGGTGTTACTGTAATCATGTAGAATACAAATCAAAGCTCAAGTTCCTTTTAGCACACTCAAATCTGGCAACTCCTCAATTTCAATATGTAGTTATTTTCAATATGGACAATTTAGTCCCTTATGGGAACAAATCGGCCGATTAGAGAGTTATTCAAGTGCTATCGAATAAGTTAATGATTGTAAACCTATGATCGAAAGTTAACGTGAAAAGTAAATTCAAAGATATGATTTTAAGGCTTCCCGCTATGTACTTAAGTTATTTCCGAAATACTGCTTCACGAAAATCAAAAATTCGCAATCCTCTTTCTCATTTTTCGAAGAATTTTTTTCCGCTCGAAATTAAGTGACGTCACAATAAGAGTGAGCACAAACAAAAAAAAAATGAAAATATAACTCATCAATCGATCGATCTATCAATTCCAACTCCGGAAGGTTGAATTGAGTATTTCAAAGAAGGGAAATCTGGAAACGAGGATCAATGTTAACTAATGATATTATAAGCTGTGTGGAGAAATAGAAATCAATCATTATAAATTATAAAAAAAAAAAATGGGACTCGAATACGGGACCTCTGCTCTAGCGGCACGACACTTATTCACTCTACTGCAAGCAGATATAGTTGTACGTCGTTGGAACTTATATATAAACAATTCTTATGAGATTTCCAGAAAATTAAAGGAAAAATCGATCGAAATAATTTATATATCCCGAAAATATTCAAACTATAGCTGGTTCGTGTTAAGATTGGAAAAGTTGTCGAAAAACATGGAAACATTTTAATGTCCTTCCCCATTTTTTTCATTATTTAAAATTTGTACTATCAAACAAAAGTTGGTAAATACAATGGAATTCTTGCAAAGTTGATTTATGGACTAATACTATTACTTTTCATTGTATTCATTTACTAAAGTTTTGGTATGAAAATTCCAATAATGTAAAAGGAAACAATGTGATTTATCGAAAATTTCAAAATAGATTAACAACTTCTCAAACGTACAATAACAATAACAGGTAATTTCGCCTGAAGCATTGAACTTGAAAACCTTGAAACCCAATAACGCAACTGTACAATTGCTTAACGTAAATATTTACCAAGGGGTAAATGAAATGAAATCTGTATGTAACTTTTATTATTCTACTTGCTCTTTAATAACAACAAGTATTTGCTCCGCAATAGAATTTCAAAACGATTGCATCCATACCCACAATTTCACAATAAATATTACCTGTTCCACATTATAGCACATATGGCACATATCACATTAAAGCTCCTGATATTTATTTTATTATTCCCACTCTCCATATCCCTAATTTAAATCATTATTTATTTCAATTTCCATGTTATTGTTATTTAACCTATTTAACCATTATTATTTATTTTTCATAATTTTGAATCAAAACAACGCCGAAATGGCGTTTCGAATTTTGTTGGAAGCTATAAGTTCAGGCTTTTGTCTCATAGGTGACACTGCTAACTAAATTTGGTTCAGGTGAAATAACGTGCTAAGTGTTCACCTGTCACTGTATAGAGAGCGTAACAAACTTACAAGTTCTGATAAAAATATTTGCTATTTGGAAATTCTAATGTGGTGAAAATAAGGCTCAAGTCTCTTTTAGCACACTCAAATCTAACAGCCCCTAAATTCTAGTATGTAGTTAGCTGCAATATGAACAATTTAGTCATTTCTGGCCAAAATTCGGTCGATTAAATTTCATTGGTCGGCTCAGTTTGACAAGTTTGACAATTCGTTTTTGACAGTTGTCACTTGAAGTTTGATTTACTTTATTCAAATAAATTTTATTTTTGACGTTATGATTGTTTAAATTGATTGCCAGTGTTGCATTTTACCTTCATAAAATCAGAATCAATCCAAATAAATGTAAAAAAAGGTAATATTCATTGTGAAATTATGGGTATGGATGCAATGTTAACAAGTACTTTTTGTAAATTTTGTAGATATTTTCCTACGTTTTACGAACCATTGACAGCCAAATATGATAGCAGCATTAATATTATGAATATCAGAAGAGTATCTACATCCACAAGTCTCGACAACACGAGGTAGGGAAAAAATCCATTAACTTTAAATCACCGAAATAGGCATAAAGCGATAAAACCATCGTTATATTTGTAAATCCTTCTGATGAGCTCTCGGAGAGCTAATTTATGCAATTTCGTAAATAATGATTCAGTCTTAAATATATTTCTCGATTACAAAAAAAAAATCAACCTTTTATACTTCATCTGCACTTTAAAGTTGTCCTTCTTGAAACTTTGAACCGATATTGCAGATGTCCTTTTACTTACAGGATAAAAAAAAAATTTACATCACTTCTCATTTTCCTTTTCGTTTTCCAATTAGAAAATAGAAACGCGTAATGTCCAACTGTTATATATATTAAACAATTATGTAACTAATCGATTTCGTGTATAATTTATTTAATAATGAAATTGTTTTTTTTCCCTTTTTCAAATACGGAATTATCTTTTTTTTTATTTTCATTATTTTCCTTTTATTCTTCATCGTTAGTATTGTATCCTAAATTGCGTAGTTAATTTACAAAGGAGTAGTTTTTTTTTTTGAAACTATTGGTTAGTTTTTATATATTAAAAAGTATTAATAGTTTTAAAAAATGTTTCAGTCAAATTTATATTCTATTTTCAAATTAAGTGCGCAATATTGAGGACCGTAAGGTGGCACACTCTATATTAAACTAAAATTGAGTGAACTAAAAGCTTCAGCCGAATTCTCACAGATGGCATAACAGTATAGCCAAGCTTCAAACTAATCAAATGTCAAAAACATATTTTTTTAAATCGAAATGTCACAATTCTATTGGAAATCTAAAAACTTTTAAAAGTTATAGATATTGAAGCGATTATGTATATAGTTTCCTTATTGCAACATAACTATTATTTTACTATTTTAAAATGTATTAAGAGCAAAGAAAGTAACAATAAGTTTCCCACAGACTAATCAAACGCAATCAGACTAAACAACTGTCACTAAACAACATTCAAACAAACTAAACAAATCAGAAAACTTTTCTTAAGAATAAATTAGTCTTACTGAGTTAACTTAAGTACGTGATAAATCAATGTTTCACACATTTACTAAGACTTTTCCAACGATCCCTACGTTATTTATCTACTTTCAGGAGGATGGTGAGTGGCGATCCAAAAATGAAGAAGTCATCTGTAAATGTAAGCCACTGGGAGTGCATCGTAAATATTGTGAATATCAAAAGAATAACTCCATCCAAAAGTCTTGACACAACGGGATAAACAGGACCATGAACCTATGTAATGATAATTCGGATGTTTTTTTGCGCACAGGACAACAAACATTTCACATTAATTCTTAGGTAAGGAAATTGCTCTATACTCCGTTAATATAATTCTCGGCACACTATCCTGTAAAAACCTTGTAGCAATGATAAGGAAGATTCTACCAATAATATTTAATTTTATTTGCAATGAAAAAAACCATCCCTTATATCCTTATTTTGCTGTTGAAAATTGTCCTGTTTGAAACTTTGAAATGGAATTGTGAGCGTCCTGTTGCCCACAGGACTAAAATTTTTTCACATTACAATTCTCTTGAAGGCCTTGTTACACAATCCGTTGAGAAAACTAGACCTCATAATGAAAAGTCACTCCCTTAAAATGGCCTAATTTCAGTCGACATTTGTCCTATAGATTTTCAACTCGTTAACTTTTCGTTTTTAATTCTCGGCACACTATCCTGTAAAAACCTAATATTTTACATTAGCAATGATAAGGATGATTCTACCAATAATATTTAATTTTATTTGCAATGAAAAAAACCATCCCTTATATCCTTATTTTGCTGTTGAAAATTGTCCTGTTTGAATCTTTGAAATGGAATTGTGAGCGTCCTGTTGCCCACAGGACTAAAATTTTTTCACATTACAATTCTCTTGAAGGCCTTGTTACACAATCCGTTGAGAAAACTAGACCTCATAATGAAAAGTCACTCCCTTAAAATGGCCTAATTTCAGTCGACATTTGTCCTATAGATTTTCAACTCGTTAACTTTTCGTTTTTAATTCTCGGCACACTATCCTGTAAAAACCTAATATTTTACATTAGCAATGATAAGGATGATTCTACCAATAATATTTAATTTTATTTGCAATGAAAAAAACCATCCCTTATATCCTTATTTTGCTGTTGAAAATTGTCCTGTTTGAATCTTTGAAATGGAATTGTGAGCGTCCTGTTGCCCACAGGACTAAAATTTTTTCACATTACAATTCTCTTGAAGGCCTTGTTACACAATCCGTTGAGAAAACTAGACCTCATAATGAAAAGTCACTCCCTTAAAATGGCCTAATTTCAGTCGACATTTGTCCTATAGATTTTCAACTCGTTAACTTTTCGTTTTTAATTCTCGGCACACTATCCTATAAAAACCTAATATTTTACATTAGCAATGATAAGGATGATTCTACCAATAATATTTAATTTTATTTGCAATGAAAAAAACCATCCCTTATATCCTTATTTTGCTGTTGAAAATTGTCCTGTTTGAAACTTTGAAATGGAATTGTGAGCGTCCTGTTGCCCACAGGACTAAATTTTTTTCACATTACAATTCTCTTGAAGGCCTTGTTACACAATCCGTTGAGAAAACTAGACCTCATAATGAAAAGTCACCCCCTTAAAATGGCCTAATTTCAGTCGACATTTGTCCTATAGATTTTAAACTCGTTAACTTTTCGTTTTTAATTCTCGGCACACTATCCTGTAAAAACCTAATATTTTACATTAGCAATGATAAGGATGATTCTACCAATAATATTTAATTTTATTTGCAATGAAAAAAACCATCCCTTATATCCTTATTTTGCTGTTGAAAATTGTCCTGTTTGAAACTTTGAAATGGAATTGTGAGCGTCCTGTTGCCCACAGGACTAAATTTTTTTCACATTACAGTTCTCTTGAAGGCCTTGTTACACAATCCGTTGAGAAAACTAGACCTCATAATGAAAAGTCACCCCCTTAAAATGGCCTAATTTCAGTCGACATTTGTCCTATAGATTTTCAACTCGTTAACTTTTCGTTTTTAATTCTCGGCACACTATCCTGTAAAAACCTAATATTTTACATTAGCAATGATAAGGATGATTCTACCAATAATATTTAATTTTATTTGCAATGAAAAAAACCATCCCTTATATCCTTATTTTGCTGTTGAAAATTGTCCTGTTTGAAACTTTGAAATGGAATTGTGAGCGTCCTGTTGCCCACAGGACTAAATTTTTTTCACATTACAATTCTCTTGAAGGCCTTGTTACACAATCCGTTGAGAAAACTAGACCTCATAATGAAAAGTCACCCCCTTAAAATGGCCTAATTTCAGTCGACATTTGTCCTATAGATTTTAAACTCGTTAACTTTTCGTTTTTAATTCTCGGCACACTATCCTGTAAAAACCTAATATTTTACATTAGCAATGATAAGGATGATTCTACCAATAATATTTAATTTTATTTGCAATGAAAAAAACCATCCCTTATATCCTTATTTTGCTGTTGAAAATTGTCCTGTTTGAAACTTTGAAATGGAATTGTGAGCGTCCTGTTGCCCACAGGACTAAATTTTTTTCACATTACAATTCTCTTGAAGGCCTTGTTACACAATCCGTTGAGAAAACTAGACCTCATAATGAAAAGTCACCCCCTTAAAATGGCCTTATTTCAGTCGACATTTGTCCTATAGATTTTAAACTCGTTAACTTTTCGTTTTTAATTCTCGGCACACTATCCTGTAAAAACCTAATATTTTACATTAGCAATGATAAGGATGATTCTACCAATAATATTTAATTTTATTTGCAATGAAAAAAACCATCCCTTATATCCTTATTTTGCTGTTGAAAATTGTCCTGTTTGAAACTTTGAAATGGAATTGTGAGCGTCCTGTTGCCCACAGGACTAAATTTTTTTCCCATTACAATTCTCTTGAAGGCCTTGTTACACAATCCGTTGAGAAAACTAGACCTCATAATGAAAAGTCACCCCCTTAAAATGGCCTAATTTCAGTCGACATTTGTCCTATTGATTTTAAACTCGTTAACTTTTCGTTTTTAATTCTCGGCACACTATCCTGTAAAAACCTAATATTTTACATTAGCAATGATAAGGATGATTCTACCAATAATATTTAATTTTATTTGCAATGAAAAAAACCATCCCTTATATCCTTATTTTGCTGTTGAAAATTGTCCTGTTTGAAACTTTGAAATGGAATTGTGAGCGTCCTGTTGCCCACAGGACTAAATTTTTTTCACATTACAATTCTCTTGAAGGCCTTGTTACACAATCCGTTGAGAAAACTAGACCTCATAATGAAAAGTCACCCCCTTAAAATGGCCTAATTTCAGTCGACATTTGTCCTATAGATTTTAAACTCGTTAACTTTTCGTTTTTAATTCTCGGCACACTATCCTGTAAAAACCTAATATTTTACATTAGCAATGATAAGGATGATTCTACCAATAATATTTAATTTTATTTGCAATGAAAAAAACCATCCCTTATATCCTTATTTTGCTGTTGAAAATTGTCCTGTTTGAAACTTTGAAATGGAATTGTGAGCGTCCTGTTGCCCACAGGACTAAATTTTTTTCACATTACAATTCTCTTGAAGGCCTTGTTACACAATCCGTTGAGAAAACTAGACCTCATAATGAAAAGTCACCCCCTTAAAATGGCCTAATTTCAGTCGACATTTGTCCTATAGATTTTAAACTCGTTAACTTTTCGTTTTTAATTCTCGGCACACTATCCTGTAAAAACCTAATATTTTACATTAGCAATGATAAGGATGATTCTACCAATAATATTTAATTTTATTTGCAATGAAAAAAACCATCCCTTATATCCTTATTTTGCTGTTGAAAATTGTCCTGTTTGAAACTTTGAAATGGAATTGTGAGCGTCCTGTTGCCCACAGGACTAAATTTTTTTCACATTACAATTCTCTTGAAGGCCTTGTTACACAATCCGTTGAGAAAACTAGACCTCATAATGAAAAGTCACCCCCTTAAAATGGCCTAATTTCAGTCGACATTTGTCCTATAGATTTTAAACTCGTTAACTTTTCGTTTTTAATTCTCGGCACACTATCCTGTAAAAACCTAATATTTTACATTAGCAATGATAAGGATGATTCTACCAATAATATTTAATTTTATTTGCAATGAAAAAAACCATCCCTTATATCCTTATTTTGCTGTTGAAAATTGTCCTGTTTGAAACTTTGAAATGGAATTGTGAGCGTCCTGTTGCCCACAGGACTAAATTTTTTTCACATTACAATTCTCTTGAAGGCCTTGTTACACAATCCGTTGAGAAAACTAGACCTCATAATGAAAAGTCACCCCCTTAAAATGGCCTAATTTCAGTCGACATTTGTCCTATAGATTTTAAACTCGTTAACTTTTCGTTTTTAATTCTCGGCACACTATCCTGTAAAAACCTAATATTTTACATTAGCAATGATAAGGATGATTCTACCAATAATATTTAATTTTATTTGCAATGAAAAAAACCATCCCTTATATCCTTATTTTGCTGTTGAAAATTGTCCTGTTTGAAACTTTGAAATGGAATTGTGAGCGTCCTGTTGCCCACAGGACTAAATTTTTTTCACATTACAATTCTCTTGAAGGCCTTGTTACACAATCCGTTGAGAAAACTAGACCTCATAATGAAAAGTCACCCCCTTAAAATGGCCTAATTTCAGTCGACATTTGTCCTATAGATTTTCAACTCGTTAACTTTTCGTTTTTAATTCTCGGCACACTATCCTGTAAAAACCTAATATTTTACATTAGCAATGATAAGGATGATTCTACCAATAATATTTAATTTTATTTGCAATGAAAAAAACCATCCCTTATATCCTTATTTTGCTGTTGAAAATTGTCCTGTTTGAAACTTTGAAATGGAATTGTGAGCGTCCTGTTGCCCACAGGACTAAATTTTTTTCACATTACAATTCTCTTGAAGGCCTTGTTACACAATCCGTTGAGAAAACTAGACCTCATAATGAAAAGTCACCCCCTTAAAATGGCCTAATTTCAGTCGACATTTGTCCTATAGATTTTAAACTCGTTAACTTTTCGTTTTTAATTCTCGGCACACTATCCTGTAAAAACCTAATATTTTACATTAGCAATGATAAGGATGATTCTACCAATAATATTTAATTTTATTTGCAATGAAAAAAACCATCCCTTATATCCTTATTTTGCTGTTGAAAATTGTCCTGTTTGAAACTTTGAAATGGAATTGTGAGCGTCCTGTTGCCCACAGGACTAAATTTTTTTCACATTACAATTCTCTTGAAGGCCTTGTTACACAATCCGTTGAGAAAACTAGACCTCATAATGAAAAGTCACCCCCTTAAAATGGCCTAATTTCAGTCGACATTTGTCCTATAGATTTTAAACTCGTTAACTTTTCGTTTTTAATTCTCGGCACACTATCCTGTAAAAACCTAATATTTTACATTAGCAATGATAAGGATGATTCTACCAATAATATTTAATTTTATTTGCAATGAAAAAAACCATCCCTTATATCCTTATTTTGCTGTTGAAAATTGTCCTGTTTGAAACTTTGAAATGGAATTGTGAGCGTCCTGTTGCCCACAGGACTAAAATTTTTTCACATTACAATTCTCTTGAAGGCCTTGTTACACAATCCGTTGAGAAAACTAGACCTCATAATGAAAAGTCACCCCCTTAAAATGGCCTAATTTCAGTCGACATTTGTCCTATAGATTTTAAACTCGTTAACTTTTCGTTTTTAATTCTCGGCACACTATCCTGTAAAAACCTAATATTTTACATTAGCAATGATAAGGATGATTCTACCAATAATATTTAATTTTATTTGCAATGAAAAAAACCATCCCTTATATCCTTATTTTGCTGTTGAAAATTGTCCTGTTTGAAACTTTGAAATGGAATTGTGAGCGTCCTGTTGCCCACAGGACTAAATTTTTTTCCCATTACAATTCTCTTGAAGGCCTTGTTACACAATCCGTTGAGAAAACTAGACCTCATAATGAAAAGTCACCCCCTTAAAATGGCCTAATTTCAGTCGACATTTGTCCTATTGATTTTAAACTCGTTAACTTTTCGTTTTTAATTCTCGGCACACTATCCTGTAAAAACCTAATATTTTACATTAGCAATGATAAGGATGATTCTACCAATAATATTTAATTTTATTTGCAATGAAAAAAACCATCCCTTATATCCTTATTTTGCTGTTGAAAATTGTCCTGTTTGAAACTTTGAAATGGAATTGTGAGCGTCCTGTTGCCCACAGGACTAAATTTTTTTCACATTACAATTCTCTTGAAGGCCTTGTTACACAATCCGTTGAGAAAACTAGACCTCATAATGAAAAGTCACCCCCTTAAAATGGCCTAATTTCAGTCGACATTTGTCCTATAGATTTTCAACTCGTTAACTTTTCGTTTTTAATTCTCGGCACACTATCCTGTAAAAACCTAATATTTTACATTAGCAATGATAAGGATGATTCTACCAATAATATTTAATTTTATTTGCAATGAAAAAAACCATCCCTTATATCCTTATTTTGCTGTTGAAAATTGTCCTGTTTGAAACTTTGAAATGGAATTGTGAGCGTCCTGTTGCCCACAGGACTAAATTTTTTTCACATTACAATTCTCTTGAAGGCCTTGTTACACAATCCGTTGAGAAAACTAGACCTCATAATGAAAAGTCACCCCCTTAAAATGGCCTAATTTCAGTCGACATTTGTCCTATAGATTTTAAACTCGTTAACTTTTCGTTTTTAATTCTCGGCACACTATCCTGTAAAAACCTAATATTTTACATTAGCAATGATAAGGATGATTCTACCAATAATATTTAATTTTATTTGCAATGAAAAAAACCATCCCTTATATCCTTATTTTGCTGTTGAAAATTGTCCTGTTTGAAACTTTGAAATGGAATTGTGAGCGTCCTGTTGCCCACAGGACTAAAATTTTTTCACATTACAATTCTCTTGAAGGCCTTGTTACACAATCCGTTGAGAAAACTAGACCTCATAATGAAAAGTCACCCCCTTAAAATGGCCTAATTTCAGTCGACATTTGTCCTATAGATTTTCAACTCGTTAACTTTTCGTTTTTAATTCTCGGCACACTATCCTGTAAAAACCTAATATTTTACATTAGCAATGATAAGGATGATTCTACCAATAATATTTAATTTTATTTGCAATGAAAAAAACCATCCCTTATATCCTTATTTTGCTGTTGAAAATTGTCCTGTTTGAAACTTTGAAATGGAATTGTGAGCGTCCTGTTGCCCACAGGACTAAATTTTTTTCACATTACAATTCTCTTGAAGGCCTTGTTACACAATCCGTTGAGAAAACTAGACCTCATAATGAAAAGTCACCCCCTTAAAATGGCCTAATTTCAGTCGACATTTGTCCTATAGATTTTAAACTCGTTAACTTTTCGTTTTTAATTCTCGGCACACTATCCTGTAAAAACCTAATATTTTACATTAGCAATGATAAGGATGATTCTACCAATAATATTTAATTTTATTTGCAATGAAAAAAACCATCCCTTATATCCTTATTTTGCTGTTGAAAATTGTCCTGTTTGAAACTTTGAAATGGAATTGTGAGCGTCCTGTTGCCCACAGGACTAAATTTTTTTCACATTACAATTCTCTTGAAGGCCTTGTTACACAATCCGTTGAGAAAACTAGACCTCATAATGAAAAGTCACCCCCTTAAAATGGCCTAATTTCAGTCGACATTTGCCCTATAGATTTTCAACTCGTTAACTTTTCGTTTTTAATTCTCGGCACACTATCCTGTAAAAACCTAATATTTTACATTAGCAATGATAAGGATGATTCTACCAATAATATTTAATTTTATTTGCAATGAAAAAAACCATCCCTTATATCCTTATTTTGCTGTTGAAAATTGTCCTGTTTGAAACTTTGAAATGGAATTGTGAGCGTCCTGTTGCCCACAGGACTAAATTTTTTTCACATTACAATTCTCTTGAAGGCCTTGTTACACAATCCGTTGAGAAAACTAGACCTCATAATGAAAAGTCACCCCCTTAAAATGGCCTAATTTCAGTCGACATTTGTCCTATAGATTTTAAACTCGTTAACTTTTCGTTTTTAATTCTCGGCACACTATCCTGTAAAAACCTAATATTTTACATTAGCAATGATAAGGATGATTCTACCAATAATATTTAATTTTATTTGCAATGAAAAAAACCATCCCTTATATCCTTATTTTGCTGTTGAAAATTGTCCTGTTTGAAACTTTGAAATGGAATTGTGAGCGTCCTGTTGCCCACAGGACTAAATTTTTTTCACATTACAATTCTCTTGAAGGCCTTGTTACACAATCCGTTGAGAAAACTAGACCTCATAATGAAAAGTCACCCCCTTAAAATGGCCTAATTTCAGTCGACATTTGTCCTATAGATTTTAAACTCGTTAACTTTTCGTTTTTAATTCTCGGCACACTATCCTGTAAAAACCTAATATTTTACATTAGCAATGATAAGGATGATTCTACCAATAATATTTAATTTTATTTGCAATGAAAAAAACCATCCCTTATATCCTTATTTTGCTGTTGAAAATTGTCCTGTTTGAAACTTTGAAATGGAATTGTGAGCGTCCTGTTGCCCACAGGACTAAATTTTTTTCACATTACAATTCTCTTGAAGGCCTTGTTACACAATCCGTTGAGAAAACTAGACCTCATAATGAAAAGTCACCCCCTTAAAATGGCCTAATTTCAGTCGACATTTGTCCTATAGATTTTCAACTCGTTAACTTTTCGTTTTTAATTCTCGGCACACTATCCTGTAAAAACCTAATATTTTACATTAGCAATGATAAGGATGATTCTACCAATAATATTTAATTTTATTTGCAATGAAAAAAACCATCCCTTATATCCTTATTTTGCTGTTGAAAATTGTCCTGTTTGAAACTTTGAAATGGAATTGTGAGCGTCCTGTTGCCCACAGGACTAAATTTTTTTCACATTACAATTCTCTTGAAGGCCTTGTTACACAATCCGTTGAGAAAACTAGACCTCATAATGAAAAGTCACCCCCTTAAAATGGCCTAATTTCAGTCGACATTTGTCCTATAGATTTTAAACTCGTTAACTTTTCGTTTTTAATTCTCGGCACACTATCCTGTAAAAACCTAATATTTTACATTAGCAATGATAAGGATGATTCTACCAATAATATTTAATTTTATTTGCAATGAAAAAAACCATCCCTTATATCCTTATTTTGCTGTTGAAAATTGTCCTGTTTGAAACTTTGAAATGGAATTGTGAGCGTCCTGTTGCCCACAGGACTAAATTTTTTTCACATTACAATTCTCTTGAAGGCCTTGTTACACAATCCGTTGAGAAAACTAGACCTCATAATGAAAAGTCACCCCCTTAAAATGGCCTAATTTCAGTCGACATTTGTCCTATAGATTTTAAACTCGTTAACTTTTCGTTTTTAATTCTCGGCACACTATCCTGTAAAAACCTAATATTTTACATTAGCAATGATAAGGATGATTCTACCAATAATATTTAATTTTATTTGCAATGAAAAAAACCATCCCTTATATCCTTATTTTGCTGTTGAAAATTGTCCTGTTTGAAACTTTGAAATGGAATTGTGAGCGTCCTGTTGCCCACAGGACTAAATTTTTTTCACATTACAATTCTCTTGAAGGCCTTGTTACACAATCCGTTGAGAAAACTAGACCTCATAATGAAAAGTCACCCCCTTAAAATGGCCTAATTTCAGTCGACATTTGCCCTATAGATTTTCAACTCGTTAACTTTTCGTTTTTAATTCTCGGCACACTATCCTGTAAAAACCTAATATTTTACATTAGCAATGATAAGGATGATTCTACCAATAATATTTAATTTTATTTGCAATGAAAAAAACCATCCCTTATATCCTTATTTTGCTGTTGAAAATTGTCCTGTTTGAAACTTTGAAATGGAATTGTGAGCGTCCTGTTGCCCACAGGACTAAATTTTTTTCACATTACAATTCTCTTGAAGGCCTTGTTACACAATCCGTTGAGAAAACTAGACCTCATAATGAAAAGTCACCCCCTTAAAATGGCCTAATTTCAGTCGACATTTGTCCTATAGATTTTAAACTCGTTAACTTTTCGTTTTTAATTCTCGGCACACTATCCTGTAAAAACCTAATATTTTACATTAGCAATGATAAGGATGATTCTACCAATAATATTTAATTTTATTTGCAATGAAAAAAACCATCCCTTATATCCTTATTTTGCTGTTGAAAATTGTCCTGTTTGAAACTTTGAAATGGAATTGTGAGCGTCCTGTTGCCCACAGGACTAAATTTTTTTCACATTACAATTCTCTTGAAGGCCTTGTTACACAATCCGTTGAGAAAACTAGACCTCATAATGAAAAGTCACCCCCTTAAAATGGCCTAATTTCAGTCGACATTTGTCCTATAGATTTTCAACTCGTTAACTTTTCGTTTTTAATTCTCGGCACACTATCCTGTAAAAACCTAATATTTTACATTAGCAATGATAAGGATGATTCTACCAATAATATTTAATTTTATTTGCAATGAAAAAAACCATCCCTTATATCCTTATTTTGCTGTTGAAAATTGTCCTGTTTGAAACTTTGAAATGGAATTGTGAGCGTCCTGTTGCCCACAGGACTAAATTTTTTTCACATTACAATTCTCTTGAAGGCCTTGTTACACAATCCGTTGAGAAAACTAGACCTCATAATGAAAAGTCACCCCCTTAAAATGGCCTAATTTCAGTCGACATTTGTCCTATAGATTTTCAACTCGTTAACTTTTCGTTTTTAATTCTCGGCACACTATCCTGTAAAAACCTAATATTTTACATTAGCAATGATAAGGATGATTCTACCAATAATATTTAATTTTATTTGCAATGAAAAAAACCATCCCTTATATCCTTATTTTGCTGTTGAAAATTGTCCTGTTTGAAACTTTGAAATGGAATTGTGAGCGTCCTGTTGCCCACAGGACTAAATTTTTTTCACATTACAATTCTCTTGAAGGCCTTGTTACACAATCCGTTGAGAAAACTAGACCTCATAATGAAAAGTCACCCCCTTAAAATGGCCTAATTTCAGTCGACATTTGTCCTATAGATTTTAAACTCGTTAACTTTTCGTTTTTAATTCTCGGCACACTATCCTGTAAAAACCTAATATTTTACATTAGCAATGATAAGGATGATTCTACCAATAATATTTAATTTTATTTGCAATGAAAAAAACCATCCCTTATATCCTTATTTTGCTGTTGAAAATTGTCCTGTTTGAAACTTTGAAATGGAATTGTGAGCGTCCTGTTGCCCACAGGACTAAATTTTTTTCACATTACAATTCTCTTGAAGGCCTTGTTACACAATCCGTTGAGAAAACTAGACCTCATAATGAAAAGTCACCCCCTTAAAATGGCCTAATTTCAGTCGACATTTGTCCTATAGATTTTCAACTCGTTAACTTTTCGTTTTTAATTCTCGGCACACTATCCTGTAAAAACCTAATATTTTACATTAGCAATGATAAGGATGATTCTACCAATAATATTTAATTTTATTTGCAATGAAAAAAACCATCCCTTATATCCTTATTTTGCTGTTGAAAATTGTCCTGTTTGAAACTTTGAAATGGAATTGTGAGCGTCCTGTTGCCCACAGGACTAAATTTTTTTCACATTACAATTCTCTTGAAGGCCTTGTTACACAATCCGTTGAGAAAACTAGACCTCATAATGAAAAGTCACCCCCTTAAAATGGCCTAATTTCAGTCGACATTTGTCCTATAGATTTTAAACTCGTTAACTTTTCGTTTTTAATTCTCGGCACACTATCCTGTAAAAACCTAATATTTTACATTAGCAATGATAAGGATGATTCTACCAATAATATTTAATTTTATTTGCAATGAAAAAAACCATCCCTTATATCCTTATTTTGCTGTTGAAAATTGTCCTGTTTGAAACTTTGAAATGGAATTGTGAGCGTCCTGTTGCCCACAGGACTAAATTTTTTTCACATTACAATTCTCTTGAAGGCCTTGTTACACAATCCGTTGAGAAAACTAGACCTCATAATGAAAAGTCACCCCCTTAAAATGGCCTAATTTCAGTCGACATTTGTCCTATAGATTTTAAACTCGTTAACTTTTCGTTTTTAATTCTCGGCACACTATCCTGTAAAAACCTAATATTTTACATTAGCAATGATAAGGATGATTCTACCAATAATATTTAATTTTATTTGCAATGAAAAAAACCATCCCTTATATCCTTATTTTGCTGTTGAAAATTGTCCTGTTTGAAATAATGTTGCGAGTGTCCTTTTTCTCATAGAACACAGTTTAGGTCGTCGTTTTATAAATGTTTGAAAAAATACCCCTTAGCAGGAAATGCCATTTCGCAATTTTCCATTTTTGTTTCAAATGCGGAGGTTAGGCAACCAATGTTTCAATTATGTAAATGGGTTGCGCCTTGTGTTCCCAGTTTACAAGTAAATGTACATAGAGAGTATGGTTGTTTTAAATAATAATAAATTATGTTTTTACAGATCCAAAATACCAGGAAATTAAGGATAAGGACTTTGTTTTCGCCTTGAAGATAGTAACATATTTTTGGGAGACAAATGATTAGTAAGTATCACAATTTTTGAGATCTCTAAATAATGTTCTAATTGAATTTTTCGCTACAGACGCAGCTGACCGATGATGACGGAGAATCATTCAATGGATTTGAATAGATCATCATTTCCAAATGGACGTTTGAGGAATAAATATGGATCGTTCGAGAATCATCAATGAAATTCTTCAAGGATATCATTTCCACAATTTCTACGAATGGATTTACTATAACAATCAGTGGTGTAAATTGTGTTTTAATAAATCAGTGAACGTGAAGTGATTAAGTGATAAATTATTAAATTATCACAATAGTCAAAAGTCTTTTATTTACTTTGTATCTCTTTATGATTGTTAGAATTGATACTTTTACCTAAATCGTACATAAAGTATATATTGTATAAATTATATAAATTGTACAAATTATATTTTATATATTTTAATAAATTATATGTTGTTAATATGCAAAAATCTTATATTGTATGAAATTGTTAATTTAATTAATATTTAACATTAATAAATTAATTTTAATTGAATACATTGTTTCAATTCGATTTTCCGCACCCGACCTCCTTGAATTTTATATTTTCAGAGCTTTTCTTTACAGTTTGAGTAATTAGAAGAGTTTAATTAATACAACGATAAGGTAGGTACGGTAAGTATCGTTAGCTTATTCGATATAAAAGTTAATATCGAAAAACATCTTAAAATTTCCATAATTTTATTCGTTTTTTTCGACATTAAAATTGTTAGTTTCATGAAGAAATTTTACTGCAATAAAAATTTGTTTTTTCGAAAAAAGGAATGAAGGAACATAAAATGATGTCCTGTTTTTCTAAATTTTTTCCGATATTAACATAGAGCAGCTATAGTTCGAATATGGTCGGGAAATTCTAATTAATTCGATCAATTTTTTTTTTATTTTCCACAAATCTCTTAAGAATTGTTTATATATGAGTTTTAACGTCATTTACATATATCATCTGATAGCCGAGTCGCTAAGGTCGCCGCCGCAGCCGTTGCCATGCCGAGGTCCCAGGTTCGCATCCCGATTGGTCCCGGATTTTTATAATTTCTAATAATTGATTTCTATTCCTTACAGCTTCTAATATCACTAATTAACATTTAAAATTGTTTCCAGACATTGTGTCATCGAAATATTCGATCGAGAAGTTCCAGCCTTTCGGGGTTGGAAATAATCGATCGATCGATGCATTATGCATTATTCTTTTTATTTTTGCTCATTGGTTTTGTGACGTCACTCAATTTGGCGCGATTTTTTTTCGAAAAATTGGGGGGGAGGAGATCGAATTTTCGATTTAGCGAAATAGGATTTCGGGAATGGTTTAGTTACGCTGCGGGGTGCCTAAAAATCATATCCTTAAAATGAATTTTTCATTTTTTTTGGAGGAAATTTGCCAGGCAAAATTCGCAAAATCTGAATAACTGGCCAAAATTGTCATTTTTTTACACTTTTTTCAACTTTAACGTCAAATAAATCGTAAACTATCGATCGTAGGTTAACGCTTGATAGCTTATTCGATAGCGCTTGAATTACTCTATCGATGGTGTAAATATGGTCCCGGAAAAGCTTAAGGGGAAAAACTTTTTTTTCCAACTTATCAGAAATTTCATTTCGTCGACCCGATGCACGTCGATTTTATAAAAAAATAATCGAATATTATTTATTCGAATTTTCCAATCAAATTCACACCATAGCTTCATTACGTTAGTATAAAAGCATAATCGAATAGAATCTCAACTTTTCGATGTGGTTAATGATTTTTTCGATAATTAAATGCTATTTTAATAAAAATTTATTTTGTTAGAAAAAGGGTAAATGACCTTAAAATATCACAATTTTATTTTTCAAATTTTCCAAACGTCACATGGAGAACCTATGGTTTAAATATTTCCGGAAAATTCCAAGAAAATCCTTTGGTCAAATCTGTTTCACCAGATCGATTTTCATGGAATTTTCCGGAAAAATTTAAACCATAGGTTCTCCATGTTAAGATCGGAAAAGATGTCAAATCACATTGCATACTTTTAATGTCCTTGATCCTTTTTTCCCAACAAAACATAAATGTATTCAAATGGAGTTACGTCACAACATTTTAATCTTTAATATCGAAAAAAACGATTAAGGGGATCGAAAAATTGAGATATTTAGGTATAGGGTTTCCGTTCGTGACATTTAGTAGCTATGGTGCGAATTTCATCGGAAAATTCGATTAAAAAATATTCAAAATTTTTTTTATAAAATCGACGTGCATCGGGTCGACGAAATGAAATTTCTGAAGAGTTGAAAAAAAAAGTTTTTCCCATTAAGCATTTCCGGGACCAAATTTACACCATCGATAGAGTAATTCAAGCGCTATCGAATAAGATAACTATCGATAACCTACGATCGTTAGTTTTCGCTCAAATTGACGTTAAAGTTGAAAAAAGTGCAAAAAAGAGTCAATTTTGGCCAGTTTTTCAGATATTTTCGGTTTTGCCCGAAAAATTTCCTCCAAAAAATGAAAAATTCAAAAAAAGGATATGATTTTTAGGCTTCCCGCATCAGCCTTATGCCATACCCCAAATCCTATTTTACTAAACTCGAAAATTCGATATCCTCCCCCTCATTTTTTCGGGAATGACGTCATTTGATGACGTCACTGAGTGACGTCACATATGCGGGATCAAAAAAATAAAATTTATAACTCATCGATCGATCGATCCATTCATTTCCAGCCCCGAAAGGCTGGAACTTCTCGATCGAATATTTCGTCCTTACAAACTCTGGAAACAAGGATTAATGTTATCACAGGATATTATATGCTGTAAGGAATAATTAGTAATTATAATATTTGAAAAAAAACCTGGGTCCATGTCCATCCGGGAATCGAACTCGTGATCTTCCGCTCGAGAGGTGCCGCTTATATCCACTTGGCCACATGAGTTATATGTATTGTTCGTTAAAACTCATATTTAATCAATTCTTAATCAATCGAGACTTTAAAATTTTTTCGATCGAAATAATTGTAAGTTCCTGAAAATATTTATAACTGAAATGCATCATAATTATATTGGATGACGAAAAACATTTTAACATATTCGATTTTTCGAATACATTCGAATTTAAAATCCTTTTCTATTCCTTTCAATATTTACAATTTTAATTAATAGATATAGATTTGTGAAATCAATTAAACAGTTATCGTATGCTTAAAAAGTATTTATTCTGCTCAATCAATTACCAATTTATTTAGCTTATTTAAATATAGTTATTTTTTTTAAATTTAGTTTCAATAATTGCAGTTTTTTTTCCGAAATAAAAAGTTAAAGTAGAAAATATTTTCTTAACTATTTTCACTATTTTAATAGGGTCACGCCATCTATGTAAATAAGAGTAAACTTTTAGCACGGAATTCCATTAAACCATTTTAAGTTTACAGCGCCTCTATGATTTTACTTATGAACTTTTATCATATATTTTTACCCTAACCAACCTTAAGTTAATTGTGACATCTATAGGAAAAATATAACAACTCAAAACTTCCAACAAATTTCGTATCCCATTTCAGCGTTGTTTTAATTCAAAATTCCCAGAATCATAAATTGCAAACAAGTTTTTAAACAAAGAAATAAAAATAAAATTATTTTCTGCTTATAATTGTTTTTTTTCTTAATTATTTAACTTTGTTATGTAAAAGAGAACATGGAAGTTGAGAAAATGGCAAAATTTCAGGTGCTGAAAATGGACATTTCAAAAGGAATTCTTGGATACAATCAAACGAATTATTAATCAATGAATCTACAGTTTCCATGCTTTTCAATTTATCGTCTCATATAATTCGCATAAATTTCAGTTATAAATATTTTCAGGAACTTACAATTATTTCGATCGAAAAAATTTTAAAGTCTCGATTGATTAAGAATTGTTTAAATATGAGTTTTAACGAACAATACATATAACTCATGTGGCCAAGTGGATATAAGCGGCACCTCTCGAGCGGAAGATCACGAGTTCGATTCCCGGATGGACATGGACCCAGGTTTTTTTTCAAATATTATAATTACTAATTATTCCTTACAGCATATAATATCCTGTGATAACATTAATCCTTGTTTCCAGAGTTTGTAAGGACGAAATATTCGATCGAGAAGTTCCAGCCTTTCGGGGCTGGAAATGAATGGATCGATCGATCGATGAGTTATAAATTTTATTTTTTTGATCCCGCATATGTGACGTCACTCAGTGACGTCATCAAATGACGTCATTCCCGAAAAAATGAGGGGGAGGATATCGAATTTTCGAGTTTAGTAAAATAGGATTTGGGGTATGGCATAAGGCTGATGCGGGAAGCCTAAAAATCATATCCTTTTTTTGAATTTTTCATTTTTTGGAGGAAATTTTTCGGGCAAAACCGAAAATATCTGAAAAACTGGCCAAAATTGACTCTTTTTTGCACTTTTTTCAACTTTAACGTCAATTTGAGCGAAAACTAACGATCGTAGGTTATCGATAGTTATCTTATTCGATAGCGCTTGAATTACTCTATCGATGGTGTAAATTTGGTCCCGGAAATGCTTAATGGGAAAAACTTTTTTTTTCAACTCTTCAGAAATTTCATTTCGTCGACCCGATGCACGTCGATTTTATAAAAAAAATTTTGAATATTTTTTAATCGAATTTTCCGATGAAATTCGCACCGTAGCTACTAAATGTCACGAACGAAAACCCTATACCTAAATATCTCAATTGTTCGATCCCCTTAATCGTTTTTTTCGACATTAAAGATTAAAATGTTGTGACGTAACTCCATTTGAATACATTTATGTTTTGTTGGGAAAAAAGGATCAAGGACATTAAAAGTATGCAATGTGATTTGACATCTTTTCCGATCTTAACATGGAGAACCTATGGTTTAAATTTTTCCGGAAAATTCCATGAAAATCGATCTGGTGAAACAGATTTGACCAAAGGATTTTCTTGGAATTTTCCGGAAATATTTAAACCATAGGTTCTCCATGTGACGTTTGGAAAATTTGAAAAATAAAATTGTGATATTTTAAGGTCATTTACCCTTTTTCTAACAAAATAAATTTTTATTAAAATAGCATTTAATTATCGAAAAAATCATTAACCACATCGAAAAGTTGAGATTCTATTCGATTATGCTTTTATACTAACGTAATGAAGCTATGGTGTGAATTTGATTGGAAAATTCGAATAAATAATATTCGATTATTTTTTTATAAAATCGACGTGCATCGGGTCGACGAAATGAAATTTCTGATAAGTTGGAAAAAAAAGTTTTTCCCCTTAAGCTTTTCCGGGACCATATTTACACCATCGATAGAGTAATTCAAGCGCTATCGAATAAGCTATCAAGCGTTAACCTACGATCGATAGTTTACGATTTATTTGACGTTAAAGTTGAAAAAAGTGTAAAAAAATGACAATTTTGGCCAGTTATTCAGATTTTGCGAATTTTGCCTGGCAAATTTCCTCCAAAAAAAATGAAAAATTCATTTTAAGGATATGATTTTTAGGCACCCCGCAGCGTAACTAAACCATTCCCGAAATCCTATTTCGCTAAATCGAAAATTCGATCTCCTCCCCCCCAATTTTTCGAAAAAAAATCGCGCCAAATTGAGTGACGTCACAAAACCAATGAGCAAAAATAAAAAGAATAATGCATAATGCATCGATCGATCGATTATTTCCAACCCCGAAAGGCTGGAACTTCTCGATCGAATATTTCGATGACACAATGTCTGGAAACAATTTTAAATGTTAATTAGTGATATTAGAAGCTGTAAGGAATAGAAATCAATTATTAGAAATTATAAAAATCCGGGACCAATCGGGATGCGAACCTGGGACCTCGGCATGGCAACGGCTGCGGCGGCGACCTTAGCGACTCGGCTATCAGATGATATATGTAAATGACGTTAAAACTCATATATAAACAATTCTTAAGAGATTTGTGGAAAATAAAAAAAAAATTGATCGAATTAATTAGAATTTCCCGACCATATTCGAACTATAGCTGCTCTATGTTAAGATCGGAAAAATTGTAGAAAAACAGGACAATATATTATGGTCCTTCATCCTTTTTTTTCGAAAAAACAAAGTTTTATTGCAATAGAATTTCTTCATGAAACTAACAATTTTAATGTCGAAAAAAACGAATAAAATTATGGAAATTTTAAGATGTTTTTCGATATTAACTTTTATATCGAATAAGCTAACGATACTTACCGTACCTACCTTATCGTTGTATTAATTAAACTCTTCTAATTACTCAAACTGTAAAGAAAAGCTCTGAAAATATAAAATTCAAGGAGGTCGGGTGCGGAAAATCGAATTGAAACAATGTATTCAATTAAAATTAATTTATTAATGTTAAATATTAATTAAATTAACAATTTCATACAATATAAGATTTTTGCATATTAACAACATATAATTTATTAAAATATATAAAATATAATTTGTACAATTTATATAATTTATACAATATATACTTTATGTACGATTTAGGTAAAAGTATCAATTCTAACAATCATAAAGAGATACAAAGTAAATAAAAGACTTTTGACTATTGTGATAATTTAATAATTTATCACTTAATCACTTCACGTTCACTGATTTATTAAAACACAATTTACACCACTGATTGTTATAGTAAATCCATTCGTAGAAATTGTGGAAATGATATCCTTGAAGAATTTCATTGATGATTCTCGAACGATCCATATTTATTCCTCAAACGTCCATTTGGAAATGATGATCTATTCAAATCCATTGAATGATTCTCCGTCATCATCGGTCAGCTGCGTCTGTAGCGAAAAATTCAATTAGAACATTATTTAGAGATCTCAAAAATTGTGATACTTACTAATCATTTGTCTCCCAAAAATATGTTACTATCTTCAAGGCGAAAACAAAGTCCTTATCCTTAATTTCCTGGTATTTTGGATCTGTAAAAACATAATTTATTATTATTTAAAACAACCATACTCTCTATGTACATTTACTTGTAAACTGGGAACACAAGGCGCAACCCATTTACATAATTGAAACATTGGTTGCCTAACCTCCGCATTTGAAACAAAAATGGAAAATTGCGAAATGGCATTTCCTGCTAAGGGGTATTTTTTCAAACATTTATAAAACGACGACCTAAACTGTGTTCTATGAGAAAAAGGACACTCGCAACATTATTTCAAACAGGACCATTTTCAACCGAAAAATAAGGATATAAGGGATGGTTTTTTTCATTGAAATAAAATTAAATATTATTGGTAGAATCATCCTTATCATTGCTAATGTAAAATATTAGGTTTTTACAGGATAGTGTGCCGAGAATTAAAAACGAAAAGTTAACGAGTTGAAAATCTATAGGACAAATGTCGACTGAAATTAGGCCATTTTAAGGGGGTGACTTTTCATTATGAGGTCTAGTTTTCTCAACGGATTGTGTAACAAGGCCTTCAAGAGAATTGTAATGTGAAAAAATTTTAGTCCTGTGGGCAACAGGACGCTCACAATTCCATTTCAAAGTTTCAAACAGGACAATTTTCAACAGCAAAATAAGGATATAAGGGATGGTTTTTTTCATTGCAAATAAAATTAAATATTATTGGTAGAATCATCCTTATCATTGCTAATGTAAAATATTAGGTTTTTACAGGATAGTGTGCCGAGAATTAAAAACGAAAAGTTAACGAGTTGAAAATCTATAGGACAAATGTCGACTGAAATTAGGCCATTTTAAGGGGGTGACTTTTCATTATGAGGTCTAGTTTTCTCAACGGATTGTGTAACAAGGCCTTCAAGAGAATTGTAATGGGAAAAAAATTTAGTCCTGTGGGCAACAGGACGCTCACAATTCCATTTCAAAGTTTCAAACAGGACAATTTTCAACAGCAAAATAAGGATATAAGGGATGGTTTTTTTCATTGCAAATAAAATTAAATATTATTGGTAGAATCATCCTTATCATTGCTAATGTAAAATATTAGGTTTTTACAGGATAGTGTGCCGAGAATTAAAAACGAAAAGTTAACGAGTTGAAAATCTATAGGACAAATGTCGACTGAAATTAGGCCATTTTAAGGGGGTGACTTTTCATTATGAGGTCTAGTTTTCTCAACGGATTGTGTAACAAGGCCTTCAAGAGAATTGTAATGTGAAAAAAATTTAGTCCTGTGGGCAACAGGACGCTCACAATTCCATTTCAAAGTTTCAAACAGGACAATTTTCAACAGCAAAATAAGGATATAAGGGATGGTTTTTTTCATTGCAAATAAAATTAAATATTATTGGTAGAATCATCCTTATCATTGCTAATGTAAAATATTAGGTTTTTACAGGATAGTGTGCCGAGAATTAAAAACGAAAAGTTAACGAGTTGAAAATCTATAGGACAAATGTCGACTGAAATTAGGCCATTTTAAGGGGGTGACTTTTCATTATGAGGTCTAGTTTTCTCAACGGATTGTGTAACAAGGCCTTCAAGAGAATTGTAATGTGAAAAAATTTTAGTCCTGTGGGCAACAGGACGCTCACAATTCCATTTCAAAGTTTCAAACAGGACAATTTTCAACAGCAAAATAAGGATATAAGGGATGGTTTTTTTCATTGCAAATAAAATTAAATATTATTGGTAGAATCATCCTTATCATTGCTAATGTAAAATATTAGGTTTTTACAGGATAGTGTGCCGAGAATTAAAAACGAAAAGTTAACGAGTTTAAAATCTATAGGACAAATGTCGACTGAAATTAGGCCATTTTAAGGGGGTGACTTTTCATTATGAGGTCTAGTTTTCTCAACGGATTGTGTAACAAGGCCTTCAAGAGAATTGTAATGTGAAAAAAATTTAGTCCTGTGGGCAACAGGACGCTCACAATTCCATTTCAAAGTTTCAAACAGGACAATTTTCAACAGCAAAATAAGGATATAAGGGATGGTTTTTTTCATTGCAAATAAAATTAAATATTATTGGTAGAATCATCCTTATCATTGCTAATGTAAAATATTAGGTTTTTACAGGATAGTGTGCCGAGAATTAAAAACGAAAAGTTAACGAGTTGAAAATCTATAGGACAAATGTCGACTGAAATTAGGCCATTTTAAGGGGGTGACTTTTCATTATGAGGTCTAGTTTTCTCAACGGATTGTGTAACAAGGCCTTCAAGAGAATTGTAATGTGAAAAAAATTTAGTCCTGTGGGCAACAGGACGCTCACAATTCCATTTCAAAGTTTCAAACAGGACAATTTTCAACAGCAAAATAAGGATATAAGGGATGGTTTTTTTCATTGCAAATAAAATTAAATATTATTGGTAGAATCATCCTTATCATTGCTAATGTAAAATATTAGGTTTTTACAGGATAGTGTGCCGAGAATTAAAAACGAAAAGTTAACGAGTTGAAAATCTATAGGACAAATGTCGACTGAAATTAGGCCATTTTAAGGGGGTGACTTTTCATTATGAGGTCTAGTTTTCTCAACGGATTGTGTAACAAGGCCTTCAAGAGAATTGTAATGTGAAAAAATTTTAGTCCTGTGGGCAACAGGACGCTCACAATTCCATTTCAAAGTTTCAAACAGGACAATTTTCAACAGCAAAATAAGGATATAAGGGATGGTTTTTTTCATTGCAAATAAAATTAAATATTATTGGTAGAATCATCCTTATCATTGCTAATGTAAAATATTAGGTTTTTACAGGATAGTGTGCCGAGAATTAAAAACGAAAAGTTAACGAGTTGAAAATCTATAGGACAAATGTCGACTGAAATTAGGCCATTTTAAGGGGGTGACTTTTCATTATGAGGTCTAGTTTTCTCAACGGATTGTGTAACAAGGCCTTCAAGAGAATTGTAATGTGAAAAAATTTTAGTCCTGTGGGCAACAGGACGCTCACAATTCCATTTCAAAGTTTCAAACAGGACAATTTTCAACAGCAAAATAAGGATATAAGGGATGGTTTTTTTCATTGCAAATAAAATTAAATATTATTGGTAGAATCATCCTTATCATTGCTAATGTAAAATATTAAGTTTTTACAGGATAGTGTGCCGAGAATTAAAAACGAAAAGTTAACGAGTTTAAAATCTATAGGACAAATGTCGACTGAAATTAGGCCATTTTAAGGGAGTGACTTTTCATTATGAGGTCTAGTTTTCTCAACGGATTGTGTAACAAGGCCTTCAAGAGAATTGTAATGTGAAAAAAATTTAGTCCTGTGGGCAACAGGACGCTCACAATTCCATTTCAAAGTTTCAAACAGGACAATTTTCAACAGCAAAATAAGGATATAAGGGATGGTTTTTTTCATTGCAAATAAAATTAAATATTATTGGTAGAATCATCCTTATCATTGCTAATGTAAAATATTAGGTTTTTACAGGATAGTGTGCCGAGAATTAAAAACGAAAAGTTAACGAGTTTAAAATCTATAGGACAAATGTCGACTGAAATTAGGCCATTTTAAGGGGGTGACTTTTCATTATGAGGTCTAGTTTTCTCAACGGATTGTGTAACAAGGCCTTCAAGAGAATTGTAATGTGAAAAAAATTTAGTCCTGTGGGCAACAGGACGCTCACAATTCCATTTCAAAGTTTCAAACAGGACAATTTTCAACAGCAAAATAAGGATATAAGGGATGGTTTTTTTCATTGCAAATAAAATTAAATATTATTGGTAGAATCATCCTTATCATTGCTAATGTAAAATATTAGGTTTTTACAGGATAGTGTGCCGAGAATTAAAAACGAAAAGTTAACGAGTTGAAAATCTATAGGACAAATGTCGACTGAAATTAGGCCATTTTAAGGGGGTGACTTTTCATTATGAGGTCTAGTTTTCTCAACGGATTGTGTAACAAGGCCTTCAAGAGAATTGTAATGGGAAAAAAATTTAGTCCTGTGGGCAACAGGACGCTCACAATTCCATTTCAAAGTTTCAAACAGGACAATTTTCAACAGCAAAATAAGGATATAAGGGATGGTTTTTTTCATTGCAAATAAAATTAAATATTATTGGTAGAATCATCCTTATCATTGCTAATGTAAAATATTAGGTTTTTACAGGATAGTGTGCCGAGAATTAAAAACGAAAAGTTATCGAGTTGAAAATCTATAGGACAAATGTCGACTGAAATTAGGCCATTTTAAGGGGGTGACTTTTCATTATGAGGTCTAGTTTTCTCAACGGATTGTGTAACAAGGCCTTCAAGAGAATTGTAATGTGAAAAAATTTTAGTCCTGTGGGCAACAGGACGCTCACAATTCCATTTCAAAGTTTCAAACAGGACAATTTTCAACAGCAAAATAAGGATATAAGGGATGGTTTTTTTCATTGCAAATAAAATTAAATATTATTGGTAGAATCATCCTTATCATTGCTAATGTAAAATATTAGGTTTTTACAGGATAGTGTGCCGAGAATTAAAAACGAAAAGTTAACGAGTTGAAAATCTATAGGACAAATGTCGACTGAAATTAGGCCATTTTAAGGGGGTGACTTTTCATTATGAGGTCTAGTTTTCTCAACGGATTGTGTAACAAGGCCTTCAAGAGAATTGTAATGTGAAAAAATTTTAGTCCTGTGGGCAACAGGACGCTCACAATTCCATTTCAAAGTTTCAAACAGGACAATTTTCAACAGCAAAATAAGGATATAAGGGATGGTTTTTTTCATTGCAAATAAAATTAAATATTATTGGTAGAATCATCCTTATCATTGCTAATGTAAAATATTAGGTTTTTACAGGATAGTGTGCCGAGAATTAAAAACGAAAAGTTAACGAGTTGAAAATCTATAGGACAAATGTCGACTGAAATTAGGCCATTTTAAGGGGGTGACTTTTCATTATGAGGTCTAGTTTTCTCAACGGATTGTGTAACAAGGCCTTCAAGAGAATTGTAATGTGAAAAAATTTTAGTCCTGTGGGCAACAGGACGCTCACAATTCCATTTCAAAGTTTCAAACAGGACAATTTTCAACAGCAAAATAAGGATATAAGGGATGGTTTTTTTCATTGCAAATAAAATTAAATATTATTGGTAGAATCATCCTTATCATTGCTAATGTAAAATATTAAGTTTTTACAGGATAGTGTGCCGAGAATTAAAAACGAAAAGTTAACGAGTTTAAAATCTATAGGACAAATGTCGACTGAAATTAGGCCATTTTAAGGGAGTGACTTTTCATTATGAGGTCTAGTTTTCTCAACGGATTGTGTAACAAGGCCTTCAAGAGAATTGTAATGTGAAAAAAATTTAGTCCTGTGGGCAACAGGACGCTCACAATTCCATTTCAAAGTTTCAAACAGGACAATTTTCAACAGCAAAATAAGGATATAAGGGATGGTTTTTTTCATTGCAAATAAAATTAAATATTATTGGTAGAATCATCCTTATCATTGCTAATGTAAAATATTAGGTTTTTACAGGATAGTGTGCCGAGAATTAAAAACGAAAAGTTAACGAGTTTAAAATCTATAGGACAAATGTCGACTGAAATTAGGCCATTTTAAGGGGGTGACTTTTCATTATGAGGTCTAGTTTTCTCAACGGATTGTGTAACAAGGCCTTCAAGAGAATTGTAATGTGAAAAAAATTTAGTCCTGTGGGCAACAGGACGCTCACAATTCCATTTCAAAGTTTCAAACAGGACAATTTTCAACAGCAAAATAAGGATATAAGGGATGGTTTTTTTCATTGCAAATAAAATTAAATATTATTGGTAGAATCATCCTTATCATTGCTAATGTAAAATATTAGGTTTTTACAGGATAGTGTGCCGAGAATTAAAAACGAAAAGTTAACGAGTTGAAAATCTATAGGACAAATGTCGACTGAAATTAGGCCATTTTAAGGGGGTGACTTTTCATTATGAGGTCTAGTTTTCTCAACGGATTGTGTAACAAGGCCTTCAAGAGAATTGTAATGTGAAAAAATTTTAGTCCTGTGGGCAACAGGACGCTCACAATTCCATTTCAAAGTTTTAAACAGGACAATTTTCAACAGCAAAATAAGGATATAAGGGATGGTTTTTTTCATTGCAAATAAAATTAAATATTATTGGTAGAATCATCCTTATCATTGCTAATGTAAAATATTAGGTTTTTACAGGATAGTGTGCCGAGAATTAAAAACGAAAAGTTATCGAGTTGAAAATCTATAGGACAAATGTCGACTGAAATTAGGCCATTTTAAGGGGGTGACTTTTCATTATGAGGTCTAGTTTTCTCAACGGATTGTGTAACAAGGCCTTCAAGAGAATTGTAATGTGAAAAAATTTTAGTCCTGTGGGCAACAGGACGCTCACAATTCCATTTCAAAGTTTCAAACAGGACAATTTTCAACAGCAAAATAAGGATATAAGGGATGGTTTTTTTCATTGCAAATAAAATTAAATATTATTGGTAGAATCTTCCTTATCATTGCTAATGTAAAATATTAGGTTTTTACAGGATAGTGTGCCGAGAATTAAAAACGAAAAGTTAACGAGTTGAAAATCTATAGGACAAATGTCGACTGAAATTAGGCCATTTTAAGGGGGTGACTTTTCATTATGAGGTCTCGTTTTCTCAACGGATTGTGTAACAAGGCCTTCAAGAGAATTGTAATGTGAAAAAAATTTAGTCCTGTGGGCAACAGGACGCTCACAATTCCATTTCAAAGTTTCAAACAGGACAATTTTCAACAGCAAAATAATGATATAAGGGATGGTTTTTTTCATTGCAAATAAAATTAAATATTATTGGTAGAATCTTCCTTATCATTGCTACAAGGTTTTTACAGGATAGTGTGCCGAGAATTATATTAACGGAGTATAGAGCAATTTCCTTACCTAAGAATTAATGTGAAATGTTTGTTGTCCTGTGCGCAAAAAAACATCCGAATTATCATTACATAGGTTCATGGTCCTGTTTATCCCGTGGTGTCAAGACTTTTGGATGGAGTTATTCTTTTGATATTCACAATATTTACGATGCACTCCCAGTGGCTTACATTTACAGATGACTTCTTCATTTTTGGATCGCCACTCACCATCCTCCTGAAAGTAGATAAATAACGTAGGGATCGTTGGAAAAGTCTTAGTAAATGTGTGAAACATTGATTTATCACGTACTTAAGTTAACTCAGTAAGACTAATTTATTCTTAAGAAAAATTTTCTGATTTGTTTAGTTTGTTTGAATGTTGTTTAGTGACAGTTGTTTAGTCTGATTGCGTTTGATTAGTCTGTGGGAAACTTATTGTTACTTTCTTTGCTCTTAATACATTTTAAAATAGTAAAATAATAGTTATGTTGCAATAAGGAAACTATATACATAATCGCTTCAATATCTATAACTTTTAAAAGTTTTTAGATTTCCAATAGAATTGTGACATTTCGATTTAAAAAAATATGTTTTTGACATTTGATTAGTTTGAAGCTTGGCTATACTGTTCTGCCATCTGTGAGAATTCGGCTGAAGCTTTTAGTTCACTCAATTTTAATTTAATATAGAGTGTGCCACCTTACGGTCCTCAATATTGCGCACTTAATTTGAAAATAGAATATAAATTTGACTGAAACATTTTTTAAAACTATTAATACTTTTTAATATATAAAAACTAACCAATAGTTTCAAAAAAAAACTACTCCTTTGTAAATTAACTACGCAATTTAGGATACAATACTGACGATGAAGAATAAAAGGAAAATAATGAAAATAAAAAAAAAAATTCCGTATTTGAAAAAGGGATAAAAAAACAATTTCATTATTAAATAAATTATACACGAAATCGATTAATTACATAATTGTATTATATATGTAAGGAAAAATCCTTACATTAATTGGATTGACCCCACTATTTCAAAATCCATAGAAACACATGTCAATAAGTTGCGGAGACGTTTCAATTAATAATAATTTATAATTTAAAGAAATATTGTAATTATTAACATTGAATGTTGTTTCTTTAATTATTTACAGGTAGGATAAATAGTTAGATTTAATTAATCGATTTGTATTTTAAAATAAGATAATAAAAACTTTAATTATTTACAGAAACAATTCTTGTTAAATATGGAAAATGAGAAGTGATGAAAATTTTTTTTTATCCTGTAAGTAAAAGGACACCTGCAATATCGGTTCAAAGTTTCAAGAAGGACAATTTTAAAGTGCAGATGAAGTATAAAAGGTTGATTTTTTTCTGAAATCGAGAAATATATTTCAGACTGAATCCTTATTTACGAAATTGCATAAATTAGCTCTCCGAGAGCTCATCAGAAGGATTTACAAATACAACGATGGTTTTATCGCTTTATGTCTATTTCGGTGATTTAAAGTTAATGGATTATTTCCCTACCTCGTGTTGTCGAGACTTGTGGATGTAGACACTCTTCTGATATTGATAATATTTATGCTGCTGTCTTATTTGGCTGTCATTATTTCGTAAAACGTAGGAAAATATCTACAAAATTTACAAAAAGTACTTGTTAACATTGCATCCATACCCATAATTTCACAATAAATATTACCTTTTATTACATTTATTTGGGTTGATTCTGATTTCATGAAGGTGAAGTGCAACACTGGCAATCAATTCAAACAATCATAACGTCAAAAATAAAATTTATTTAGATAAAGTAAATCAAACTTCAAGTGACAACTGTCAAAAACGAATTGTCAAACTTGTCAAACTGAGCCGACCAATGAAATTTAATCGACCGATTTTTGGCCAGAAATGACTAAATTGTTCATATTGCAGCTAACTACATACTAGAATTTAGGGGCTGTTAGATTTGAGTGTGCTAAAAGAGACTTGAGCCTTATTTTCACCACATTAGAATTTCCAAATAGCAAATATTTTTATCAGAACTTATAAGTTTGTTACGCTCTCTATGCAGTGACGGGTGAACTCTTAGCATGTTATTTCATCTGAACCAAATTTAGTTAGCAGTGTCACCTATGAGACAAAAGCCTGAACTTATAGCTTCCAACAAAATTCGAAACGCCATTTCGGCGTTGTTTTGATTCAAAATTATGAAAAATAAATAATAATGGTTAAATAGGTTAAATAACAATAACATGGGAATTGAAATAAATAATGATTTAAATTAGGGATATGGAGAGTGGGAATAATAAAATAAAGATCAGGAGCTATAATGTGAAACAGGTAATATTTATTGTGAAATTGTGGTTATGGATTCAATCATTTTGAAATTCTATTGCGGAGCAAATACCTGTTGTTATTAAAGAGCAAGTAGAATAATAAAAGTTATTTGAAAAAAGTTACATACAAATTTCATTTCATTTATCCCTTTGTAAATATTTATGTTAAGCAATTGGACAAATGCGTTATTGGGTTTCAAGGTTTTCAAGTTCAATGCTTCGGGCGAAATTACCTGTTATTGTTATTGTACGTTTGAGAAGTTGTTAATCTATTTTGAAATTTTCGATAAATCACATTGTTTCCTTTTACATTATTGGAATTTTCATACCAAAACTTTAGTAAATGAATACAATGAAAAGTAATAGTATTAGTCCATAAATCAACTTTGCAAGAATTCCATTGGTTTTACCAACTTTTGTTTGATAGTACAAATTTTAAATAATGAAAATGGGGAAGGACATTAAAATGTTTCCATGTTTTTCGACAACTTTTCCAATTGTAACACGAACCAGCTATAATTTGAATATTTTCGGGATATATAAATTATTTCGATCGATTTTTCCTTTAATTTTCTGGAAATCTCATAAGAATTGTTTATATATAAGTTTCAACGACGTACAACTATATCTGCTTGCAGTAGAGTGAATAAGTGACGTGCTGTTAGAGCAGAGGTCCCGTATTCGAGTCCCGGTTAGATCTTTTTTTTTTATAATTTATAATGATTGATTTTTATTTCTCCACACTGCGTATAATATCATTAGTTATCATTGATCCTCGATTCCAGATTTCCCTTCTTTGAAATACTCAATTCAGCCTTCCGGAGTTGGAATTGATAGATCGATCGATTGATGAGTTATATTTTCATTTTTTTCTTTGTACTCACTAAAAGGATTGATTGGATTATTTGAAAAAAATACTTGGTGAAATTTTATTCGTAGTCGTTGCATAATCGTAGAGTAAATTGCGTTAATACATTTGACTATGATATTTAATTGTGTCAAGGCTATCAAGGTGTTGAAAATTCAAAAGTCCCTCCAAACCATCCCTTACATCCCTTAGCATCCCCAATCATCCCTATGACTGCAACGTGAACATATCAATAGTCTGAACAGTGTTACGTGTTATGTTAACAACTAGCAACAAAGGTGTGTGGTCACGACATTTATATTAAATAAAAAAATAATGTTACGACCATCAAAAAGCGACATTTCCCATTTTTTCTCTTCGTTCGAATCACAAATTCTCCTTATTTTGCTAATATGGTTCACGAGCCAAACCAACGGCGATGTTTTCACTGATGTGATGCGCTCAGAGAATCCTTGCAAGGACCTGTGCAATGGTTTCGTTCCATTCAAATCGGTACACCAATTTTTTTAAATCGCATAAGTATCTCTTCTCCCAATTCTGAACTAATCACCAATTTGCAATGTCCTAGGCCAGACACAATCGACAAATTTGTGAACGGGGATGCCACTTTTACAATTCTGGACGCATAAAAGACACGGAGACGGCGTCGTCGGTCAAAGAAATGCAACAACAGTGTTACTATTGTAAGTAAACGGTTCACCCTCCACCTCCAATTCGGTGCCAATCTAACTTTTAATATTCTCTGTTTTGTAACAAATCCCAGCGTGTGCTGCAGCTTATGACCGTTCGAAAGATACGGTTGTATGTAATGCAGGATGTGACTTAATCGTTAAGCAAAAACATCAACGTCAGGTATTCTTTTTCGCTATAAGTACTTGAATGTTGTTTTGTGTTTTACCGTTTCTTTTACATTTTCATTTCGTTGTAAAGCAAATCTTTCTTTTCTAATTTGTCTTGGAAATTACTCTTTTTGGTGTTTGCCTTGGTGTGTGCATGTAGACATCTGAAGATGCCTCTACTGATATCTGGGTCGTCTATATCGGACAGGAGGGCTCAACTTCAAATAGTGATGAACAACAACCGATACGTGAGCAACGTCAACGACTGGAAACGGATTTGGAAAGTGAATTGTTAGTCAGTGATCCAGTCTTGCGGAATCAAGTTGAATGGAGTTATGGGGTGGAATATAAAATACCTGAGACGCATATACGGACAATGCCTATCGGAGGTGGTGACACGGTAATTCTTGCAACCCACCAAATTGACTAAAATAACTAGTTGAATGAGTTTGATTCCAGGAATTTGGATTGCCAAATTTGGATGATCCTAGCAATCCGGTGGAAAGTGATACGGTGATTTCGCAAGGACCCGGAGGAGCTCCACCACGTCGAGTTAACACTCCAACTACGTATGATTGGTTGGATTGCGCTTCGCGCAATTCAGGTCTGCCCAAATGGCTGTTGGGAACTGCAGTAATAATTGCAATCATGGTCGCTCTATGGATTTGTATTGCCCCGGAACGTCCTCGACTTCCTTCGCCATCACCCTCGCATCACCATCATATCGTCGATGTACCCTTGCCAGTTTTTTCCGCAAATGACGTCCAATTTACCCCACCCCCTAAATATACCCCAGCGAGCGACAAAGTGTAAACTTGCCTATCCAACCATGGGCATCTTATGATCTCATAATTTTTTATTTAATAATAATTTATCTCTACACGTAATTCAAGAGCGATGTGCCAAAAAAAGAACTTTTTTTTTTCTTTTAAATCTTTGCATTTAAATAAAAAGTAAATACATAATCTTGTAACATTTATATTCTTTTAAAAACGCACATTTTGATATTATTTTATTTTTTATACATTTTTCTTCTGCTTTTCTGGTAGAATTCATTCAAAATGTGCACTAATTTACAACGTGAAGTTGTCGATCAATTATCCAAGTTTGACCGATACGATGGTTATTTACTTAAAACTAAATAAATATTAAACGTATAATATATTGACTTAAATATTGTTTTTCTTCAGTTTTCAAAATGGACCACAGTCTCGTTTCTTCAAAAAAAATAATTATAAAATAAGTATAATTACTATATGTATCATATATTGCAGTATTCATAATATTATATTTTCTAGAATTAACGTTTTGTTTTTCGTTTCGATTCGTAATAATAAATAAAAATGCGTGGAAAAAGTCTTTTGATTTAAAACCAGCCTAGTTTGGGATCGTCGCGCCGTACTTGCAGTTTGAGTACGTGGCGATAAATCTTTAGTGCGGGACCTAGTTTTAGATTTAAACTGTTGAGAACGTCGTTACGTTTCATGAGAAGAAGGGAGTGGCCGTCGATTTCCTGGGTGCGAAAAACGAGTGCCTCACTCGGAAAATATTGACTGAAATATTGGTAGACGTCTTCGTAGCTCCATGTCGCTGCGTCTGGAATGCTTGGGTCGTAGTTGTCGTCCGAGTCGACATTTTCATCGTCATAACTCTTACTACTATCGTTGTTTTCGTCACGCAAATCATTCACTCGATTTATCGTCACTGAATTTTTATATTCACTGGAAGAACCGTTGGAGTATTCCAATCGATTTTGCGGACTGAGCGCCGGAGGTGATTCCGACGAACGAGACAAGGCATCTGAATTGGACGCCGAAATGTCCACTTTGACGTCGTAATCGTCGGTTTTGATTTTTTTGGCAGAAATTTCATCGCCGTTGGTTTTTATTGCGTTCGGGGTGTTCTCGCAGTTGTAGCACAGCCAGCGATGGCTAGCGGGTCGACAATTTTCAATTTTTGGGATGTGACAGTCGTTGTGAAACGCATCCAGACAATTTGCACACGCTAACATTGGACCCTAGACGAGTAAAACATTAATTACATTTGAGTACTTGAATAGAGTAAACTAAACTTACAACTTCCAAAGTTTCTCCACAAGCAACGCAGGTTTTACATCGAGGACATTGCCATGTATTGTCAACGCTGAGTCGAAACATTCCATCGTCTACATTTAAACAGGTTTGATGAACTAAAATGTCAAAATAAGAACGTGAAATACAATTAGTTTAAAGCAACTTTTTGTTCAACAATTTCAAATTCTTCAGGTGCCTGAAATTGTATAACTTTTGTCATATTTCATCCAGCAGAATGTTAAGATTTGCCAGATATCTCAGTGAATGTCTAATCAAGTTTCACGCACCTGAAGACACTATCAAATTGTTAAAACTTTGTATTACTTTAATAAAACTAAAAGAAAAGTTGTTTACCTTTGTTGGTACAATCTCGACAAGAAATCATTCGTTCGTAGAGTTTTTTCGTTTGTCGACAAACCCAACAGATCGGTGGCGGCACCGCCGAATCACCCTTACTAACATTACTTGCAACCGAGGCCGGTCGCGACGGATATTTCGGGGTGTACGACTTTTCTTTGGTCAATCCGAGAGGACGTCCACGTTTACGTTTCGGCAAATTATTATCAGACGGATCGAAAACTTTTTTCGCCAACTTCTTACGTCCGCCGACGCGATAACCGACTCGATTATCCATTTTGTCCTTTTCGAATTCATCGTGAAACTTTTTCTGCGTAACTTTGGCAACTTTTTTTTTGTATTTCGTGTTTAAATTCTCCTCGGATATGGCTGGCGACGGTGATTTTTCTGGTGTTGAAAACAAAATCATGGTTTGGTCATAGTCGATATCGTCGCCGTATTCGTCGTCAGATTTGTCGGTGTCGATCGAGTTTTGACCGAGCGAAAAGTTGCCGTTTTCCAGTTTGATTAGGCTGCCGGACTCGACTTCTTTTTGTAGGAGCAGCATGAGATGCTTTTTATTATATTTGATCATGCTTTTGGTGTTGACGGCTTTGGCGAGACACGGACCGGGTACACCGAGTTCTAGGTAGTCGGGCTCCTGGCAAATGAGCTCACTGATTGAATGGGCGACGATTTTGGAGAAGGTTCCGCTCATTTTCTTGTCGCAATGTAGTAGTTTGTCGGTGTCGCTCGCCGAAATTGTTCCGATGGGAGCGGACTTGTGACGTTGAATCCACTTGGCCGCGTTACGATAACTAATGTCTCCCTTGTACTCCACCTTAAAAACAACCTCTTTTTCTACACATTTCTGCAAATCTGCCTTGGTTTCCTTGTATTCAACGTTGAAGCGGCGCATCATATAGTTGCAAATACGTGGTGAATCGGGCCGGGCTTTTCGTCGTCGCAATTGATCAATCGCTTCCAAAATTCGATCTCGTTGCTTTATTTCAACGTCCGTTGACATAATTTTCGATGACTCCAACGCACTTTTCAACCAACAGGTGCCTAAAACCAATTTGCGGAAAACAGTTAGATGAGTTTGCGGCTGTCATGGAATGAGCGCACAAATAAAGCGTTGTAAACGTTTACATTTGAAAAAACCAAATCAACATAATCAATTTGGAATAATTGAAGCCAAACAGCGAAAATATTCTCGATCCATTCACTTACGGCTCAGAGGCGCTCGGATTTTCACTCCAAACGTAACAGAATGAAAAAGTTATTCAAAGTCGCGAAAGCGACCACCACACGCTTGTAATCAATGCAATCACCCCCCAAACTTGTCAAATACACTTTTTTCGACTCATTCAACACGAAGCGCACGAGAAATTCGCAAAAATTTGATTTTTATCGAGGACAAAACGGCATACAACAACTTGGCCTCACATTCAATTCCCGACAATATACATTTTTATTATAATGTATGTTGCGATCACAGTGGCACATGGGATTTCGTTACATGCGCATAAATGTGCGCATCCAAATTTCAAATTTCACCGAATCGCGCCAGATTCGAAACGATCTGCAATTGAAACGATGATAAAAATAGACATTTTATTGAGCGAAAATTCATAATACTCAAAATTTATTGCACAGACAATTATCTCCATTTTTTAAAAAACGTTTTTTAGCATTCGAATTCTTTTAAAACTAAAAGAAATACAAACAAAATGTAGAGAAATTCCAAAAAAAAATTAACATAAATTATAATTCTTACATTTTCAATGAGATCAATTTAATCATATACTTGGACTACAGTCTGTGTCTGAAAACATTTTTTTTTTTGATGATTAAAATAAATAATTGCACTTCAAAAACAAAGGGATTATATGCTAGAAATCAGTCATATAAAATAACATTTCGTTAGATATTACCAGAAAATTATTGAAATTCCGTTTCTTGCTGGCTAATTTTAAATAAAGCTCTAGCAATAAAAGCTCTTTTCTTCTGAAAATTGAATTTTAACACCAAATAAACTAAAGACTAATGGCTTTCGCAGAAAGAAATCGAACAACACTTTCTTTAATTACAATAATCAAATTGTGGGCAATAAGGACGAAGTTTCTCGTGGAATATTATTTATTTTATCGCCAACGTTTCGTCAGTCATTCCTGACTTCTTCATGGCTCAAAACTAAAAATGACTCCTTAATTTTGAGCCATGAAGAAGTCAGGAATGACTGATGAAACGTTGGTGATAAAATAAATAATGTTCCACAAGAAGCTTCGTCCTTATTGCCCACAATTTAATTTAAAAAGACAAGGACCTAAACAACATGGATACTTTCTTCAATGTAGATGAATGACGAGCTAAATTGTGCACCAAAAAAAAAGGAAATAATGCCAAATTTTTAGCGTAAAACTTGTATTTAATAATTGATACAACAGTAACATTAACGTTCTTTTTATTACTCTTTATCATTTGATATATATATATACTTTTAATCGCAAAACAATAAAAATAATATATCTCTAGTGGAACCAAATAAAAATATTTTCAATACATTTTATAATATATTCCGAATATTTTAACAATATTTTATTGCTCTCTTTAACATTTTTTTTTATTCATTAAGCATTCAAATGCAAGTTACGATTAAGTTTAAATGCATACAATTCAATAACATGTGATATTAAGAACTCTTATATAATAATTTTCACAAATCTTTTAAATTCTAAGTCCCTAATTTATTTTTTTTTACTTAATATTGACATTTTGCAAAAAATATTTATACTAAACATTAAATCTATCATTCATGTTTGTACATTTGCCTACAAAAGATGGAATTCCTAGAAAAAAAAAACAAAGTGCAACGAAAACTTTTTAAAATTAATGCATCGATTGATTAAATCGACATTCTTGATTGCGCTAATTGCAAATGATGCATTTTATGGCATTTTCAAACGACATTTAGAGCATAAATACACAGAGAGGATCCCTACCAAATTTATTCTATTTAAAAAACGGAAAAAAACCTAAGTTTTACTTTCTATTTTATACATTAGACGATTGACACGGAAAAAATACATGGGTAATCACAAATTTTTAAAACTTTTTAGGTGATATTTTCTTGAATCTCTTTGAAAGTCATATTTGAATGATATTGTAGATACAATATAGGCTTTTGTCCGGTTATTGCAATGAAGAGGGTGTAATTAATCCACCCTCCTCCTCCAATTTTGTTAAGAATTTCGCTACTCTAAACTTCTCCTCGGTTTGTCGCGCCAAATCGATCAGAGCCAACAATTTTTTGATTCCAACAAAGACGCGATGGCCACGAATTTGGCGCTCAACTTTGTGCAGCTCCTCTTTGGAAAATATATCGGATACTTCCAACACGGACAGTAGGTGTTCGGGCGTTGAAAGATTTGGAACGTGTAAGACGGACGTAAACGCCGAGAGCATTTCCATATCTTCCATCACTTGGCTAGAAAATGGAGAGAAAAAAAAATAAATACAAATCCGCTTTGAATATTTTAACAGCATACCGTCTACTACTGGTGCATAAAACCAACAATTTTTTCCCTCGTGGCGGTTCTTTTTTCATAAGAACCAACAGTGCTTGTAATGTTAAATTAGAATATCGCGGTCCGATAGGACCGTAATCCAACAAACGTTCAATATTATCAACCAAAATACAACTTAAAGGTGAACGATATGCATCGTCAAACACTTTACGTATGTACAAACACTTGGCGGATTCGGTAAAGCCAATCATATCCTCCGGAGAACACACTTTGATGAATGGGAAGTCGGATCGTTTTGAGAGTTCTGCGGCCAGCGCAGTTTTACCCGAATTCGGTGGCCCTTCGAGCAGTACAGATACAAGACCGGACGAGTCCGTGGCTCGGGCTTGTTGAATTAAAAGCATACCATCCTCGATAATATTCGACACTGGCGTGCCCCAATTGATGATACCACGCGCGAGGAAGTGCTCCAAAGCTTCAGCTGCCGTACCGAAGGCCTAACAACGAAACATGTGATTAAAAACTTCAGAAACAGCATGCGAAAACTAACCGGTTTGATGTCGTGTTCTAAGGCATGAAGAAAGTCCTGTCGATTGACCAACAATTTTTCCATTGCTTGAGGATCGACTTCGACTTTCGATGAGGCTTTGATCAATCGATTCATCGCTGTGGATTGAGCAGCACGAATCAAACCTTCAAGTTCTGCTCCGGAAAAGTTTTTCGTCAGTGCCGCCAATTCCTACCGGAAAACAAATACTATTAAAACAGATTCTTACTATATACAAGCCGCCCTGAAATCCTCAAAAAATCATTTAAGAAAAAGAGGAATTAGAGAAAAATATTACCCGATTATCAACGTCAGGATTAATTTTTTTATTCGCCCGCATTAGGGCAGTGTGAATGTTCAGAATTTGGAACCGACCATGCTCGTCGGGAAGACTGATTTCCATTTGCACTTCTAAACGTCCCGGACGAAGCAAAGCTTCGTCAATCATATCTCTTCGATTTGTCATACCAATGACCAAAATATTATTTAGTTGCTCGACACCATCGATCTTCGCCAACAATTGATTCACGACCGTGTCGTGCACGCCTGTATTACCAGCCACCGAACCTCTCGCCTTACAAATCGCATCAATTTCGTCGAAAATTATAATATGTAACCCACTATTTGGTCCACACTAAAAGAGAAATCAAAACTAACATTTAAAAGTTTAAATTTTCGTAGATTCTTACACGTCGTTCTTCTTCTTCCGCATCCTCAAACAAACGTCGCACATTTGCCTCACTCTCCCCCACATATTTGTCCAAAATTTGTGGACCATTAACAATTTTTGGCTCACGAGCATTTAACATTTTGCCAATTTGACGAGCCATCAACGTCTTACCGGTACCTGGTGGTCCGTACAACAAAATACCTTTCACATGCTTGCATCCCAATTGTTCGACAACTTCTGGCGGAAAAACTCGCGAGGCAAACGCTCGTCGAAAGATTGCGTTGAACTCTTTGTCCAAACCACCGACGCCCATCTTTTGAAAGTCCCAATCGGGATTGATAATTGACGCTCGCACTTGCTTTCCTTTGGCTTTACCAACTAAATTTAACGAGGAACTTTCCGCCTTTTCAAACTGAACAATTGTGTCGCCTAAACAACGCCCCATTTTGGTAGGTCGCGGTTTAGCGTCTTGTCCAGCTTTTATTGCACTTAAATCGACCGCTAGAATTGGAAACAAAAAGAAGTTTAAATTGATTGAAAAGAGAAAAAAATCAATGGATATTCGAGAGACAAACCTTCTAAACTTTTTACAACTAGTCCTAATAGTTTTTTTTCTTGGAAACTAAATGCCAATTGTTGTCCTACAGTAAATGCATGACCAGAAAATTGCATTAGGAAATCTCGGGCCATTAAGTCGGTGTCGTAAGGCTCTGTTGTCGTTCTAAAAAAATATACTGTTAAGATCTTTTTTCTTTCAAAAAAAGACATTTATCTTACGTTTTTTTCTGAAGAAAATCGGCTTCTAAGACAATTGTACAAAGACATTCGGAACTACTTGTGGGATCGAAATGGTAAGGGCGAACATCGATATCTTGGTTGATGGACAATGTGGCCCATTTTCGTTGAGGTAAACTAAATCCGACAGTCCCGCGTGGCACTTCCGGATGGAAACGCACCGAAAACACAAAATGCTGTTTCGGTCCTGTGGTGACTTCCACATATCGCACATCATCGGGAAAATCATCTTTGTTCAAAATTGCACAATTTGTGAGGGACAACTCGTCCGTTGGACACCTCGTCGCTTTCATACGCTGAAGAAAAAAAAATTAGTCAATAAACTTTTTAATCAAATGTAACGTGAAATAAAACTTTATGTTTGGGGTATGGACGGCAATGGTTTGACCTAGAAAATTTGAGATGCAATAATGAAACGATTATCCTAGTCGATTGGAACAATGCAATTGAAATTGACTAAGAAAATGATGAAATTACCATCGTTGCCATGTCTTGGCCTCTTGAATTATGACAACCAAGCAAATGGTTTGACGTTACAGTAATTTAGGCAGCCAGCAATGCTGTTTTTGACGTTCCGCAAATATTAACGGTCGACGTTTTTCTTCGTTTCCACACCGAGCGAAAATTTTCCCCTTCTGCAACCCCTACAACAATCGACAAAATCAATACCCAAACCAAACTGGCAACATGACGGAAAATTATTCTCCAAATCATCGATATGAATCGCAAATATTTACATTACAATAAATTAAAATAAAATCACAACTCACGTTCAAAAACTTGTATTTATTTTCTTGTTTAAATTTTTGAAGAATTTCAAATGAAAACCGCGTGAATGTTTAAATTCGCTTGTTTAATTTTTGGCATGTCAAATGGAAAATGTCAAAAATTACTAACTCTATCTAACGATCAATTTTGGAATTACACAGTTTAAATCAATACAATGGAAAAAAAGTTGCCAACTAATATCTATTAAATTATTTTTGCATATTCTTTATAATTTTCTAAGATTGCATTCATAAAATGATAATAAAATGACATATTTTAATCAGTTCATAAAAATGATGCCCCAATAATTTGAATCAGCCTTCGGGATTCTTCGTTTTAGTATCTCGGTCAGCCTCGAATTTAAATAAAATGCCTGAATGAAAATTGGGTTGCCTATACTATAGCACTAATTAAACAGGGTTGATTAAAACAATAAGAATTTTAAGATGAAGGGCTTTTTTTAATTCAGACAAAAAAATCAATGAGATTGCTATTGATAAATGACTAATTTGTTAGGTGGATAGTTTACAGTTAATGATGGGAATGGGTGCGCGCGACTTCTGCATTGATTTCTTCCCAAACGAAAAGCATTGTAATATTGAGCTTTTGGCCAATTCATGCAACAACCCTTAAACGTGAAACAGTCTCGATTTAATTTCTCCAAGAAACACAACTCAAGCATAACAACAACGTTAATTTTAACAAAACAATCAAAACGAATAGAAATTACGGCGTGAAATTACAATATTAAATAAAATATTGAACCCCCTTGAATAAATACGAGGGTGAAACCGATAATTTACACATAAATTCATTACAATTTAATTGAAAGATTTTTAAGGACAATTTTTGAAATTGTCAATTAAGTTTTTTTTTGTGGTAAGTTTATTTTTTTTTTGTATTTCTCGCATGATTTTTAGACAGATTTTAGTAGGAAAGAAAATTCAAGGTTTGTAGGGAATAGGTGAGTTCATCGACCTAACGCCATTCCTCGTACTAATGTGGGTCAATTTCCTTTTCATTAGTAAAGAAGTAATGATAGATATTAAAATTTAAAAGTAGTTAAATTTAAAAAAAAAATTATAAAAATTGTATTTTTTTAAAATACGTTGGTAATAATTGATTTGTGGGGTAGAAAAGTGGGAGTGTGTTTCTGTGTATTTGCTATAGATCAATAAACCGCCTACACAATATTAGTTCAAGTGTGTTAGTACTATTGCAATTTTTTTGCTTGTAATCGGTGTGATAAATCGATAAAAATTTTTTTAAAGGTAAATTGATTGGTTACTCGCCGCGGACCTTCTAGGCTCGCCAAAATTGACCGATCCGGTTGTAACAAGTATTGTGGACCCGGTAGCGCTACTTCCGGCCCAACCATTTCGTTCTCAAGCTTCCGACAGTCTTTCACCACCAATGTCAATTACCTGAAAAGACGGTACGAAGAGCACCGACATTTTTATGTATGTTTTTTTTATTTATTTTGTAACTTGTGTTTAGTTTTAGCTCCGGGGATTTGTCCTCGGAGTGCGACGATGGTGATCAAGTGGTCGATCCGTACGGGCCGCCGCCGTCGCAACCGCCACCTCCACTGCCACCAGGAAAGCCTATCCAGGGCCAGCCGACGCATCCGGCACCGGCTGCGCCCCCCATCACTAGCCAGCCGCCTCCGGGTGCTCATCCGGAGTCGCTAAACTTGCGACCTAGCTCTCGCACCACAAGTGCCCCAAGTAGTCCGGCGAAAACCCGCGAGTCGCTACTGCAACGCGTTCAAAGTCTCACGGGTCAAGCGCGCGACCAGGGAGCGTCGATTCTCGGCGCTGCGGTGTCAAGCGCGACGCGTCCTTCCTTCAACAAAGATCGCTGTTTCACCCTTCTGGTGATCGACGACCAAAACACTGATTGGTCCAAGTACTTTCGGGGCAAACGTTTACATGGCGATTACGATATTCGTGTGGAACAAGCCGAGTTTAAGGTAACTACCAAATGCAATTTTTCATACAATTAGATCATTTACAAATTGCTTTAATAAATTTATCATGTATTGGTTTAATTTTTTTTGTCAGGAAATCTCCTTAACAGCTACTTGTGATGGAGGTACCTCAGTATCAATGGCAGTTTATCGCAACGGTACAAAAGTGATGCGTTCATTTCGTCCTGATTTTCTGCTAATCCGACAGAATTTACGCGATGCTGGAGAAGATCACAAACACTTGCTATTGGGCTTCAAATACGGTGGCGTGCCAGCCATTAATAATCTAAACGCGGTTTATAATTTCCAGGTAAGTTTCTCTCTACAAAATTGAAAAGCTCATTTTAATTGTACTGAAAATTTTCGTAGGACAAACCGTGGGTGTTTGGTCACTTGTTACAATTGCAGCGGCGTTTGGGAAAGGAGAATTTTCCATTGATCGAACAAACGTTCTATCCAAACCATCGTGAAATGGTAAGGATTTGATTATTTTTTTTATATAAATTTTAATCAACGATTTACTTTAAATACTACACACAATAATAATAATAATAATATAGATAAGTTAGGTAACAAAAGTATAAATTAAGTAGCTTATTGTCTACGAGTTTTATTTTCACACTGTTTCTGCGCTTGATTTTTCGTCCAAACGCATTTTCCGGATGATGCCGGTAGACAAATTCCGTGATCTGCCAGACAAGAATTGGTAACATCCCAAGCGCAGCTATCGACGTTTTGAGGACACTTGTGATACCAAGGACATGTAACAATCTGCACAAAAAAAATATATTTCATAGTTCAAACAAGTTAGCACTAATTTTCCTACGCTTTTTTTTATCTTATACCTCGCATTTGCACCCTTTTCGATAGAGCATTCGAAGACCTTTTCGTTGCCGTCTGGTGACTTGAGCCAACGGTTTGATGAAATTACATAGATTGATTCGCGCTTTTAGTTCCACAATACTTCCTGTAATCAGATACGTTTCATTTAGTTGCAATCGAACGCCACACATTGCATCATCGGATGCTGTAAAAAGTTGTCCCATTCGTAAGGCCACACGTGCTTTATTCGACATCTGAAAAGCAAAAACATTATACTACAACACTTATAAATAACGACTGGCCAATGATAATCCGAAGGATATTTATTACCTTAAACACTTTCCGCTTTTGCACTTTGTAAATAATTTGCCGATGCTTGTGAATTTCTCGATTTACGCGCGCTAAAATCACTGAAATAAAAACATTAAAGTTAAAAAGGGGCGACGTAATAAATATTTAAAATAATTACCAAAATCTGCGTTGCAAACATGAGTCTGTGGGTGGTCGTAAGAGCACGAACACGCTTGCACCGACAGTTTGTACTGATCAACAATTAATATCAATAATAGGACATATAGTTTAAAATCTTTAAAAAAATCCATTTTATCTGAAAAGAAAAATAGCTAAAATTAGATTACAAATTGTAAAAAAAGGAAGTTGGTGAAAAAATTGCATGTGATAATGCTTAATTCTCGTGCAACAAGTTCCTACGTTCAATTCTTGATCAAGTCAATGGAGAAAGTGAATATTTACAATTGAAAGGTGTGCGTGCATCTGTAACATTATCGTCAATGATAAAACGAATATCTAAAAGTATATTTGTGAATGATTGAAAAAATGTCACGACATGAAACCATTGAGTAGTATTGAACGTGTGCAATAAATTTGCATTTGAATGAGATAAAATTACGTCATTTGACCGATGTGCTTGTGTAAACTTTAAGAAAAAAATGCATACAATTATCATATTATGATGCATTTCAGTATTTAATTATAGATTCAAATATAAGCTGATAGAATCTCAATTGTCTGAGTTTTAACGATCGAAATAAAAACAATTAAGGATAATTTTGTTGTTTATATTATAGAATGCACTCTTCTTAAGCTGGAATAACACTTTAAAAATAATGAAAACCCAAAGCATAGAATTATGTCAATATTATTGTTGACGTAAATTTAAAATATTAGGATTTTGATGAAAATTTTATGTGAAATTGTTAATTTTCTTTTCTTTGAGTACTTGTCCGACACTCTAAATACGAAAACTTCAAGAATGATTTGTACACCTGACAATAGTGCAACAAAAAAATTGTTTCTATTCGATTTTTATTTAAATAATTCAAATCTCTTGTAATTAAAGCGTGTGATATCCTAAACTGACCTAAAATTTTTAGCCTAAACATTTAACATTTTCCAAGATACATTATCGAATAAAAAACACGGTTTTCCTTTATATTTTCTCTAAGTCTTCACTCGAGGGGATTATCCCTTATCGTTTTCAGCTTTTTAAAATTGGCTTTTACGTCTTAAGCCGTTGGTATTTTCCTCCAAATAGAATAACAACATTAGGCACTAATTTAATTTTGCATTGAACACATAAACAACATCAACGAAAAGATCAAATAAATTTTTTGCTCAATGAAATGGTCAATTTATCTAATTGCACATTTGCCATGACTTTATAAAATCATATGGCAATTGATTGCATCCAAATGGTGAATACATTGCGCTAATGGAATCGGATTATTTTTATCAAATTTAGATAAAAGCCTATTCCGTTTAATATGACGCATACTTTATAATTAAATTCATGTATTTAAACGATCTGAATTTTGATGATTTGTTATTCACGTGTGTGATTGATATGTTGTGATTGATTGATTGATTAATCATCCATTCACATTTAATTTACGCAATTGTTTGCGCGAAAAAACCAGGCGAAAACATTTCAAGTTCAATCGACCGAAAGTCGTAAGGCAGAGGAGGCCTTAAGCTGCCATACAATGAATCATACATTAATAAATAATTCTAAGAAGATTCCCGAGGCGAACTTTTTTTTTTTATCAATATTTTGAAATCGTGAAAACATTACCGAGGTCGCACTCGTCCCTACAGTCTCGCACGCCCCCTTTTTCGCAATTTTACCTCCTGACTCACTTGCGTCTCATCTGCCAAGTGTCCATAGTGGATCACAATTTACGCCCACATATTTTGTGCAATAGGTACGGAATGATCCATTCACGGAATTTAATTTGGGAATACTTCCGAAGAATATCACAAGCAAGCTACCCCCTAGCTGGGTCAATGAACAGCTCCACGTTTTAGGCAATTTCTGGAAATCGTTTTTCATATGCATTAGTCAAGTTTTCCACATGGTTTTTTTTTTAATTATCAATTTTGGTATGAAAAGTTTTTCTGTGAAATCATATACGAAACAATAAGTTCCATCTGAGCACAAAATTTCATCGAAAGCTGTTCTCAAATTAAATGTATTATAGAATATGAAACTGGAGCTTATTTTGGAGAAATATTTTTTTTTAACAATTTGTATGCTTACAAAAACTGGAACAGCAGAAAGACTTTCAGACTCTTAAAAATTCCAAGCAGTTCTTCCTTTTGGTAAATGCTAAACTGAAGATTTTATACCTTCTTAATATTCTACAATTGAGCCACAAAAATCTCTTAAAAACTCTGAAATAACAGTAAAATACATGTATTTTTATTATTGTTTTATAAGATAAAGTCGATTAAATGATTTCTTTTCATAAACTTAAAAACTATCATACTTTATCTATCTTTAACATGTAAATATCTTAAAAATAAAAAAAAATATGCCAATATCTTACAACGTCAAGTAATTAATAAAAATTACAATTTTTAATGAACGATGGCATTAGGGGAGAGTAGAAGAATATTAAAAAATTATACCTTTTCTTTTATTGAACACTAAGAGAAGGTTTTCCCAAATTTTAGACCAAATCCAATCAAATTTCGTTTATTTCCCAAATGATTACTTTCGAGCGGAAAATTAAATGATTCAACGGCAAAAACTTATCAAACTTGATTAATTGCCTTCTTAATTGGTCAATTTAATTATTTCATTGATCGCAACTGAATTTCAGAGCAGAAACGAAATGTTTGTAGTTAACCATAAGTTATTACCCACCCATTAATCACTCGTTAAATTCGCAATTGCCGCATATTTGATGTAATCGCATTTATTTTCGCTGATGCCAGATATATGTGTTATTGAAACCAACGAGCCACCAAAGAAACACTTCTATTTATAATATATTTTATTTTACAACCGATTTTTATTCGAATTTAACTAATTACAAATCAATTTGTTTGATCTACGTACAACTCACGTGTGGCACATTGGCATCTTTTAAATATGGGCATCAGACAAGCCTTCGTGAAAAAAAAAAAAATGATCCAAAGAACATTGTATGCAATTTGTAAGGTGTAGGCGTATATTTTGATTCGTTAATGGTCCATAAAGATGGAGTGAAACAAGATTGAAAAACGTGGCATTTGTATGGATCTCTTTCTCTTACTCGCTATAATATGTTTTTCGTCAAGTATTTTTCAGTTGAATGGAGAAAAATATTTTTTTGGACTGTTGTGGAATGTCTTGAAGACGTGTGAAGACAAATTGAATGTCGAGTGAGTCCGCGAGTAGGTAAGGTGTGGAAATTATTAGAAAATCATAATGGAATTTTCAAACTTTTTCAGCTGCATCATCTGTTGTTTTATAAATAAAATGTATGTGTGCAATTTAAGTGCATATTATTTATTGTTAAAATGCTTTTAAGTAGCTTTAAGGTCATGCAATAGATCAAAGCAAAGCCGCAAAACAAATCCACAATCCACATATTTTATACGGCCAGATAACACACAGTGATTCCCTCATTTCCCGTTCATGTAAAAAAAAATATTTGCGGGGAAAATTTAAATTAAGAAATAACACCAGACGAAGTTAAAAACGCTTCAGCGAAAAATTGATATTGGATCTTTTTTCATTGACTAATTCCACCTGGAATTTATGATAATAAGATAAAAATGTTCAGATGGTCCAGGAAAGAAATCCGAAAAGATACAATAAAAAATAATCACCTGCCTGATACATTAAATGTGATAATGGACTACCACAAATCTTTATGCAAATATTAAATAAAAACATTAAACCATAGGGGTTAGACCCCGGAATTGTGATTTCAATGCCAATTCACTAAATGGTTGTCAAGTTTTACAACCAACGAAAAAACCAAGCACTTTAGAATTTAATCTTTAAAACAAATAATGAAAATAAAAACTAATTTCTGTTATGCAAACCAAATTAATATTTTATGCATGAGTGAGGAAATTTTTTAAATAATATCCACAAATTTGTGAAATATTTGTAGAAGATTAAGACAATTATACTTAGAAGTTGTTTCTCTGAATATTTATTTATTATGCTAATTTGCAAATGTATATTTTTTAACGTTTAATAACCAAAAGGTATTAGAAAATGAAAAGATTTTTTGTACATTTTGAAACGAATACAAATTTCAAGTTGTTGTTTTTTTTAATTTGCGACTTTTTTCTGTCTCAAATCTTTCAAGTTATACCATTAACATAAAGAAGTTAGAGTTCCCATAAAATTCGGCCGTAAATCGTAAATTTTGCAGAAGAAAACTAAGTAGGGATGTTTAAATCTTGATCTACAAATTATATTTTTTCCACACCTTCCTTGGTAGATTAGAAGATGGCAATCCCAACGTTATAGCTAATCAGTATAATCTGGAACAATTTGAAGTCACTTTTGATTCACTTATTGGTAAGTAAGTTTCTAAAGTCTATGAATTCATTATAGTTTCAATGTCAGGCCAATAAATTCAAAGAACTTTTAATTTATACATAGGAATATTTGAAAAATTTTATTATTTTTATCGGAGTTTTATAAATCTATTAATTCAATACGTTTTAATTTCAAAGAAAAAATATTTGTCTTAACAAAAGTTGCATTGATTTTAATTATTAACTGCGAAATTAACATTCAAGGCTCATCAACTTAAGTTCAAATGTGATCATCTATTTACACAGCCTGAAGATTATAAATTACCTTCATACAAATATCGAAATTTAATAGTGAAAAAAATAAAACTATGGATATCATAAAATTCACTTTATTATGCCCTTAATTTTCAACCCTTTCTGAAATATAAATGCTATCTAGTAATCTTATGATGCTTTATCAACAATCCTTCGACTTATGCTAATAGCCTTTGTAAAAATTCTTTTAAGACCTTTAATTATGGGTCAATGAAGTGCGAAACGTAACTTTCCAGACAGGAAGCATATTAATACGCAATAGTAAAACATTTCAAAGGAATAATCAAAAAGAGAACATTACAAACGGAATCTTAGTTCTTTTTGCCTAAACTATTTAGCACTGAACTGAAAAATACAAAGACCACAACGTCTCTTAGTACCTTTTTAGAAAAAAGTGATAAGTTAAACATTCTATTCCATTTCCTCTTCGACAATCACATCTTTAACGACAATTTCTTCCATTTCCAACGAAAAAATCCCATTTTTCTCCATTCTATAAATAGTGGCGCGATAAAAAACACTTAAATTTAAATATGTGTCACTCTCCCGCCCCCTCGACCATTAAGATTTGTTTTTGTTTTCATTTGAAAAAAAAAATAAATATATACACACACAAAATATAAACATTGACGTTGTTGTGTCGCTCTTTTTATTTTTACCGGCATTCTTCTATTTTTATCATCATCGCATAGAAATTTCACCGGATGCATTTTTAATGGCATTAAGATTTTTTTCCTTTGGCTATTTGTAAAAAATGGAAAGATTAGGAACTCAAAACGATTGATAACAATTACCTTATTGTTGAATGAGAAAATGAGTCCAATTGGTATAATAATTGAGTGGAGAGTCAATTGTTGAAACAGGGATTTTTTGTTTCACTTGAGTCTAAGAAGCACATTGAAAGATTTCACCTTATTATTTTAGTCAAACCCACCCACACACCATTTTATTCGCCAACAATCATTAAGTAAAGTATTGAGATTAAATGCCGGTCAATATTTTCAATGGGTTTTTTGGGTAAACAAATCGATCAACGATGGGTATATGATTGGCGGTGTTTTTTAAACTTGTTAACAATTAAATAACCGCATATGATGAAATCACGACACACACTGATCACTCGACGTGGATCGTCTCATTTACTTTAAACGTATCTACTACGAATACTACTACTAATATGTTTTATATGTATATATATAGAAAAATTTATACTTTAAAAAATGTTGATAGGCGCGAGAAATCTCTGCTAGTGGAAGGAGGTCGAAGAGCGTGTGTGACTATCGGCTTTACCTCGTCATTTATACACACACACACACACCGCCACATATAAAATCTCACTCAATTTTCAAGTCTTCAAATTCCAAAACATTCGAGGAAACCAAAGGGTTTGCCTGACATTCAGTGACGAATTCTTCGGCCGAAACTCAACCACCATATTTAGATATTTTTAGCCACAAATCGATGACAATGCTTCCAGGAAAGCCGACACATTTACACGCACATTCCTGATGGAATTGTGATAAAATTACTGACGTGACATCATCGAAATTAGTTCACATTGACATCATCGATATACTTACATATATTACATGCGTTTTATGTGTATATTTATATTTAATTTGCGCCAATATTGTTGCAGTTAAGTGCACCGCGGTATCCAGTCGTCCTGAAATTGGGTCATGCTCACGGCGGTCTCGGCAAAGTCAAAGTGGAAAACCACTCGGATTTTCAAGATATGGCCAGCGTGGTCGCCTTGGCCAACACGTATTGCACCGCAGAGCCCTACGTCGACTCCAAATTTGACATCCACGTCCAAAAAATTGGACCCTACTATAAAGCGTTTATGTAGGTTCCACGATAAAAGATTACATTAATTAATTAGACTCTTTACCTTTGTCATAAAATAAAACCGCTTTTTACTAGTAACAATTTATCATGCTGGTACTAAGTTATTCCCCCATTGATCAATAAAGAGGAGTAGTGTCCCTAGAAATCATGCATAATATTAAACTGGAATCCTCTGTAAATTTAAACGTTAATATTTCAACTATTATTTTTTATAAACTTTAGTTACTTTTACATGATGCAATTCTGTTTTTCAAATGTAATTTAGATTTGAAAAAGTGTTCCAAGCTTTAAATGACTTATACCTTCAATTGAATTGTATTTGCAGGCGTAAATCCATATCGGGCAATTGGAAAACCAATACTGGTTCGGCGATGTTGGAGCAGTTGACAATGACTGAACGATACAAAGTTTGGGTGGATGAAGTTGCCGATCTTTTTGGCGGCTTGGAAATTTGTGCATTGGAAATTATCGTCGGCAAAGACGGCAAGGAGCACATCATTGAAGTGAACGACAGTGCACTGACATTGATGGGCGATTCACAGGAGGAGGATCGACGCAACATTGCCGAACTGGTCGCCCATCGAATGCAAGTAAGTATCGTGGACTTATTGATACATTTCGGAACAAATCTTGTCTTCATAGTGATTATTTTCGCAGTTTTATGTAGCTTTTAGTTAGCACCCGGTCGATTAACGATCGGCAACCCGTCTAGCGTTAGAGTAATTTTTTCTCTGGTCCTAGAACCAAATAAGAAGATAAACATTGGTAGCCATAGAAAAACTGGATTAATATTTAACTGAGTCAGATTATTGTGTTTTAAACAATGATTTTTAACAGGAAATGATGTAATTCATGTTACTGAAATACTAGTGAGTGTAGACAAAATCGTAGGTAGTTTCTGCTATTACAATATGATTTACTAATTCGAGAAAAATTATTGGGAAAAATGACGTTTTGCAGAACTTCTGTCGACCGCCATCACTGACGAAGACCACGTCACGATCGAGCGTGTCAAGTGTGTCATCAACCACGGGTTTGACATCGCCGACCAGCGGCGTAGGAAGTGACGATCACCATTACAGCTCACGCTCAGGGACATCCATCGGAGGATCTACGTCGAGCATCGTGGGCGGCACATCCGTCTTAAGCGGCTCAGAAGCACCCTCGATCCCCTCAATTCCCGACTCGGGGCACCCCTCGTTGAGCAGTGTCGGTCGACGCGATTCCCAAGGTTTGCTCCGTAATAATAACGTCTTTGCCATCTCAAATAATTACGCAGGGAAAACATTTGCAGCTTCTCAATCGAGCACCGTGAGCAGTGCCAGTACCACCGCAAAAAAACCGGACGACACCCAATCGTCGTCGATCGGCAGCGGCGCTAGTTCGGTGGTGCGAGGTGTCTTCAACCGGCAAGGCTCCCAACAGGCGGCCGCCTCCACCGAAGACTCCGAGGACACAATGAAAAACCTCCGTAAAACATTCGCCGGCATTTTCGGAGATATGTAATTCATTTTTGCTCCAAAAACCCACTTGTTATAATTATTAGCTTCTTATTTTTATGATTTCTTCAAAAATAACGCACACAAAAATAACTAAAAAAAAAAAAAAAGAAATTCTTTCAATAATGACAATATCGACAAAATACAAATAATAATAATATTAAAATAAATATTGTTGGGTAGTTAAATAAAACAAACAAATCTATTCACCAAAAAAAAAAAAAAAAACTTACTCATGTAATAATCTATAAATACTTTCAAGGCTTTGTTGAAATGGATTGAATGAAACAAAAAATTCATTTTGGTCTTTGAAGAGATAACACAAACCTAAATCTCAACATAAATCAATTCTTATCAGTGGTACACGATGAGAGCCTTTTTTTCGCTTTCAAATGTATAAAAAACGAAAAAGAATGCCATCAAACATTATCGCCAATGCAATGGTAATAGGGACAAGAAAATTTAAATTTTCAATCACTTTAAATTCTTACAAAATGCTTTATCTTTGAGACATAAAAATATATATAAAAAGAGTCCATAATACTAACTCCAGAGATCAGTAAACTTAAATGATTGAGAAAACAGGATACCAAAGATATAAGAAATTCACTTGCATAGTAGAACACTTGAATGCTATCTTTCTGATCAATTGAAACCCAAAATGTTACCCCCAAGCAATTTCATATTTACAAACGCAAAATATCCCGGATTGGATCCCGGATTCCCGATTGGATACACAAAGCGGTACAATGTGAAGGCTTTGCCGAAAATCTCTTTTTTCGAATATTTGTTTGAATTGATTAACAATTATTTTTTTTTGATGGTTTGTGTTATCTCAGTACAAGTTAGTCAATACAAGACTCAGAATTCTAGTCTTATCTAATTTATTATACATTTTATATATAATACTATATACTCAAAAATATATCTGTTGCTCATCTCAATATGAGTATTTTATCGCTGTTCTTGTTGTTATTGCACGCCTATTATCCCTAATAGTAAAAAATTGCAATGTTTAATTGATTAAAGAGTCTTTATCTATCTATATATATATATGTAACAAAATATATCATAAATTTATAATCTCTATCCCCTTTGCACCTTCTAATTTAAATCATTCTTTAAAAAAAAAGAAAAGATGAAAACAACGAGATAAGTTACTTATATAGTTACAAAACGTAGAAGTTTGTTATAACGGTAATCATAGAATTTATATAAGAAAAACTATATATATTAAATACTATATACATACTTTTATCAAATATTGTTATTTCTTTAGAAAATTGATTATCTCTTTTATAATATTTAATGATATTATTACGTAGATAAATATTTACAATGAAGAAAAACTATATACAATAATTGTTGCGTTATCAATTTTATTGTGATTATTGTTATTAATAGCATTTTATTGGGTTTTTATTAATGTTTTTATATATTAGACAAACATTGACGAGAAATTGCATCGAATGCAACTAATTCTATTGATTGATTTGAATAATTCTTTTGAGCAGTTTTTTTATACATACTATATATACATATTTACATATACATAAAATGTATATACACCGTATAAGATAGAATAAAACCAAATATGAGCAATAACGGTACAATTATTATAAAAAAAAAATTGTACATCAAACTTTTGTATAATAAACCAATTGTTTACCTATTATAGTTATTTAGTAGATTTGCACTTTGTTACCAAAAAAAAAAGCAAGCGGATTAATGCACAAAATATGTAGATTTTTATTTGTTAATTTTTCATTTGAAAAGGGCTTTTTTCTGGTGGTCAATATATTAAATATGTGAATTAATGGTGCAATGTGGGGTAAAAACGTTCCAATGTGTAACGTTTTGTTTTTAAAAGCTCTGTGAAACAAATATCAAGTATCAAGCAAAAAAAAATGTATAACATTGATGTTGTGTATTAAATAAATAAAATGCTTTAGAAAATTGGGGAAAAACGAAGTTATCATATTATTACATTTCTATAATATATAATGGCAATATTGCCCATAAAAATGTATGTGGTTATATTTTAAATGTTATTTATCAAGTATATATCATAATATGTAAAGAAAAACGAATAAAGAACCTGATGATATTGAAAAAAAAAATTTTGTTGTACCACTTCTTACCATTTATGGATCAATCATTCAGTTGATTAAATCCATTATTCCTTTTTATTTGGTTCAGTAAAATATCTTTAGATTTAAATCTTTTCACTATCCTGCGCCTTATTTTTCAATTCTTTTTTTTTGTGTTGAAAATTCCGGAGGTAATATGACAAAACATTTTGAAGAAGTTCCCAGCAGGGCGGCCTCGTGATTTCTATGCATTAAACATTGAAATAATATTGCAGTTTATAATAGTAAATAAGACATTGAATTCTTACCACAATCCATATCCATCGTAGCTTTTATTTTTGTATATAGCATTATACCGGATTTGATCAGATTATACCATTTTTTCTGAAATTAAAATTTTGAAAAATTAAAAATATTGATCCCTAGATGGCGTAAAAATTAAATATTGCCTAATACTTTGATTGCCATGAAATTTGAAGCAGTTTTAAAAAGAAAAAAGACAACATGTTCAAGTATTAAGGATAAAAAATGACACGAGATACATTTGAAGTAGGCTGCGAATACAATATAGTAGCTGAGGTAGCTGATAGTTGTCATTAGAAAAAAGCGCGTGAATTAAAACTAAACTGATAAAACTATGTTTTATGTACTTAATTTTCCTCTTTTTGTTACTTAATAAAATTAAATGATGAGATTTCTATTAAAATCGAAATTTACCTAAAACGGTATGTTCACCATAATGCTTGTCGATGAATTTAGAAAGAGCTCTATAAATATACATGGATAAAACAAATATAGCCGATTTCCAATGGATTTAAATACACCACATTTTACTTGGACAACTTTTTGTGTTGTTAAAAATGCAGCTAAATGCAATTCTATGATTGCTAGTCATGTAAATACAAATTTTTAAAGTACAAACTACAGGAAAGAGCAGCATTAAAGTAATTATTAATAATGATTTCCTACGAAATTTCAAATCCCTGACGAAACGGTGCATAATCTAAAGAAGTTTCACTACTCAAGACGTTTAATTTTTTGAGTTTTTCATTTGACCCAGGCAAATTGCAAGTCCTACGCCATCCATGTCAAGACAAAAATGATTCAGGGTTTAATAAATCGTAAAATTAAAAGTAATTTATAACCGGTTATTATGTCTTCTGTGTAAGGTCTTATTTGTTCATTCGCTGGCCATAAACAAAACTTAACGCTTGTATTAAAACTCAGTTGTTTTAAAAAAAGATTTTTTCTCCACGGACTTTTTTTCTGTTGTTTTTGATTTACGAGTAAATCGTATAAATGTTTTATTAAAAAGGATTAAGTAATATTAGTTAGGCAAACTTGATAAATTATATTAGCAAATACTGAAAATTGTAGAAGTTCAACCACGCAAGAAAATGAATCTACCGAAAAACATACGACTGGAAAAATATTTTCATTTATAGAATCAATTTGAAATACCCATGTATTTGTCCAGGAAATATGAAAATTTATGACCTAATACACATAATCTATAATAAGGCAGTTTAATAACTGATAAGTAGTGGGAAAAAATTATGATTGTTAATAGTTTTCACAAAAAATTCAAAAAAGATTTCAGATTATAAATAGATTACTAAATGAGTTTATGAAATATAACACTTTATTTGAGTAGCTAAGTTACCTGATATATTATAAAGGAAATAGGAAAATTTTATACTTAGAACATCTAAAAATGTTTTACTTTATTTATGAATGATCTCCTGCCGAAAGTATAAGAAGATGAGGTGCAAATTGTCTGATTACACTAGCGGTTTTGTCCCATTTTGTCAACGTTTTTTTTTCGGCTTTTAGACAAAAATTATAATATTCGCAATTGTAATTGGAAAATTTGGAATCACACGTGCAATACACTGGAAAAAGTATGCCACGTCCTTGTTCCATCGAAAACAATTTTATGGTTTCAAAAATGTTAAAAATTGATAACAAACTATTTATCAGAGATTAATTAAGTCGAAAGTTTTTCGAAAAATTTGTCCTACATGGAAAATTGAAGGTTTCATACATTAAACAAAACATTCTAAACATTATGAGTGATAATGAAACTTAAACGTAGAGCTATGAGTAAATAAGTTTTTAAATTTTATGAAGTTTATGTTTATGTTCGTAGATATGAGATTATTATGAATGAGGAAATAACATTACAGCAAATACTTAAAGTGAAAATTGAGTTTTATGTTTATATCTACTTAATAATTTTTGTTTATATTGATTTTTTTTAATGATTTTTCTGGTGATTGAATCAAAGTTCGTATAAATAAAACTTTCATATGTAAGTAGGTCTGATTTAGTTTTATTTCATAATATTTGTGTGGCAAAAGATTCCAATATTAAAAAGGTTAAAAAGTTTCTTTTTCAATATGATGCCCTAATTTTTTAAAGACTCAAAAAATTAATTGATATTAATAATGCTTATAATACTAACAAGTTGTTATGTCGCAATATTTCTATATTCATTTACAATTTCTTCAGTGTTTCACCGCTTACTCCATTGAAAAGTTACGTTAATTTTTAATATGAACATTTTGTAAAATAACTTAATTTGCAATGACTTAAGTGGTAGGGCACAAAATAAATTGTAAGGAATTATAAATAAAATAAATCCACGAAAAAAATTCAAGAAAATCTTAACAATTCTTCAGGACGCACCCATTTCACTAAGAGTAAAAAATTTGAATCCGGAATGGTTTATTAATCCTTCTCCTGCATTTCTATCAATTTTTATACCGGAAATCAAATTCCTTTGACATCCTCAACTAAATTACTTCCGAAAGTCACTAAAAAAAAATATAAGAATTCATAAATATATTCCAATTTCATAACAATTTTAAATACCATTTTTTTTCTTTAATAATGCCAAGTTTGGGAGAACAATTCCATGCAGACACCTGTCTTTTACACGTGTACGCATTCAAAGAGTATTGAACGTCACATTCAAGTCTAAAAATATTTCCTTTTTTGATTAATAGTATGATATGAAACACGCATTTAATTGATTAAAAATTGTCCAAGCAAATAACTTAAGCTTTTTATCAAACGATAACAAAAAATATGACATTTTCTAACAATACCATGGTAGCTATAAGCCCAAAGAATTAAATATAAAAGAATATAATATTAGGGTTGACTTAGAAAGTATTGTTCCAAAAGAAATTATCAACATTTTTGTTATTAGACGATTAGCAATAGTTGCAGGAATAACTGGTAAGATATCCTAAAATCGTGAACTATATAGATAGATTTTAGACGAATCAATAGGTATTTAATTAACTTTTTAAAACATATTAACTCCATAAACATGTCTTTATTGCAAAAACGATAAAAAATTTCCATAAAGAATTTTTTTTGTGTTATTATCAGTAATTAACGGAAGTAACGAATATGTCGAATTATAATCATTTACCACAAACAAAAGTTTCTGTCCCTATACACCTTATCCTAGCCTGCAATAGTATCAGTGCCTCCGACAAAGCTAGGTTTTTTTTCAAATGCATTTGTATGTAAATTACTTTCCCAAACCTCTATATCTAAACTAATTAAATCGGCAGCTGCCTTCATTTGAATTATAAACACTGAAAAAGTTACCAATTACCAAATCCAATTGGACTATTAAAGTTTTAAAAAAATACAACAGTTGCATTCAACGTTGATTTTATAATTGCTTATAAACATTTCGAGACCAATTAAAATGGATGAACGTGAGGTAAGTAATATTGTTTTTCATTAATTTAATTGCTTTATTGCCCTGTGATAATAAAGATCTAATAATACCCTTCACATTTGTGATAAAACGATAATGTGACAATGCTTGAACAACAGTCGGTTATTCTTGGTTGAACATCAGTACTTCCACAATTGAAAATATGTGTTTGTAGGGATTGTTGCAAGATGCCGATAATTTATCCGTTGAATGGTCCCGAGGATGTTTTGCCAGTTAGTTTATTGGAACACCAGGTGGGCTACGGCGGCAACAATAATAATGTGATTGAATATCCGGTGGTTACCGATCAGTGTGAAGTGGTGATTATTGATGCAAACATTAGCAGTGGATGTCCGAAAATTACCTACACTCCATCACCGTATTTTTTCGACAATGTGATAATAATGCAACAATCTCCCATCTACAACAAATATTTATCCTCCTGTTTGTTATCTCCGCCAATGACAACCACCCAAAGTTCTAGTTGTCTGGATCTTGATTTGTTTGAGGAAATATTGGATGATTCCTCGTCGGGATATTGCACGGCGGATAATAGCCGTAAAAGCAGTCTGGAAGATAAAAATGAACCAACCGACGGAATCGCAATTTTACGACATTCGCCAAGCACCACTCAAATCATAACTCTCAATCAGAGTAGAAAAGAATCCGACGAAAAACCTGATCTAAGTCTGGTCAACAAACTTTTGATTGATATTTATGGACGTCCGTTTAAGCAAGCGGATAACACTTGCGATACCAATTGCTCCATATTCACGAACATCGAAAGTGACTGCACCTCGATTGCATCGACGCATCTCGATCACGAAAATCTCAAGTGTTCGCGACTGATTCAACAATCGAAAGATGAATTGGTGCAGCGTGTTGCCGATTTACGTGGCCAGATTTCACGTGGCGGATTTGCATTGATTCGTTTGTTGAAACGTCGGGAACGACTAAAACTGCGCCAGGAGCGACAGTGCAATGTGATTACGGCATATTTACAAGCGCTTTCGCAAAAAACAAGTACGTACAAAGGTAGCATTTACGTCATATAATTCTATATTTATGTTTTTATCAATCAATAATTCAAATATTTGCAAAAAAATAAATAAATGCCACTACTCGAACATGTCTGCAGCATGCCACGAACATATGGCACGTTTGCTTCAAAAGCTTTAGAAATAATTCTCTTAAAGATTTTACTAAGTAAAATTGTGATATAAAACTTTTAAATGATTATATCAGTTTGGACAGAAATTTGACAAATTTAAGAAAACATGTTAGCATTATATAAACCTATTTAAAATTTAAAGACATCAAATTAATGTTTTCAATAGCTATAATACGAGGAAACGGTTAAAACAATAAGAAAAATTGTTGACTAATAAAAAGCATTCAAACCTAGCTCACCAGGCATATCAGGAACTTTTATGCAGCAAAGTAGTATTCAATTTCCTTTCGACTTTTAACCACACATTCAATCCATTAATCCATAGGACTCAAACTGATATACTTGCCGATGTTATCTAAAATATAAATTGCAAAGATTAAATCCACTTCAAAGCAGAATATTTACAAAACGTTTAATAATCATTGTAAAATTCATTCTTTTTTCTGGATCATTATTTTTAAAGTACTAGCAAATATATGTCTGAAAGTATTCTAAGGACAACAGTGAGATTAATTACGATTAAGTTGTGTTCAATTTAGATTATGCGTAACAGTTTAATCGAATCAAAAAGGGAATTTTTAAAAACATTCGTACATATGCAACCCACATTACACGATGTCTATTGGTTTGCCTATCCACAGGCGCAATTAATTGTCAACGTTCATTTGATTATATTTGATGGAATATTTATTTAAAATTATGTTTTTTTTTTTGGTAATAATGTTTATACTCAAACGTTAACTAATACTTGGAATTAAAATGCAATAATTAAGCGGAATAAATCAAATTCAAACAAAGATCCTTTGTTAAAAAAATCAACCAATAGGAGCGCTCGTGGTTTTGATGTTCAAATGTCAATCAACAAACATTATTTAAAAAACTTTTTCTTCGATTATTTTACTAAATAAACTGAATTTTCTTCATTAAATTTTGCTTAAAACCACTTTTCAAAGCTTCTACTCAAATTAATTCATTAACAGTTACTAAACCGTATACCGAAATAAATACCCCCACCATTCAACCTTATGAACTTGTAAATTTAAGAATTTTAGAAAAACTACATTAAATTATATGCTTGTAATCCTTTTTTTCAATTGCAATTAATCGTAATAAAATATTTATATTATTGTTTTTGTAATACCTTGACTTCCGTAAAGTTCTAGGAACTATAATGAAATAGCAAAAGGTTCAAAATTTATTTATGGAATCGACCAAGTTCTGTACTTAATTCCATAAAATTGATGTGTTCTTCTAGTTAAAGAGTATTTGAGCAAAGTTTTTCACCACTTATTAGAAGAATTTTCCAATTGAATTTAGAAATATAACTAACAGAATTTGTTGAACAAAACACGACATTTTTGCGCCAAACAAACTGACTTACTGAGACTGTTTACTGCGCATCGTAACAATTAAACGTCGCACAAATGTCACGGCGCCTAATTTGAATTTGAATCTTAAAGTAAACTTTGTTATAAGTAAATTAAAAATTATATTTTCAAGTGATAATTTGCTGTTTTATTCTTTTATAGTTCTTAACATTTTGAATCTTAATATATTGGATATTGAACTTCATAAAAATGCTCATTATTGTAATTTCTTGTTTTTTCAATTAGCAAATCACCATCTTAACAATAAAAGTTCCAACTGCTCTAACAAACCTTTTTTTTGTCAGCCTTAGTCTGTGAAAGTATTTTAATTGTATATATTCCCCCAACTTTTTAACTTAATATTGGCCAAGCTTAAAAACCATCCCTTGTATAATTTCATTCATACAACTTAATAAAAATCTAGGCTAAGTGGTATTAAAAAAAAATTCTTTAAAATCATCCACTTATAGTTTCCACCCCATGTGTAAAAGCCTCGTTATTTCTCTCGGCTGTCTGGGGGATGAAATTTTCAGCAGTTGCGCAATCAACCAACCCTCCGCACTTCTATAAATATGTTGTGGCAAGTTTGTCAAGTGAATCACAATGTAATAATTATATATCTTAAAAGCTTTCCATTTCCGACTCACAAAAAAATAGACATTAACGTCATGTGAAATCTTTTAATAGAAAATTTTCTTTTCTTCGTTTTATTAACACTACGGGCAATTTAATAGGGGCTATCACCACTTATTTATAATTTAATTTCAATCGTTTTTAAAGTATTCTTTTTAATTAGTGAATTGTTAATTATTTGTTATAAGATTGGTGTTGAAATTAATCAATGATTGATTGTTAAAATTATTGTAGTTTTAAATTTAATTGTTGTGATTATTGGTGTGGATTTTACCCCCCATATGGAAGGGTGATCATAACCACAACTTAATACTAAGAAATATACGTATTTATCGCAATAATTTTATCGGTTTCGATCAATTGGGTAATTGTGATATATGAAGGTTGATGTAAGTAGGGGTGTATTTTTCCGAGGTTTTTCAATGAATTAAAACCCAATAGTTTGTATCGTTATAATTAAATTAGTTTTCAACTTATTTGACGGAAATGGAAGTTTTAGTTGGGGTTGATGATGTTGCGTAGGGGATGAAATTTACATATTTATAAATATACCTACACGTAATTTGGCACATATATATATGTATTTATGGGTTTTAAGACAGAAATAAATGTCCAAATTAACGAGGGTGCAATGTTTATTTGAACGTCCCCATGAGTGGATTATTAAATTCGATAAAAAACTTTGCAACCGGAGGTCCAAGTGGAAAATCGGCAGGTATAAATTCCTTAAATTTAGAAGAAGAAAAAATCAATTGTGATCTCAATCTTCGTGTGTGAAATGTAATTTATCTATTATACCTTCTTAGGCGAAGACAGTAATATGCGATTTTCCATGAGTCCATCGTCTGGCGATTCTGGTTACAATCAATGGCTAGATGCAATGAAAATGGTGGCTCGGCTTCCTGGTGGTATTCCATCGGAATTTCGGCGAAGAGTACGTAAAACTTTTTTTTAAATTTACCGACATAATGATTTTACTTACTTTGTAGTTATGGATTACATTGGCGGAGCGCCATTTGACAAATCGGGGAGTCAATTGGACTCAGACGGAAAGAACTTGTTTCAACGAATGGTCAAATCCGGACGATAGTGAATTGGGGGTTCAAATTGTAAAAGTAAGTAATATAATGGTTGGAGAAGTTACATTTCTTCCTAAAAAATTACAATTATCAAGAAAACCTCGCGATATAAGTTCATGAATATATTTGTTCTTAGGATTTACATAGAACGGGGTGCAGTTTGTTTTGTGGATCAGCTGGTCAAGAAAATCAAGCCCTGTTAAAACGTGTCCTTCTGGCGTATGCTCGATGGAACAAAAGCGTAGGATATTGTCAAGGATTCAATATGTTGGCTGCTTTGATTCTGCAAGTAATGGATTGCTCTGAAATTGATTCAGTCAAAGTGATGATCTACCTAATTGAAGGAGTTTTACCTGAGTCGTATTTCGCCAACAGTTTACGAGGACTTTCGGTTGATATGGCCGTGTTTCGAGACCTTTTGCGTTTACGTTTACCAGTACTGTCGCGGCACTTGGATGCCCTGCAAAACGATGTGCGAGAAGGAACGTCATACGAGCCGCCACTCACGAATGTTTTTACGATGCAATGGTTTTTAACACTGTTTTGTAATTGTTTGCCTCAAGCCACGGTTTTACGTGTGTGGGATTTAATTTTTCTGGAAGGCAATGAAGTTCTGTTGAGAACAGCGTTGGCGATTTGGAGTGGACTGGAAGATCGAATTTTGGCTGTGAATAGTGCTGATGAGTTTTATTCGATAATGGGAGTATTGACTCGAGAAATGCTCGAATTTGGATTTATGGATGCTAATACTTTGATAAAATCGGTTGTGGCGATGCAAGTTTGTAATGAATTGCCTGATTTACGAGATAAATATCTGTATAATATAACTCCGTGGACGCAAACTGTTCAATCAGCAGCGCGAAAAGGTTTCCGATTGTTTTATTCAGACGATGATGATCTAGAAAGTGATACGGATGAAAAAATGGCTGTGACTACAGCGTACGGGATTACAGCTTTAGGAAAACGGCGAGGTATACAATTTTTTATTTATTTTCAGCTAAAATTTAATACTGAAACTTTGTACAGATTCAGATCGGCGTCAATCGACCACAAGTACGATTCAGCCGTACGCTTATGGACATCCAGATCGAGAAAAACTTACTTTAGATATTTCTGCATTGAAACAACAATATGCAAAGTTGAGGGAACGGCAACGGCAAGCTCATATAATCCTAACAGCAGCATGTTCTCGTCAATCAATAGGTATGCCTACCCAAATTGTAAAACCCAACCAAATTTGATTAAATCCTATTACTATTTTAGGTTCAGCATCATCTCCAGCTCCAATCGCCATGAATCACTTACTGCTAGGCAAAAGTGCTATTTTAAGTGTTCGAGGACGTCGCCTAGGCCCACCTCAAGGTGCTGTTCCGCCTTCACGAAAGCCAAAACTTGTCACCCAATCGTCCACGTCAATATCCAAATCAAAAATGTTGCCAAATTACAATGACGATTCGGGCGAAACTATACACTGGAAAGACACGTCGAAAGACTCATATCGTGACAGTGACAGTTCTAGTTACTCGGAAGACGAAGATCAGGCCCACAGTGGACGAAGTAGCCGCAACAGTTTCACCGCCAGCAGCAGTACCAGCACCGAACTATGTGACGAACCCGAAAGGGCTAGCGACGCGGATTGCGAAGATTTTCCGGACGACAAAACCAAAGCATCCGAAACCGTTGATGTTCAAATGAAACGTTCGAAATTCGAATCGTCGAAAAGTATTGAAGTGCTTCGCGAAAATCAAAATATTCTCGACAATTATTTTGCAAATAAAAGTACAAACAAAACTGAAGAAAAAATCAATGTAGATACTTCAGACGGTGGTAGTGACATTGGTGATTTGATTCATCTCGATGATTTCACCGATGATGTTTTAGAAAAACGTTCCTTATCACCTGTTAATCTAAACACAGAGCCTTCAATTAGTTGTAGTTATTCTAGCAGTAATTTTGACGCTTTAGCCCAAAGTGATATTTTCGATCGACAATCGGATTTTTCTTTTAATGTTAAGCTTTCCAATGACTCTCAGGACGAAACCAATGCTCACGAAACGGACTATGCAATAAGTAGTTTATCGCCTTCCACCTCCAATCATGAAAGTCTTTTGCCCACCGAAGAAAAGCTTGAAGAAAAGAAAAAACCACAAAAACCTGATAAACTAACCCTCCGAGGTATAGAAAGTTGTACAAACGTTTGCAACACATGCACCACTCCAGTCAAGCGATTTAATTACGAACAGTTCTTACGCGATCGTGGTTTTGCCGATGAAGACATCTTAAAGATTAGAAACTCCCCATTACATAAAGATAAAAGCATTTTAGACTATTCATCACCAAAAGCCTTCGATTTGAAATATTTAAAATCTATTTTAAATGAATTGCGCGAAGAGAAATCAAAGGCTGAGCAAATCGGAGAAACGCCCAACGGAAGTTCAAATAAATTCGAAAAGCAATTATCGCTAGATAGCGGAACATGCAGGAATGATTGTAACACATTTGAATCAGGCCGTCGTCACAGTGAAATGGCACTGAAAATAATCCAAGAAAACTCGATAATTTTGCATAAAATATTACAAAATCAATCGAAATCGGTGGATGTGGTTGAAGAGGAATCCACGAGTAATGAACCAGCAATAAGGGCAAGTGCTCCATCATCTCCGTGCCATTCCAAGCTCATAGCGACTACATTATCTTCGTCGTCACCCACGTCACCGCTGTGTGGCGAAAGTCGTCGTACTTCCAAGTTAAATTTCATCGCCCTCCAACTACCTCCCCTATCGCCCAGTCGCAAACGAACTACCTCGTCTTCATCCTCCTGCTCAGCATCCCCCTCACCAGACAAACAAATTTTCAATCCGTTTCCGGTGAAAACATTCAACAAACCTCCAAAAGACATTGGACTTAAACTAGGCTTGTACAAAGACAAAACTTCACCAAAGTGATTGTTCTTTGACTCTAATATATAAATAACGTTGTTGTTTCCAATTTGTTCTAGGTTTTTCTCACTAGAAGCTTTATTCCCAGTTTTCCCGCTAGTTAATTTCTATTATCTTTAAAGCAAATACAAATACGTAATATATAAATAATATATTTCTTGTACAACTATATTTCTATCTGATAGAATAATGTTTTTGTTAAAACTATTAAATGTATCTGTAAATACTATGAAAATGCAATTGTTGATGATAAAATATTTTTGGCGATTAAATTATAATACATGGCATATTTTTCAAGATTATTTCAAGTGAAAATAAATGAAGAATTTAAAAAGTTCGTTTATTAAGTTACATAAAATTGGTATTTTGTTTGCGATGAGTTCTTGAATACTAATTTTATATATTTGCAGCCTTTGTGGCGCTCCGAAGCGCCACAAGACGCCGTGGCAAATTCGGGGAACCTCTAAATAAGCGATAACACCATTACATTCGTGTAACATTGGTTGCATAACTAATCTTAGATTTACTTTTAATAAATCTCAATTTTTAAGTATTAAATTATATTTGTGCTCAATACTTCTTTAATTAAACAAGATGAGCACCAAAAAAGTATCTTATGAAATTTACCTTTTAAAAAAGTTATATAGGGGATTCAAATTCTTGGGATATTTCACCGATTTTGATATGAAATATAAAAAATGGCAATATTTGAGTCACAGTTTGTCAAAAGAAAACAGCTATGTTAGAATTTTTGGAAATTTATCACATAAAAAAGCAAATTAAGTGATGAAAATTTGGGAATTTTTCAATTTTGATGTTCAAATTTTGAGTTTCGTGGAATGTTATTACGGCTATTAAGTTTAATGCCTCACAAAAATATTTATGAACTTAAAGGTCGATTATTGAAATTCAAAAATAACAGCGACAAGTAGATAAATACTATTGGGAAAGACTAATATGCAATTTTCCAAGTTTTCCTACATATTGTTTCCTTTAAATTAAATGATTTTCAACTATGGCGCTTCAATCAAATCACCATCCACTATAATGGATAAGTTTTCCTTTATTTTCTACATGCCTTCAAAAAAAGAAAATAATACTAAAAATTCAATTTTTATTTTCAAATTTTCTTTTCTCCGTTTTAAGGCGTAAATTTTCTCTGGTTTCCAAAGTTTTCGTTTTATGCAACAGTCAGACAGCTGATGTCCTGTCAAAATAATTCCAAATAACACAATACGTCATTGTCATTTTCCAATTTTTTTTTCTTTTCGACCAAACTAATAATTACAAATCCAAATGAATTTTCCGATATGTTTTATTGGACTTCATTAGTTGAAGAGTTAAATTAATTGGTTGTTACCAAAAATCAACAATCATTGGTTATAGGCACAAATAATATATGTACATATGTTCTATGTATTTCTTTTGTGTTTATTTTAAATTGAGATGATACTGAATTTTTTTGGTAATGTACTATGGACATTATACCACTAGTGCGTAGATCACAAGTTGCTCATCAAGTTTTCATTGTCTCGACCTTTGTTAACTCTAAGCAGTGTTGAAACAAGTGGGGAATTGGTGGGATTGTGCAAGCGGAATTTTTTTCGATTTGAATGATTGAATTTGATCGAATTTGGTCCATGGTCGATTAAGTAACGATGGACTGTATGTTCGAAGCGTATTTAACGCATGAAACGGTTAATTTCGAGCCGGATGACATTCCCCAGACAAATGATCCTGTCTGGATTCTGGGAAAGGAATATCATGCCAGCCAACAATTGGACATAATTCGTCGAGACATTTTATCAAAATTTTGGTTTACATATCGCAAAGGCTTTGTTCCAATTGGAGGCGATGGTTTTACCTCGGACAAGGGTTGGGGATGCATGTTGCGGTGTGGACAAATGGTCCTGGCTCAAGCCCTAATTCAACTGCATTTAAGTAGAGACTGGTTCTGGACGTCTGAAACGCAAGATTCGACCTACTTGAAAATTCTTAGCAAATTTGAAGACAGACGCCAAGCTCCGTTTTCGATTCACCAAATTGCCCAAATGGGCAAGTCGGAAGGCAAAGAAATTGGACAGTGGTTCGGTCCAAATACAGTTGCACAAGTTTTAAAGTACTTATTGTTATCACATTTCGATAATGATATCTAATACTATATATTTATTTCAGAAAATTAGTCAAATATGATGAATGGAGTTGTTTAGAAATTCATGTGGCCTTAGATAATACTGTTATAATAGAGGATATAAGTAAGTGTCTCTATTGGTCCTTTTTGTAAATCTAATGCCTTTTTTTTAAGGACAATTATGTATATCAGACAATTGCCAATGGAAACCGTTGCTGTTGATAATTCCCCTTCGATTAGGATTAGCTGAAATGAATCCAATTTATATAGATGGACTGAAGGTATCCACTAAAATCTTTCCCGACAATTTATTGATCAAATTAATTTATAGAAATGTTTTCATTTCGAACAATCGTTGGGAATAATTGGAGGAAAACCAAACTCGGCACTTTATTTCATTGGATATGTGGGCAACGAAGTTATCTACTTGGATCCACATACAACGCAAAAGTTTGGTTTTGTCGAAAATAAAGAAACTGACGAACAACGCGAGCTTGACTTAACGTATCATTGCAAATTTGCCAATCGCATTTCAATCTCATCCATTGATCCATCAATTGCTGTGGTATGTTTTGGTTGGATATTCCTTAAAAAAAAAAAACAAATAAAACTTTGTTTTGGTGATTTTTTCAGGCATTTTTCTGTCAAACGGAAAGTGAATTTGACGCATTATGTAAGCGGATTGAAATTGATTTGATTTTGCCAGAGAAACAGCCATTGTTTGAATTGGCTGTAAAGCGGCCGCAGCTTTGGTTGGGCGCCGAAATTTACAATCACGCTTCAGCCTCCAATTCGACGAGAACGAGTGAATCTCAAGAGGACCAAAGCAAATTGGATGACGAATTGGAATTTGATGATTCCGACAACGATTTTGAAATACTCTGAGATTTTATCTAAGTTATTGAATAAGATTTATTTTGTATAAATATGGAATAATTGATATGTATATCAAGTTGATTATTAAATATTAATATATATGTAATTATATATAAGAATCTAGTAATGATAACGGAAAATTGGAGAAAATCAAAATCGTTATCATCGGCTAGATTTATAAAATCAATTACGTGATTTTTTTTAAATTTGTGCTGTTTGGATGCTACTTTTCTTATGTGATCATTTTATAAACTAGGAGAAATTAATTCAAATATATTTGTTTTGTCATTTACTTTATATGTTTTTATTTAAATATAGCTTAAACATACAACACAAATTTTGTTTATGCACAATTAGATTTTAGTGGATACATTATATAGGACTTTGAGAATAGAATTCCAATAGTGAAAGATTTGGAATTCAATGAAGAAAGCAATTAATTTCTTAGATCCACACATAAATGCACACACCAGCATTATGTTAGCGACATTGAAGGAACAGCAAAAACAAAATTAAAAATAGAAACTTTTGCACATTGAATATCACAGTTACAGTTGATTGGTTTTCAAAATTTTCCCTAACTATTTGAGAAAGTTACACTGGACGCAAACGGACCAAAATTTTGGCACGCAACTGTTTAAGTTACTTACTCTCCGTCCATTTTAATAGTTCAGAACCGAAAAAATAAACTATAGTTGAAAAACGAGGATGTTTTGTGTGACAAGAACTGGTTTGATATAACCACCTTTTTCATCGTATCATACTTAGTATTTCTTCCAAAAATCACCTTTTTTTTTGGAGAAAATTTATCACCAAACAGTTGCGTGACTAGTCACCTATCTCCATTTAGTCGTTTTAAATGAAATAATTATTACAATAATAATAATAAAATTTTAAAGTGTCAACACTATAAATATATATAACAAACATTCCAATTTACCTAAACTACAACAACACAAATAAGTAGAATAAATAAATCAAATTTTACCAACAAAAAGAGAGATGCTCACATCTAATTTTGTAAATCGTCTTCTTTATGATACTAAATACATTAACAAATTTTCTATGATATTGTAGACATTGAAACAAAATAAGTTACTTAAGTATAGCATAATGTTTCATTGTTAATTCCAACTTTACTATGCTTAAGTAGCGTCAAAATTTTACTAAATTTCTTGTCAATTTAATTAAAAATCCCTGTTTAAAATGAGCAAATTTAGTTGAAAGCATTTGCGTCGAAAACGATTACAAGTACGGTTATATTATCTAGTGAGCCTCGATAGTAGGACTGAAGTGTAATACTTTTAGCACCGAAATGGGGTTGTTCGTTGAGGCGCTCTTTGACAAAAGCAATGGCTTCCTCGTTGGAAAACGTGTCCCACAGTCCGTCAGAGGCAAAGATTAGAAACAGAGGCTTATGGACAGCCAAGTCAAACTTTAAAATGTCCGGATCGGCGATTACTAGTTTTTTCTCTTTGAGTGGATAGTCACCGAGGGCGCGCGACGTGGCTAGTATTCCGGCCACTCGCCATACACCGTTAAAGGTGACAAAACCGCCGGCTTCTTTAATTCGTTTACGTTCGCGAACTTGTTGCGGTTTGTGATCGAAGGAGAGAGGAATTGCGTTGCCTTTAGCGTCGCACATTACTCCGCGAGAGTCGCCTACGTTGGCCACGACTAGAGTTGATCCTTCGAGGATGGCAATGAGGGCGGTGGTGCCGGCGACGTCCATATGTTTCTTGGCTGCTTCTATTAGCATACGATCTGCGGTTAGGATTTCATCGGTTAGTAATTGGCCATAATTGATTTGTTCCGAGTTTGCTATATAGGTTCGGGCAGATTTCTTTTCGGTGGGTGTTGAATTCAGACTTGGTCGTACTTCACGGGTAATTGGTCTGTTTAATGCTTCCAGCTTTTTCACAAGTTCGGGATCGGTGATTTGTTTAGCATTGGCTCGATTTTTTGATGGTAAATCATCGGTAACACTTGAAGGAGATGGCGATAGTTTGGTTTTTGTTTCAGCTGTTTTGATTTCCAAGTCTTTCGGTTTAGTTTCATCAATTGCGTCGTTTGAGTTTAGGAGCAACTTTTTTATTTCAGTCACTTTGGTGAAGACATTTTTGACGAGTTTTTCTTGGGCGTAGTCGGCGGCAAATTCACCGCCGTGGCCATCAAACAGTGCGAATAGGGAGACGCCCGTGCCGTTGATGTCTTCGTGAACAACGAAACGATCTTCCATTCGCGGACGACGACCTTGGACGGCGTACGCGGCTATGGAACCACGTGCAAATTTCCAACTTTGACGTTGGCCATCGACTTTAGAACCGCTGAAAAACTGTAATTTCTCGCCTTTGGTTATCGATGTTCGCGATAACGTCATTTGAATGCGACTGAGCAACGCTCGGCTCCACGTCGCGGAGAGTTGAACGTACATTATGACGAGGACCAACAACGCTGCGATTGTGACAATTTCAGGGCGCAACACATATAGGCGAAACAATCGCCACGCATAGGCGAAGGGGGCCACATTAAGCGGTGCACCCAATCCAATTTTCGATATTAATTTCATGTGGGACACAAACGACTGATACAACACTCGATCTTCTAATTCATCGTCCATTTTCCCAACGAATATATCCCAAACTTGGCAAGTCGGCAATCCAACTTTGGGGATTGTGGGAACGTTAAAAATTGCCTTCTGTTTTCATTTACGAACTAAAAATAAGCGACTATTATTATTTTCGAAACAAACAACACAACAGAAAATAAATCATTAAAAAATGTTACATAAATGACATTGACTATTCTAGTTTTCGAAAACACGCAGACGACGTCATTTTTGACATCACACCGAAGTATATCGTCATTCAGGTACACAGAGCACTAGGTGCATAAACCGTTTATTAAAGCTATAATTAAATTATCCTTTCATATATTTACGTTAAGAAATATAATTATACTTTGAAAATTTCCAAAGAGAAAATCAAAAAATGTCTATTACAGTCCACTTGATCTGTGACATTAGTCGCAATATTTACATTCCATATTATTTTAATTGCATTTTTTAGACTCGCTCATTTTTTTTGCTAAAAATTACCTACTAGATAAAAAAAATATAGAGTCATTTGGTTTTGTTGAGTTACCAACTTGAACAATTTTGACACATTTGACGTGTTTGACAATTTAAATTTTATTACAGAAACACGTCTGCAATTAAAAATTCAAAATAAATCGATTTAAATTGATTTAATTCATTACATTTACACAATGAATTGTTCAATAGTGGAAAATGATGGTTTGTGTTGTATTATCAATTTGTTTGCATTGAAAAAAATACAGAAAATATTACTTTTTTAGAATTTTTCAAGCAGTTCATAGTGGATGACTATAAGACTATAAATGAACCAATTTTAAGTGTTTCCGAACAAATTAAAAAACTATCTGAAGGTATTATACTAAATTTAGACAGAAGCCAAGTAAAAAATTTAATTAAAGTGAAAAGTTCACTTTCTTTTATGTGTCAGCTAATCAAAAACTTAAGTTCAATGCCGATATTTTTTTTAGGAATACAAACATTGAGTGTTCAGTTAAACGACCAAATTAATCTGAAACATGAAGATTTACTAAGTCGGGCATCATCTAGTTCAACGTTAGAATCAGAACTAACTAATATACAAACGCACGTTCAAAATCTTCACTGCACAGCAGAAAAAATTAAACTATCCGTACTTGCTAAAAATCCATATCAAATAACGATTTTATCCCAATTTTTTTTAGATTGATATCCCTTGTAAAGTTTTGGAAAATGAAATTAATTTACTATCACGATTACACTCCGTTTGCCATATTTTGCGGCATGTTTGCTTGATGTTACGACTTAGCAAAGACCTAAGAAATGCAAGCAGCTCCATTAGTAGTCAAGCCAAAATAATTAGCGATTTAAGTAAGAAAATTAATAGGAAAATGCTTTGAAGTTAAATTTATTATTTTATAGATGAATTAGTGAAAGATCCCACGATGAAAGGCCTTGAAATTGTTTTATCCACAGAGAGGCACATTCGCACTGTACACAAACAAATTTTCTCCCGAGCCGAAGCCGAATTCAAATTGGCATTGAGTGATGAAAATAAAGTGAAACTGGCTACAAATGTTCAAGTAATATACTTAAAAATCCTTCAAATTATGTTCTAAATTATTTATTTTTTTGGTAGATTTTAAAAAATTTGAATTCACTTGATCCAATTGTTGATGATTTTATCAAGTCGGCGATTAAAGATGTAACTGAAAGTATTAAAAATATTCTTCATATTGAAACGGTTGAGAAAAATATAAACGTCGGAAAGACAGGACCAGGGAATATCACTAGATCGAATCAAGTTTCGTCCAAAGAAAAGTTGCTTTCATCCTTGGAAATTTTTTTTCAAGATAAATTATATACTTATTGTAAACAAGTAAGGGCATTGTTAACAATAATGTATCAAATTGAATTGAGTTTTTTTTTTTGTTAGGTGAAACTAATTGCGAATTTACTGCAAGATAATAATGAAACTGCTGACAAATATTCAACGATAGCCAAAGATTTTTGGGATACAGTTTCCAATACAATATCATCGGAAATGAAATCCTCATCTATTTACCAATGTATTTTGGAGGAGGACTATCCGAGGTTGTTACGCCTCTATAGTGAAATTTTAAAGAAATTGGACTCGAAACATTTTGGATCGAGGTAAAAGTTTACACTAAAAATCATTGAAATTGACTGACAAAATATTTACGTTTTAATAGGCATTCGTTGGTTGATTCGTGGGAAAATATTTATTTATCAAAATCATTGTCGCGACTATTAGAACCAGTCAATGAAATGTTTGTTGAGTCAAATAGTTTACCGTCGCAAGAGACAATTGATGCATTTACAAGAATCATCAGCAGGTAATTACTGTAACAACTACTAAGATTTTCAGTGAGATTTTTTTGAACTTTTTAGAGATTTAAGTGTGGCTCTTGTTGAGGATTCTTTGAGCGATGCAATCGCAAAAAATGTAGCAAAATGTTTACGTTCATTTGCACTAAAAATCGAGAATGTATACATTAACAATCCCGAAACAAAGGCAGCGCAACAATTTAATGTGCAAGCGGCCAATACGGTTCACTATTTGATCAATCATGTTCAACGAATGTTGCTTAATATGAGCAATACTCTGCCGAAAACGACTCACTCTATTATCAAAGAGAGTCTGAATGTTTTGGAACAAGTTATCGTAACGATTATAGCTCCGTTTGTTGGTAAAAATAAACATTTAATTTTAAACAGTTTGGTATTAATTATTTGCGGGATTTTACTTAAGTGTCAATCAATTACGAGATTGAAACAATCATTAATACGATTCATTCGGAGGCGGATTGGAATAAGTTGCAGTTGAAGAAGGGATCGACAAATTGTAGTCCGTATATGAGGGAATTGACTACGTATATAGATCGGGCATACAATACTCATTTGTCGCCCTTTAATAGCTCTGAATCATTAAATACAAGGTTTAAATGCTTACTTTTTCCTGTTTACATTATTAATTCTTTATTTTTTTAGTTGTTCAAATATTGCGAAGCGATGTATTGATTTATTTGTGCGTCACACATCATTGGTGCGACCAATTAACGAAAGTGGTCGCTTAAGATTACAAAATGACTATCGAGAATTGGAAAATGCGCTCACGATTTTATGTCCGCAATTGCAAACATTAGGACAACCATATCGGTAAATTACTTAAAGAAATTGTAACAATAAAATATTGAAAAATGTTAATGTCACAGATTATTTAAATCAATGGCCACAATGATTGTTTTACCCCCCTCGGAAATTGTCAAGAGCCAACAAGTTGGAAGTTCTGTTCCGCACAGTATTGTTCTCTTTCTGCTGTTCTCACATTGTGATGTGATGGTGCAAAGTCCACACGAAACTGCTGGCTGGACTTTAGTAGAACTGTCAGCTTGGTTGGACAAACATACCAACGAAAAAGACCGGTTTGTAATTAAAATTGGATTAAAAACTTTCAAAAGACTAATCTTTTATTTATTTATTTGTTTAAGATTGGAATTAATTTCTGGGGCTTTACAAAACTATGTGACCAAGGTGCGAAAAAACAACGTTACAAACTTTGATCCCATTTACGTTTTAATGACCAACTTTTTAAATAAAGATTTAAATATAAAGTAAATGACAGCATATATTATATGTATACTGAATATATTTACTGAAATACAATAAAAAAGTACCTAAATATTTATCAATTGCCCTTGACAAAATGGACAATGTGCCGTTTTTTCTTCTTTTGGATCCACTAAATTACTATTATTAATTTCGCCGAGCAACTGAACAATTTTTTCAGCAGTTGGATTACCAATTGGTTGGGAATCACTATCAGCATCGATTACATAAGACGGGACAGTTTTATCGCCCGATGCGTTGATAAAATCTTCGCTTTGTTTAATCGCTGTTGAAACTGACGTTGATGTGGATTTTTCATTGACCAATTGGCGAATTAAATACTTTAATTGATTGAGTTTTTGTTTCATTTCTTCACGGTCATTATTTAAGAGCTGAAGTTCATGGTCTTTTTCAAGGGATCGTTGTCGTAAAATTCCCCTCTGAAATTGATACAGAGCGATATATTCCCCGATAGTTTCGGTTTCGCTCTGCAATTGCATCACCAGGTGTTCCAAGTCTTGTTTTTCTTCGGTCAACTGAGCAATCTCGTCCATTTGTCGCGTAAAACGTTGCTCCAACTTTTCCATGGCTAATTTCAATTGGTCGTATTCACTGGAATGATTTTTTTCATGATCATGATCATGATGATCATTATGAACGTGATCATGATGATGATCATTATGAACGTGCTCATGGTGATGATCATCATGATTATGTTCATGATTACTATCTATAACGTTATCGCTTTTATTTTCCGGAGATTTTATTTCAATTAAAGATTCTAAATTTCCCTCTTTTAAAATTGTTTTTAAATGTTCAACTTCAACTTCTCGTTGTTTTAATTGCTTCAATATTTCATGACCCAAGTGTTGTTCCTTGACAAATTTTTCCGTAAGTTCCAGCTTTTCTTGAGTCTAGAAACATTAAATTAGTAATAAAATATAACCGTAATTAAAATTCTATCAAATACTTACCAAAGTAGTGAATTTATCTTCAAATTCTACGACCAATTGTTGCAACTTTGCGTTTTGTTTGATGGCTTGAGCCGCTGCAACTTTATCGCTTTCCATTGCCGCTTCTAAACGTTTCATGTCTGGTCGATCATTGTTCATTTCAACAATTTTTTCCTCAAGTTCCAAAACTCGCATATTTTTCGTATCAAGCTCTTGCAACAAATACCGCTTTTCCTCCAACATTCGATTAATTTCCTTGGTCTTGTCAGCCACAAGAAGCTCCATTTGAAGGACTTTAGAGTCATCTGTGTCTTTTACAATCGGAGCAGCAGGAACAGGGATATTTTTTCTGCCATTTTGCAACTCTTGAATCTCATTCTCCAAAACATTAATTCGAGCAATCATATCTTGTTCTCTTTTCTGCGATGTTTCACTCGCAACTCGCAAACTTTCGTTTTCGTCGGTTACAGTTTTCGTTTGGGCGTTCAATTGAACTACGTATTGTTGATATTTTTCACTATTTTCAGCCTTCTCTCGTTCGAGACGTTCAATCGTTTGGGTCAAATCAGAGATTTTTCGTTCTAAACTATTTTTCTCCTCATTCTGTATTTGCTGCGTATCTGGATCGTAGATTTGTTGCAATTTTAGTTGGGCAATAGAAAGCTGGGAACTTGTTTCAGTTATTTGACGTTGCAAATCCAAGCACTCATTATTTTTGCTATTATTCTTTTGTACAAGTTCAGCAATTTCCATTTTGTCATCCTCGTTTTGTTTTTTCAATGTTTCCACTTGTTGTTCCAGTTTGGAAACGGTTTTTTGGTGATCATTTTTTTCCAAATCTACCATATGACGTTTCAGGCTATTGATTTCACGTTCCAAGTCGCCAACGTAGTGTTTGGAGGCTTTCAGTCGACTTTGCAATTCTTCACATTCGGAAATTTTTTCAGTTAAAGAAGATTGAATATGTTCAATGGTTGATTGCAGCTCAGATTTGGCTCCAACTAAAACTCCAATAGTTTTGGCTTGGTAGTCTAATTGTTCCTTCAACGGTGCCAACTCCCTCTCGACTTGCAGTTCCTTTTCATCGTGCGCTTGTTTTATTTGAGTCTCCAAAACTTCGATTCGTTTTAAATATTCACTTAATCGTTCGTTCGATTGTTGTCGTTCGATATTTGCATTTGCAACAATTGCCGCCAGCTCTTGATTTCTCTTTTCCAATTCTAATGAATCGCTGTGACTATCATAAGTACTATCTTCTCGAATGAAATTTTGTAAATGTGAAGATAGCATACGAATTGTTTCAGTACTAGAACCCAACGGGCTCGTTTCCTCAACATTCGGAACAACATTTTCTTTTAAATCATTGCTTGTTTCAATAATTGGTTTTTCAAATTCCACGACTTTTTCTTCAACTTGTACATTTTCCATTTCCTCTGTATTATCAACTAATGAGTTCAATAAATCTGCATGACTATTTATATTGTTAAAATAGTCTTGCAATCGATTCTCCCCGGTCTTAATCAAAGGAGTCGAGTTGAAAAAATCGATCGGACTTGGAATTTCATTACTGGCCTGATTTAAGGGATTTCCCAACAAGTTTTGGTCCTCATCTTGGGACACATTGCTGCTTTTGTCATCGATTAAATTAATTAGGTCTGGAGAGACTGTACAGCTGGAATCGGTTTTGATTACGTTTGGTTTCCGGTCATTTGCTTTCAACGTTTTTTGTTGGTATTGTTTTAACTAATAAAAAATACGAGGACAATAGAAAAAAAAATGGAGAATATATAGATAAAAGTACCTTTTTTCGACCGGCAGCAATTTTATCTGCTTTACTTGCTTCAGACATATTGTTTCATTATGATTTTCTTTAAAAAAAATGCCACAAGACACAACTTTGACAAGCCATGTCACAATTAAAATAGTGCCAACAATGTCACCAACCTACTACAGTTGGCTTAACTGAATGTCAAATTAACTTGCACCTATATTCGTTGTAAACTATGCCTCGACTCTTTTTTACATTAAAAATGTTAGAATTTTTTAAATTGAATTTATTTATTTAAATATTCATATTTTTACACATTTTGTGTTTATGTTAAATAGTTGGATTGCTAATTTAAGTTTGGCGATACAATGTGTGAACATCAAGTCAATAATAACGATGTTATATCAGGTGTGAAAATAAAAAGTGCCACCGATTTTTATGAAGACGCAAAAAAATATTGGGAAAACATATCGGCTACGGTGGATGGCATGCTGGGAGGGTTTGGTTTTATATCAGACTTGGATATTCAGGGATCGAAAAAGTTTTTGCAACAACTTTACAAACGCGATGATGCACCAGGGGTGGAACGAGCGCTTGATTGTGGAGCCGGCATCGGGAGGATTTCGAAAAATTTACTTTTGCCAATGTTTAAGAGTATTGATATGGTTGAGCAAAACCATAAGTTTATTGATGAGTCAAAGCATTATCTGAAACAGTCATTTGAAAAGGTTTCTAAACAGTATGTAATAGGATTGCAAGATTTTACGCCGGAAGATGGGCGATATGATTTGATTTGGTGCCAATGGGTTTTAGGACATTTAACGGATGATGATTTTATCAATTTTTTCCAGAGATGCAAGTACGTTTCAAGAGTTATCAATACATAATAATTTTCATTGGAAGTTAAGCATTATTTCCTGTTTTTGTGGTCATTTACCTTTAATATATCTACGAGTACTTAATCTGCTATTAAATTTGTCCAGTTCTTTGAAAATTCAGTCGAAACACTAAATTTATATTGACAATTTAATTTTGTTGTAGGAAAGGTTTGAAGAAAAACGGTATAATTGTTGTAAAAGAAAATATCGCGTCAACAAACGAAGTAGATATTGATGAAATCGATTCTTCTGTCACTCGTCCTCTTTGGCTGATGGTTTCGCTGTTCGAGGCAGCTGAGTTAACAATTATTCGAAGTGTACGACAATCAAATTTCCCCAAAGGTCTTTACGGCGTAAATATGTTTGCTCTAGTCCCAAAAGATGATATTATTCAATCTGTTAAAAACGATACGACAAAAGAAGTCGACGTCGACAAGTCTTGTGATATTTCCGACAACATCGCTATACAATTAGACAATTCTTTAACTATTTAAGGCTTAAATTAAAACTTTTCTATTGTGATTTTTTAAAAGTGACTATTTTGTGTACAACACGTTAATTTTGAACGAATAAATGCAATATTTTCTTTTTTAAATTTATTTCTTAGAAATAATTACAAATTCAAGCCTTAACAGAATATTTTCGTAGTGGGAATTTAGCGCGTTTGCGGATCTCTTTCAAAGGCAAAATTTTCTTCTCGTGTGCGGTCAATGCACGTCGCATGGCGCGTGTTTTTTTGGCTCTCAAGTCCAATGGCTTGTATTTTTTGCCCTTGTATAACTTTCTAAGATTCTCCTTTTGCTTCTGGTGCATCACAATGTACACGCGGGCAATTGCCTTACGTACCACCCGTCTAAAACATAACTGACATATAAGCATTTTGGCCCATTTTGAGGACAAATAAAAATTACATTTTGGATAGTTTCGAGGCGGCTCCAGCTGTGATTTTGGCCACCCGTAAGTTGGTCAGCTCGGTTTTAAGCTCGCCAAGCTGCTTGAGCAGCTCATTTTTATTTTTTTGCCGTAACTCGGAACACTTAACCTTCACCTGAAAAACATGTCACGTTAAAAAAAATATCTTGAAAATATTACCGTAAAAATGATTTAATACTAAATCTAAAGCAGTATTTTGATTTAAATTAGTGATTTATTAAAACATTTTAGCGGATGATTTGAGATAATTCATTGAAAATATTTACCATTGCGATGAATTTGTGTTACACTACCGGATATTAACTTATGAAGGAGAGCATCTGTCGCCCTCTGTCATCCATATTTCAACTAAACGGGAAATTACAAAAAAAAATTGATTTTCGTAGCATTTTCTTATCGAAAAGCTTAAAAAAAATATAAAACTGACATATAAATTAATAAAAAATATGTTTATTTTTATTTTTAATATATTTTCAGGTGAAAGTATTAAATGAAAGCAAATTAAATTTTTCTCATTTGAATTTTTTAGTTTTGATAATATTCAGCAGATGTCACGTAATTCGTTTTTACTTGTCAATACGACAGGCGTTGTGGTGGGGGTTATTATTTGGGTGTATTGTTTAGTATACATATGAGAAGCGTCATATGAGTGGTTTTCTAATCGATTTATAATTATTTACTAAAATTTTCTATCACAAAATCAGTCCAAAGCAGTAACTAATCAAAATGACAATTATCACAAAACCGATCACAGAGAAAAAGTTAGAGAAAACCCCCGGTTTACTCGAAGGTGGCGATGCTGAGGGACCGCCAAAGGTACGTAAAAATTCTAGAATTATTTTCCCCATTGACCGACTAACCATTTTGTCAGACAACTGATTAAATTCGTATTAATTCCGCATGACTGGATAATTATACAATCAATTAAAATCGCTAATCCCCAAATTGATCCGGTATTTGTTGCAATGGCGGCAATTGTTATTGTAGGTACCTGGATAAAGGAAAGTAGAACGATCGATAAGTGCATAGGAAAAGCTCATTCTATGCACAAATGCAAAACATTATATGCAGCGACAAGAAAAAAAGCTCTCCTAGCTTATTTGGATAAGCAATTTTACTTTTAATTGAACAAAATTGCCATTTTATATTTCTTATTTAATTCGCACGTAATATTTGTAGAAAGTAAATAAACATAATACCAACTATTATGCATTTTCTTATCACAAATGCAGTGACATTGAGATAATTAATTTGGGAGGTTTTAATTCCGTGGGGCCAAGGTTTAGACTAATGGATTAATCATTGCGTTTTTTTTTATTCAATTAAAGAAAAAGTAATCCTATTTATAATTAATAATAATGAGAAAAATTGAATAGGGTTCACGATTATCAATTGTTTTCAATTCATTGTTCCCATGATAGATTCTTTTTTGTTTTTATTAATTACAGCATTTCTATTTCGATAGTGAAATTTTCTATTCTTTAATTTATAATGCAGCACTTGCTATTAGAAACAAATGAAGCAGAAGTTATTTGTGCATAGCACAATGTTTTGACGAAAATTTCGCCTATTTCACTTGTTTACTTTTCATAAGTGTTGTGATTACTATTATTGATAATTTTTACGATGAAATAAATAATTATTGAAGTATATGCCTCTTAAGAAGCTTGTTTAGCATCGAAACTGACTGAATTTTTCCAGGTTGGTTTTTCTTCGGGTGATGGGGACGCGGAAGCCGCCTTGATCAGAGACATAAATCGTGCTCGTTTTGTCTTTCTCCGAGCCCAGGCACGCCGCCTCTCGACAGTGACGACCCTTTGCCTATTTCTGGCTGCTCTGGTGGTGATGAGCATGGGCATCATTGGCGGCGTCTATTTCTATCGCCAATACGCATTGGCTCGCATGCACCGCTTCCAGGGATGGTGCAACATTCCGTACACCTACGAAACCCATGCACAAGCTCGTGTTGCCAGTGGCAAAATCATAAAGAACCTGGCTCACGGATACGACGATGTGGACCATGAAATGGAGGCAGCAATCAATGATTTCTTTCGTGAGAAACTCGAACTCGACTTGGACGATGAGAGCTATGAGAAGATTGACGTCCCAAATTTCCAGGGGGGACGTAAAGGTCGCTTTATTCATGACTTTAACGTGAATAAAACTGGGATCATTGATATTGATAAGCGACGGTGCTTCGTAATGCCGTTGAATCGCGGATATGTATTGCCGCCCAGGTCTTTGTTTGATTTGATTCAGAAAATTTGGAATGGCCACTATGAAGTCAACACCGAAGTGGTGCGTGAAACTATGCGAGTTGTAACACCGCCGTTGACTGACGTTAAAGATATGGGCGCTTACATCAATCGAGAATGTCGTGGAATGGATGTTTACAAACTTGAACAATTTGTTCAATCAGGTAATTGCCTTAAACACTTTCAATATAATTTCATGTTATAATAAATAATTTTCTTTTTAATTTAGTTTTTAAACGCTCCATTCATTCCATGGATGATGCCGATTCGTATGTTACATTTGCCGGCAAGATTATGGCAATTCAAATTAAAGACATTCCCTAAATTGGCAACAAAATAAATTAGAGAAAAGGTCGTACAACATTCATCACAATGTTATCATTGCCATAAAGTTTTTTCCTCGTCTTGGGCAATTACAAAATCCTTGTTTCCTTTTCCAATAAATGTAATATGAAATTATAAACCATATATATATCTACTCTGTGTTTCATGTAACCGTGATAAATGTGCTGTTCATATCAATTCCCATAAATTTTTTTATATTTTAATTTTGTGTTTATTATTTTTATTCGAATATTGTTGAAATACTATGATTATGATTTTATTAGTTTAAGGTTTTATTGATAACGTTTAAAGTGTAGTTTTATAATTATTACTATATTATAACTATGAATTATTGTGGTAGTTGATTCTATGAAATTCCATAATTAATATTCAACTATTAATATGATTGTATATCAGTGTGTGATCTCGCGAGTACGTATATAATTGTTAATAGAAATAAATATAAAAAAAAAAAATGGAAAAATGTACAAACGGCAATTTTATTTTACCCTTTTTTTAAACTTTAGACTAGCATTTAAATTCTAAATATAGAGTAAGTTTAAATTGTACTTTATATTTTTCAATATCAGAGTTTGAAAAGTTTTTTATTGATATCAAATAATATCAAGTAAATAAATGATACGAGATAAGATTAGGAAATTGCGTCGAAATTGTTAAAAGGTAATTTTGTCATTGTTTACAATAATTCGATTGATGTGTACAAAAAATGATTTATCGATATTTTATGAGAGTAAATTTATTACACCCCTTTCATCCAACTGGTGATTAAGAGAGCAATTTGAATAATTTATTTTTAGCGTGAAAAACTTGTTTTCAAGGTGTTTTATACGATTTCTAATTATTACAAAGCATCTTCTCCCATTATGCGAGTTTCCAAATAAATTTATTCCATTTCAAAGTAACCATTTTCATGTTTTTTTTTCGCAAAGATCATTTATAAATTACGTAAGGCAAAATATTCTTCCTGTTATGGAATAATACCAAATATTTGTTTAATGATCCGTTGATCTTCAATTCAAATTCAGTGCTCTTCATTATAAAACCACTAGCCATGATTTTATTAAAGTCAATGTTTTTGTAGAAATTAAAGAGATTAATGATTCGTCGTTCCTTTATAATCAATTTTTGGTCGAACGTTTCCAAGATCTAGGAATGCTCCACCATTGGACTACAAAAAAGTGGCTAAATACATATTTTATTAATCAATAACATTAATGTTATACATTAGTAAGAGATATATGATTCTTTTGAAAAAATAAACTTGAATATATAACGAAAAAATATAGGTAAATGCCTTAGTAAATACATTCAGGTGATTTTTTTGTTGTTGTTGCAACAACTAGAGCCGCGGTGCATAAATGCGATAAAAATATAATAAAAATAATATTATATATATATAATCAACTTGCAAATATGTATATCTTTGTAATATCAATAAATATCTTGGTTTCTATTTGTTAAGTTGATGTTCTCTTAGCTAAATTTTTATTTGGTTACGGCATGCATAGCCTCGGCCAAATATTCCACATTTTTCGAGGTGACACCGGCCATAGAAATTCGTCCGTCTTTTGTCAAAAAGACGCTGAACTCCTTGGTAATTCGTTCCACCTGTAAAACATTTCAAATTTCCAATGAAATATAAAACTTAACGAGATTTGATCAGCCAGTGGAAATTACCTGTTTTGGATTCATTCCCGTGAAGCAAAACATTCCGATTTGATCAGTGATGTGTTGCCAATTTAAAGTAGACCCATTTTTCTTTAAATTGTCCCGCAATTTGGCTCGAACCGAGATGATACGATCGGCCATGCCTTTGACATCGACGAGCCTGCAAATATCATTACGTAATAGTACACAAACTAGCAAAATTTATCAACCAACCATTGCTTGTATAAAGCTTCATCGTTAAGAATCTCACTAACAATTCGCGCGCCATGAATTGGAGGATTTGAATAGGTTGGTCTAATCAGAATTTTCACTTGGGACATCACATTGTTGGCAGTTTCCGGTGAATCGGTGACAAAAGTCAATGCTCCAACTCGTTCTCCATAGAGCCCCATATTTTTGGCGTAGCTCTGGCAAAGCGCGATTTCGTGGCCCTCGTCGACAAACAAACGTACAGCAAATGCGTCTCGATTGATATCACCGGACGCAAAACCCTGATAAGCCATATCGAAATATGGGAAAAGTTTCTTTTTCTTGACGATGTTCGCCAATTCTTTCCATTGTTCAGGCTTGGGATCCACACCAGTTGGATTGTGAGCGCATGCATGGAACAAAACAATCGCGCCTTCGGGAAGTTTCTGCAAAATGAATTAATTAATAAAAGATTTATCTTAAGTAATTAAATTTACATTTAAATCATCACACATTCCGGTAAAGTCCAATCCATTGGATTTGGCATCGAAATAACGGTAATGTTTGGGATTTAATTGGGCGTCTTTGGCTAACGGGATGTGATTGCCCCATGTGGGAGTCGGAAAGTAAATTTCTTTTCCTTTGGAATGAAATCGGCTAAGAAAAGCATTGGCAATTCGTAGAGAACCCGTGCCGGAAATACCCTGAACGGTGGCGGTTCGGCCGGCGATAATCGCAGCACTGTTCGATCCCAAAGCCAATTCCACGCTTTTTTTGCAAAAATCGGCGTGACCTCCGATCGGAGCGTATTCTTTATCAAGATTTTTTTTTGCAAGTCTTTCTTCGGCGGCCGCCACACACGGCAACAAAAATGGTTTTCCATTATCGTCGCGATAAGCACCGACGCCCAAATTGATTTTCTTCGGGTTGGTGTCACGTTTGTACGCCTCGGAAACACCCAAAATGGCATCAGGTGGTCCCATAGAAACATGCGACCACCAGGATCTAAACAAGAATCGTGTAAGTTTTCGCTATTGGAAAAATGGAAATAAAACTTACCCCGTAGCCGGTGTACATTTGGAACTAAACTTTTCCGATTGCACCAAAGTTACATTGTTTAATTTTGTGGATAGAATTCGCAAGTTTTTCATATGGGCCATTGTTGCGATTTAATACTGCTTGATTTGAATATCACCGATAAATGCGATCGATTTCTGTAGAATATCGTCGAAACGACAGGTTTTTACAAAATATTTTTTAAAAAAAAAACCAATGTCCTCTAAATGTCACTGAAGGGTAAAAATACACCGAAAAACTAACCTCTACGTCATAAACGATTTGAACGCGTGTCAATTGAAAATTTTTGCACAAAAAAAAATTGGCATAATCTTGCGTTTTTCACTTATATAAGAATTTCTCCTATTCTTTCTTCAAATATAAAAAGAAATTATTTTAAATCAAAATTACTTGCAGACAATGAATAAGAGAGATAAGCGAACTGGCCGATAATAAAAACTATATTATCCAAGAAGCATAAAGTGGTATAAATAAAAGGGCACTACTGATAAATCAGAAAAAAATATGTTAAATGAGATAACATTTTAATATAGAAAAAAGACTTGTTTTCTTGAAATCGAGGACAAATCACGTAATATGGAATATTTTAACATATTCCTTTTACAATATATATATATATTGTTCTACCCTTTTCCGCTCCGCTAAAACGAAAAAACATTGTTGTTGTTTGAAAGTCATTTCTCCGAAAGAGGAAAATTTGAAGAAGTAATTAAGTGGGAACTTCAAATAAGTTGACCTTTTAATATCAAAAAGTATACTTTGCCCAATCTTCTTTAGCCAATAACGGTAATAAAACGTTCTCAAAAGATATAAGATTGATATTTTTATTCCCCGAAAAGTTTATGTGGAATTCGGATAAATATTTTTCTACAGAAACTATAAGATTCTATCAAAATTTAAAAAAAGAAACACATACAAGATTACAAATAAACATTGTTTAATAGAATCATCATTTTACATAATTTCTTATTTGCTAAAATAGTTATAAAATTAAATTAAAACAGATTATCGTCGGGCAAAATTTTTGTCCATATCAGTCTTCCGTCGCTGTATATTATTAATATTTGATCGAATGCGAGCCTCGACCGAACTTTTATCTGTCGTATTTTGTAAGTACTTTTTAAGAAATTCCGGATTTTTCTCAAATCGATCGGCATGTTCCCGCTGCTCCTCCCGCTCCAGGGCGGCTCGATTTGATTTTGGTTTAACTTTTTCCTTCCATTCAACATTTTTTAACATTTCTTCCATACGCTTTTGTTTTTCTTCTTCCGAAAGTTTAGATTTTTTTGCGTATGCGTTTGGCCGGTGTGACGCAGATGATTGAGATTTATCGTGTCGAGAACTTTGATACTGGCGAGGCCGATCTTCGGGTCGTCTACGTTCAGGACTTCGTCGTTTTGTTTTGTGCTTTCTGTGGGTGTCACGGTCGGAATCTTCGGACGAGCTGCTGGACGACGACGAGGACGAAGAACTTGACTTTCGGCGGTGTTTCTTTTTCTTCTTTCGTTCCGTCATCAAATCGTCGTTCAGTAAATTTGATAGACGTTTTAGGTTTTTGTACTTCTTGAAGATGAGTTTGTCTAAATCGCTGTGTTTCGATTTTTTTGGTTTGTTTTTCTTGTCGCGTTTTTGTTGGTCGAGAAGTTGTTGGCGCATTTGCTTTAGTTTCACCGGGTTTTGGAGCATTTGTTTGCGGGCTTCCATTTCGCGGCGATGGATCTCGATCAGGGGATCTTCTTGTAACTTCTTGGCCATGTCGACTTGCTCTTCTTGGTTACTGATGGGCATATTTTTCAGATCCCGCAACGACGGAGGAATGCATTCGTGTTCGACATGGTTTTTCGTGTCGATTGCTCGGCCTAGTAAGTATTCTTCGCTGTCGACTGGTGCCGATGGATTACCATACATCCAGTCCAGTTTGGTATTTTCGGAACTTTTTGATTCCATCTTATTGAGTTTTTCAACAATTGATAATAATCTTTAATTTAAATTCGTCTTAAATGTGGCTTTAAAGCGCCAATAGCGGCTATACGAAAAACTATTTATACGTCAATAATATCAAATATTATCGATAATAATCACAAAATTCGAGTTGCTTAACATATTTTCAAAACATAAAATTGTATTGATTTTTATTTCTACGTGATTTTGATATAGTTTTAAGAATAAACAACCCTTTTTATTGACGTATAAATTGACGTATAATTGACGCGAACGCTAGCGCTATCTGGAACATAACTGGTGAACTATTAGCAAGTGGTTAGGCAATACACTTTACTGTTAGGTAATTGTTAGTCTAAATCAAGGTTTATAAAATCCACAGGTGGCCTCATGCGCTACGTGACGTGTCCAGAAGAAATTCGTACATATCTTCAGACTAATTCAAATTTCAAAATTCTTCGTATGACGTCATTTCTTTTTGTATTGGGGCAACCTGTGTAATTTATAAACCTTGAGTCTAAATATTTTCAACAAAGTTAAATTATAGAAAATTAAACCATTTGAACTTATAAAAATAATATTCATAATGAAATAATATTCAAGATTTTATATCTTTGAACTAGATAATAAGTTAATTCATTGTATGTAAGGTTCAATTCCAGTGCAAATAACAACAATAATAATATCAGGTTCACGGGTAATTGGAATATATTCAAATTAATTTAAACAATCATTGATTTTGCGATTTTTCGTCTTTATTATCAAGACTTTTTCAAGTTCTCAACTATGTTTAAACAATCGTTAATTAAGGAATGTAAAATTAAAACTGTAAAAAACGATTTTTAGCTTTCAACTATGTATTTTTTTTTAAAAAATCGTTAATTTTACATTTTTTAATCAACAATTGGTTAAACACAGTTGAGAGCTTGAAAAAGTCTTGATAATAAAGACGAAACGTCGCAAAATCAATAATTGATTAAATTAATTTAAATATATTCCAATTACCCGTGAACCTGATATTATTATAATAAGTTAGTTTTATTATTTTAATTGGATTTATTTCAAATTTTAGATACCTATTACAGAAACCATAAGTCTTACAGTTTTATTCCAAAAATAATTTCTTTTTGAAGAATATTTGGTCTCTGGGTGTTAAATAGATTTATTGATCAATTTATAAGGCCATGTTTAAAGTATAATTTAAAATTTTGATCCAAATCAATACATTAAGGTGTATTAAGGAACAAATTTAAAAGTACTGCAATAATTATTATAATTTATCTAATATATTGAATAGGTTGCAAATTTCTAACTAATAAGAAGTATTTCTTTATGATCTTAAATTAAATTATTGAAAAACTAAGGAAAGTAATATTTTTTTGATTTATTTCAAATTATTTATGTTAACTAATTTAATTAGGTAAGAGTATTTGGTCAGAGTTCACTACTTTGTGTGTAGATGACGCTAGTAACAAATATAAACTAGCGCTACGTGTGGTCAGTTCATTAACTAAAAGCCAAACAAACTTAAAACGTCAAAAATGTCAAATATTCAAAGAATTCAAATGCTTTAAGTCTTTAAATCAAACATTTTGAATGAATTTATCATTTAAATATATATTCTAAGTTTAGAAATACACTCTTAATTAATTCTTGTTATAATTTAAGTTTTAAAGGCACTTTTGTTAGTACAAATTATTGGAAATAGCCGGCTTCGAAGAGGTTACGTAGCGTTGCGGTGCACAAATTGCTTCAAAATTATAAAATTTAAACATTAAACTTATATAAAATGAAGTTGGTAAGTCAATTTCAATATTGTAAATAAAAGTTGTTAATAAATTTTTACTTTTAGTATTGTTTAAGCAACGATCCGAACAAACCATGTTCGGTCTTATGTTTCAACGAACTTACGGTAATGTTGGACTGTGGCTTATCCAGCCAGACGATATTAAATTTTTTACCAATGCCAATGGTACCAAGTGCCCGATTGTCCAATCTGCCCACGTGGAACTCTCGAGACTTGGTAGAATCGCAACTAGAAGGGGTAAATGTTCAAGAAAACCATCTTTTAATTGTTTCTAAGTTTGCTTTTTTTCCATTGCTAGGAACTAAAAGAATGCTGTGGTAAAGTATTTGTTGATTCCCAACCCGAATTCAGTCCACCCTTAGACAATTTAATTGACTTTTCTCAAATCGATGTCATCCTAATTTCCAATTACATGTGCATGTTGGCTTTGCCGTTCATAACCGAAGAAACCGGCTTCAACGGCGTTGTATACGCCACAGAACCAACACTTCAAATCGGTCGGTTTTTCCTCGAAGAATTAGTCGAGTTTATCACGCAAAGTCCCAAATCCAATTTGGCGACGCAATGGAAAAATTTGCTGCACGTTTTACCAGCACCGCTGTCGGATAGTTTGCGACCAAAATCGTGGAAGCATATTTATTCAATGAATGCCGTAAATTTGAGTTTGTCACGGGTTCAAATTGTGGGATATGACGAAAAGCTGGATATGTATGGTGGATTACAAGTGATTCCGGTTAGTTCTGGATATTGTTTGGGATCAAGTAATTGGATTCTCAGTACTGAACATGAAAAAATTGCGTATGTAAGTGGATCGTCAACGTTAACGACACATCCACGTCCGATGGATCAAAACGCTTTGCGGGCGGCTGATGCTTTGATAATGACAGGTTTAACGCAGACTCCCGTCTCAAATCCTGATGGAATGTTGGGCCTACTTTGTATGACCGTTGGTACGAGTCTATTCATTTTTTTTTTTGTAAGAAAAAGATGTAACATATTGGTAATTTTAGTTATGACAACCCGAGCTGGAGGAAGTGTTTTAATTCCGTGTTATCCTTCTGGAGTTGTCTACGATCTATTCGAGTGTCTCTCATCAAATTTAGATTCGTCCGGCTTGGGTGGAATTCCTATGTATTTCATTTCCCCGGTCGCTGACTCATCTTTGGCGTATTCCAACATTTTGGCCGAATGGCTTTCGACGGGCAAACAAAATAAAGTGTATCTGCCGGAAGAACCATTTCCGCATGCGTTTTTGGTGAAAAATTCACGACTCAAACATTTTAAACACATTTTTTCCGATGGTTTCAGCACCGATTTTCGACAAGTATTTCCCCAAATATTGATTAAGAAAAGAATTGCTAAAATTTATGTTTCAGCCTTGCATTGTCTTCTGTGGACATCCAAGTTTAAGATTTGGTGATTCTGTACATTTCATTGAAATGTGGAGTGGAAATTCTGCGAATGCTGTTATTTTTACTGGTGCAAATAAATCGTGGAATGGTTCGTTTTTAGCGGAATGGTAATGGTTTTAATTTATTTTTTTTGCAGAACCGGATTTCGATGTGGTCGAAGCAACTGCTCCTTTTCAACCAATGGCTATGAAAGTGGTACATTGTCCTATTGATACATCGTTGAATTTCACGCAAGCGAATAAATTAATTAGAGACTTAAAACCGAAAACTTTAGTTGTGCCTCATTGTTATACCCAACCGCCTGTTTCGGTTCCTAATCGGCCTGATCTTGTTATTGAATGCACTGTGGGTTTTATAACCATATTATACCCAAATTTATAAACTTTACTAAAAAAAAATTTTGAATTTTAGGATCGACCGTTGTTAACATTTAAAAGAGGCGAAGTATTATCGTTGCCGTTGAAGCGAAATCGTAGTAGAATGTATATTTCCCCGGAAGTGGCATCGCAAATGATTCCACAAGAAATCAAAAACGGAATTAATTTATGTTCGGTCACTGGACATTTAGAAGTGAAGGATAATTTGATTAATATCGAGGTGAAGCATAAAAATTTTTAAATCAAACTTGTTTAACGATATTTTCGTTTTTTTCAGTCCGTTAGTTTGAATAAATATAGTAATGTGAACGAGGTACGGGATTATGTAACATTTCAAAATGCTTCCAATATCAAGTATGAATTTGGTTCATTGGATATCAGTCAATTTGTGTCGAAATTAAATCAGGAAGGAATTAAAGATGCTAAAGTTGAATCGGGAAATGATGGAATCATAATTCACTTGGTAATTATATAATGAAATTATTTAAATGTTAAACTTTTACTTGGCGTATGTTTACGTTGGGAGCTTTCATTATAAAAGTGGTGAAACTTTTGCCCTAGTAAATTAATAAAATTAATGTGTTTCAATACATTTTAGTTGAAGATTCTTTTTTAAAAATGTTTATTTATTTGAATAAATTAATTTTAATAAGTCAGATTGATGGAAAAAACCGGAAGAATCTGGTTAATGATGTAATGAAAATGAATAATTTATTTCACTGTAACATCCCATAAATCTTTTATAGTCTTCTCAAGTTTCTAAACATTTCTTTAGTTAAAATTACTAATAATTCTTTCAGCCAAACGAGGACACATTGATTCAAGTTGACGACCATTCCACACATATAATTTGCGAAGGTGACCATAAGTTGCGTATGCTTTTACGTAACACATTGTTGGAATGTTTGAAGAAATTTTAAACAATTTGCAAAATAAAATTATATTTTACTGTAAATATTAATTAAAATATCGATTAATATGTTGTATCGTTTTTATTTTGATTAAAAAGCCCAATTTTCCTCCCCAGCTCCCCTTTATATAAACAGTAGAGTCCGCGCTTGTAAAAATAAATCAAACGAAGCGTGAAAATTATTCGCTCTCTAAACTATATAGTCACATTGTGTATTACATTAGTCTAATGATAAAAAGAGGATATTGGAGTTTTGTGGCCACAGTGCCGCGTCGTTTATCAAAAAGAAACTGAACAGGGGCGGACGGGGTTGAGGGTGGAAAGAGGCAAGATCGAACAAACATTGAGATAAAATGTGTTGGATGTAGGTAGAGTGGAAACGGGAGCGTATATAGAAAAAATAATAAACATCTATTTTTTCAAGTATGGTCGAATGAATTATAAGACTCTAATTGAACAGCACCAGTTGGCACTTTTCCCAGGATATCCCAGGAAGATACATTTTTTTTTTTGTTGGAGTAAAGTATAAACATAGCTTTTTTATATTTAATGTTTGTAAATATAATTTAAAAACGAATGTAATTTGTCAAAAAACGACTTGTAACCCAAAAAATACATAATTTAAAGAATGTTAATATTCTAGAGAGTTATTTAGAACAAAAAAATGAAAAAAACAAATCCTAATTAATCTTACTTTCGATAAAAAGGTTTAGAGGAGATCCAAAGACAAACATATGGTAACGATTTCAGAAAAATATGAGACCAAAAATAAAACTTGTATACCTAAGCTATAGATTGTCTTCAGTAGTTTAACATTTTCAACTCTTTAATATTGAAAAAAATCAATTTATAATTGTTAAGGAACCAAATCGTTAATAATAAATAATGGAGGCATATGTATATGCATTCAGTTAAACGTATGTGTAAGTCTTATGGCCTATACAAATTCAATTTTATTGTCATTTAAATGGTTTAAAACAAGGTATATTTTTATCAAATTATCTACAACTATTGTGTCAAAATTACATAAAATATAATTCTCTATAGTCTCGTGATCATTAAACATTAAAATTACTTGAAAACAACGTTTAAAAGTCCATATATTTCTCAACGAAAATGTCTCAAGTTTCATTGAAAAAAACCCAAAAATTAAGGTTTTTTTTTCACAGACAAACTTATATTGAAATTATTAGGCAATGTCTAGAGTTCTAGCATAATTTACCCAAGGTTTGTATATGTAAATGCAAACATGCATTAATAGATTATATGCGGCCGTATCAACGAGGCCAAACAACCACGTGGGGGGGAAACGGATAGATTTGAATTAATTGTACGACAAGAACAAAACTCGACATTTTACTCACGTACAACAGAAATAGATGCGAGTCAATCAATTTATTACTTCAAGTGAGATAAATGTTAGCTCAAGGAGAGTGTCTCTCTATCTTTGTATTATTCAAAACTTATCGTATTTTTTATCTTTTTGTTGTTTATAAATTAAAAAGTAACACCAATTAAGAACGATATTTTCATTTTAACCTGACCATAGTCAGCAGTGAATTTTAATTGTTGTGGTTTAAAAATGAGTCAACGAAGGAAAATTCGTGAAATAATTCGTAACGAGAATCAAACTAATCAAATCTTATATGACACTTTTACGTCAGAAGTTCGACCTGGATATGTTTTGGTTGAGACCAGAGAAAATGAGGAATATTGTATGCCGGAACGGTACAGAAATTTTGAAGAAATCATCGACAATTACGAAGTGCGCGACAGTGATATTTATGTGAATAGTTTTCCAAAAACGGGCACTACTTGGATGCAAGAAATGGTTTGGTGTATTGCCAATGATTTAGACTTGAATCGTGCCACATCGGAACTGATCCAAGAACGATTTCCTTTTCTTGAAGTTTCTGTTCTGTTTAATATACAACCAAGTGCAGCTCCGCCAGATCCTTCATTGCCAAACGTTGAATTTCTCACCAATTCGTTTGAATTCACGGCCAAACAAAGTGGAAAGCATCGATTTATCAAAACACATCTACCATGGCAAATGCTTCCACGAACAATTCAAACCGGAACGAAAAAACCTAAGATGATCTATGTTTATCGAAATCCTTTGGACACTTGCGTGTCCCTTTACCACCACAGCAGAGCTTTGGAAGGCTATCGCGGAAATTTTGAACAATTCTTGGAGCTCTTCATCAACGATCGAATCTCATACGCTCCGTTTTTTCCGCACGTAAACTCGTTTTATCAAGAGAGAAATCGAGAAAATTTACTCCTCGTTACCTTTGAAGATATGAAGAAAGATTTACGTAAAGTTATAGTTCAAGTTGCTGAATTCTTAGGGAAAAAACTGTCGAACGAACAAATCAAAACGTTGGAAGATCATTTGAGCTTCGCTAAAATGAGTAAAAATAAAATGGTAAACTATGAACTTTTTATGGATCCGAAGGAGAAATTTTTGCGGTCTGGACAAGTTGGAGGGTATAAAGTTGCGATGACACCTGAAATGGTGGCATCAATTGAAAACTGGATGAATCAGCAGTCGCGAAATTTTCCATTTGACTTTAATCATATGAAAATATAAATATTGTTTGAGCACAAAGAAAAAAAATTGTTTTACTGAACCGCAAATGTGAATTTCCCGTTCCTTTCCCATCAAATTGATGTAATTTCTTGCTGAAATGGAAGAGGATGAAGGTCGATGAAAAAAATAAGAACTCAATTTACAAGTAAATGAGTTTGGATTGCGAAACATAAATAAAAATGTTATACAATTTCGCAATACAATTTCCTTCAAAGACATCACTTTGGTGTTGTATGTAATCTGCGCGATATTGGTGACATGTTGGTTGCCGATACGTCTGCAATTAGCATTTGGGATTTTTTCTTTTAACGATTTTTTTTGTGCCGTTTAGATTTTCTTCCCGTTTCAATTAGTGAGAGACGAAGAGAAAAATGTCACTTTGAATATCATTACAGAAGCAATAAAATGTAAATGCTAATGGGTTTAATGTATACAAATCTCGAATGGAAAATTACAGTTGATCTTCCTTCGAGTTCGTTTTTTTTTTTTTTTTTTGTTGCCTCTCTTTCTCCATTGTTTACGTTTTAGTTTTTCATTACATTATGTATGGAAAAAGGGATGGATATGCTTGGTGACATTCAAGTCGCAAAACATTAAGCAGGAAGGGTTAATATGACGTAATACCTACGAGGCGTACATTTTTATTCCGCTAGGTTTAATTTTCAAATGACACGGTTTCTTTGCGTAACTCATCTGATGTTTTTTTAATTTGCATGTTACAGCAAGACGAGAACGGGTTTGGAATGTATGGGGGGTGGGTGGGGGGCGGCGGTGTGTTGTTATTTGGTCAGTTGGAAAACGGTTTTGTGAAAAATAAATATACTGTTTACGGTGAATGAATGCCCGGGATGGGGGTTACAAACGGGGGTAGATGTTCAGCGTTGTGTTGTAAACACGCTTAACCCGGGGCTTTTCATTTCCATATTGCTATGCCATTGAACCATTTGTTCCTTTTCCCGAGTTTTCTGATTTATATTTTCGGGTTGGACCCCGTTTGGATTTGAATAACTGAAAAATGGCAAACAGTCAATAATATGTGTGCCAACCTATTTCATTTCAAAATGAATCAAAATTGAAAACGTTTAGTTCTTATAAAATCAAAGCCTAGCTAAAAATACAAGAAGGGTCTTTTCATTCAACCATTAATGATTTTGTGTCATCATAAACTATGCATTTTGGTAAGTGATTTGGCATTTATTATTTACCATAAAAAGTCATCATTTCACTTAAGAAATTAAACATTTTATTCGGTTGTTAATATAAAGAACAAAGAATAACTTTAACTCTTACCTATAATTATTTAAGTGTTGTATAGGCAATCATATATACATAAATGTATCAATGAAAGTTTTAACTTCACATGAATTTTTAAAGGAGTTAAGGGTTTCAATTTCGATTTTTGATTGAAAAAAATCATAGGAAAAACCATTTCAAGTAATAAATATCTTAAAAATAAATCAAATTAAAGATATGCTACAAATTATTAATTTGATAGACACTTTACAACAAGAAAATTATGTTCAATTTGATTGACTTTTGAATGAAAAAAAATAATAAACATTAACAAGAAAATATGTTTTATCTTAAAATTTTGTTCTATACTTTTAAAAGACAATAATTTTATGTAATTATAACTTATAATCAATCAAATAATTGTAATTTAGATTTGATATTTCAAATTTATACTTTGACATAATTGGGCCACTGCGCATGCGCCAAGATTGATATTCTTTCAATAGTTTATCATTGCAACTAAACTGTAATAAAGTTAATAAATTTACTAGAAAATCACCAAAAACTATTAAAAGTTATCCTTTATACAATAAAGGAACTCAAAAAATAAAAAAATTGGTTCAAATAAGTATATTTTTTTTTAATTTATCAATCAAAATGAAGTCTAATATTTGCATTGGTTTTTTACTTAAAAATTTTAAAACCTATGAAAAAGTTTATTTTAAAGAAACAAACTTTTACAAAATTGCATAAAACTATGATTTAATGCTAGTAATTTATAAAAAATGTCATTATGTATCATTTTGTAGCAATAATATTTGGGATTTTATCTTGATATTTGTCAATGACTTAAGTTACAGTTTTTCAATCATTAATCGCATAAATATCTGAGGAAATGCATTTTTAATTACTAAGTTTCTCAATATTTGATTAACAGAAGTATTAAGAACAAAATAATCAAATGGTTAATGGAATTGCAACTTTAATTTGTGAAAAAAACTTAGTTTTAAGTGATCATATTTGACTAAAATATAAAAATATAAAAAATCATATTTGGCTAAAAATATCGACTATTTTTTTTTTTTTGGAAAAGTATATTGAAAATATTGTTCAAGGTGACAAAAAAAAAATATCGGGAAGGTTTGAGCCCTTAATAGTAATATTAAGAGGTCTATCATCTTAAATTTCGATTTTTTATTTGTGCTTTCATTTTTGCGTCAATGCTGTCAAACTATCAAGGTAAAAAAAAATTATCTGCATATATATTTATAGAAAATTAAATTCGCTACAAAAAACGTCTTTTTAAAATTTTTTGCCAGACACGCCGTTTCCGAATTATCAAGCTTCAGACATTGATATAATTTTTAGATTTATCTTCTTTATTTTGGAATTTTGTAACTAACGAACAAATAAATATATAGAAATGAACAATATAGATTTTTGAAGAAAATTTAATGCGCTACAAAAAAGGTTTCTTTAAATTTTTACATAATTTCACTCTTTTAAAAGTTATTCACAATTAAAGTTGAATGAACTATTTAATTATTGTTTTTTACGTTTTTCTACGTTTTTGTGTGATAAAAAGATGTTAACCGAGAATAAGTTTGGATATATTATGAAATTTAGATATTTCAAGCGATAAGATTGGTAAAATGATGACTTTCGTTCATGTAAAATATCAATTAGTCCCACTGAATGAAAAAAAAATTGGTTCAACAACGTAAGAAACAATAATTTAATATTTCTTTCAACTTTAATTGTGAATAACTTTTGAAAAAGTGATTTTATGTAAAAATTTTAAGAAACTTTTTTTGTAGAAGATTAAATTTTTTTCAAGAATCTATATTGATCAGTTCTCTATATTTATTTGTTCGTTAGTGCCAAAATTCCAAAACAAAGAAGATAAATCTAAAAATTATATCAATGTCTGAAGCTTGATTATTCGAAAACGGCGTATCTGGCAAAAATTTTTAAAGAGACCTTTTTTGTAGGGAATTTAATTTTCTATAAATAAACGTGCAGATGAATTTTTTACCTTGATAGTTTGACAGCATTGACGCAAAAATGAAAGCACAAATAAAAAATCGAAATTAAAGATGACAGACTTTTTAATATTAATATTAAAGGCTCAGACATTCCCGATAGTTTTTTTTGGGCCCCTTGAACAATATTTTTGATATACTTTTCAAAAAAAAACTTGTCGAAATTTTTGGCCCAGTCTAATTTGTATACTTTTTACTTGTCGGAGAAGATGGATTTTTCCAAAATATGTGTCACCATAAGAGAGATTTAGTTCATGGTGAAATAACATACAAGAAAAATAAATTTCATTTAAAGGTTTTGAAGAGGGATTCGATGAATTAATAGCAATGATTAACGTTTTTATATAAACATTTATCAAAAAAAAGCTGAAACTTTGTTGGGCGTTCAAAGATTTATCGATCTTTGAAAATATGATTTAAATTGTATAAAAAATAAACGAAATAATGTTTAAATATTGTTTATTACTTTAAAGTGATGTGTAGAATTTTTGGATTATACAGGCATAAAGGGGAATATGGTATTATGGACCAAAATGCATTTGTTGTATATAAACCGTGGTTAAGGTATGACGGATACTTTTCAAAAAAATTTTATAGTATATATTACGAATTTTAATAGTTTAAATCCATGCTGGACATAAAAAAATATTTTTGTTATTAGATTTTTTATTTATTTTCAAATAAATTGCACAATCTGCATAGGGTTGCAATAAGTGCATTCAATCCATAGACAATCACATGTAAGCAATAATCCCAGTAGATTAGTGCTGCATAAGTACAAAGATTTTTAACAATCAATAGCAACAATAACAATAATTGTAATTCTTATAGCAATAACAACAATCAACAGTAGCAATAAGAATAATAATAATAGTCTATAATAACAATATGTAATTAGATGGCTGGTAATACAGGAAACGTATAAGTAGGCGATTAGGGATGCGTATATGTATAACGGGTTGCCAGTACATCAGCAAAATATAAGTATATTTGACGTTACGTTAAATAGTCAATTTGTTAGAAGAATCTGAAGGAAGAAACGTTAAAAGAAGTTGACTGTTATTTAGTGGATAGACTTTGATATTTGCTCTGTGGAAAATATATTATCTAATGATGAAAATTCGTTGTGTTTCCTTTAAGCGCGCGTCTACTTTCCTGTAGCGCCGCATTATATTTGATCGCATCTTCTTCCATTCGTAGATACACTAATACACTATTCATGAGTGTGGGAGCAGCGAATACATATAACGGCAGTTAACAGAAATAGTGGAAAAGAGACAGCGGTCGGCTTATGTGGAAGACCTGAAAGAAGAAGGCCACAGTCGATAGATGAAAGTGCGCCTTCTTCTCTTCTTCGCCTTCATCGCCGACCACAAAAAGTTACATAGAATTTCAAATGAGAACCTCTGTGCAGTAATGAATTTTCCTCTATCAATCGTTTGCTCTCCAACGATATTATTGCCATAGAAATCCCATCGTTCCCTCGTAAAGCAATATTTATTTATGGCAAGTGAAAGACGTGAAAAATTAAATGTTTCACGTAGTATTCTGTTAAAATAATTGTTTGGTTGGATTTTGTAGACAAACCAATGTTTGTTACAGGGAAAATAAGACCGAAACGGTGAATCTTCTTCATTCGGATAATTCTTGTTATTCTTATTTTCGTTCTCTCGTTTCACCCTCACGGTTTTATTTCTTCTTTCGCTGGGATGTTTCCACCGTCTTGAGAGTTCGGGCCAACAATTTTACAATTCAAATGTATGCATATCGGCTTAGTTAGTCGAGTAGTTTGATGGAACGCCAAGCAGTCGGTAAGACACCGGCAGGGGGAGTCAATGGGAAAGAGGAAAAGCTTTTCCTCCACTTATTTACTTGTTTCGTACACTTTTAAGTCAGACAAAAGCTCCATTTCTCTGTCTGTCCGCGCCAATCGAATCACAAAGTTTTTCCTTCGAAAAAATTGAGTTATTTCAAGCTCCATTTCTCCGCATATTGAACCGCAATTCCTCATCGTACAAGTTCTTCTTTGACTATGAATTTATTTCGATCACATTAAATATCGGTCGGTCGATTGAAACTTTTGCCATGCCAAGGGAAATTTGTTGTGTGCGTGTTTTTCAGGAACGCCTTTTATTACTCGTTTGTCAGGGATATTTGTTATATAAACTGATACTATCTTAATACACCCCGTGTATATTAACTTAATGTAACAATAACAATAGTGTTTTTCAAAGTTTCATAGTGTTACCCACAGAAAATTGTAGACTTTCAACGCTAATTATTAACGTTCAAGGCAATTAACTTTTTCAATATTTGCTTCATTAAATAAAGAAAAGAAAACTACTTAGAAGTCTACAAATGTTTGGTATACAAAGAAATTATTAAACTTTATTTATTCCTTCTTAAAAATTACATTAAATGAAAATTTCTTACATTAACGAATTTCTTTAAGACTTCTCTTAGTCACTGAAAGTACTCCAATCAATGCCTTTCTCAACTTAAATTAACTCTTCTTCAACATAAATTTTCCGGGGTTGCAATTTGATCTGAACAAATTGAACATACAAGAGTCCCATATTAAAGCCAAATTTGATATCTATACCTTTGAAAAGAGCTTAAATTGGGGATTGAAATAGTAACTGAGTAATATTTACTTCCAAAGGTTTTTTTAATTTTAAATTTACAGAATAGTGGAACACAGCCCGTTGATTTTTTACAGTTTCCATTATCGTATAACTACAGCAATTTAAGTTTAAGATCAAATTAAGAAAATCTAGGAATTTTATAATCAAATCAAGCAACTATTGACCAAAATTGAACGATTTTTCTCTAAAAAGTAAGCAGGGAAATTACTTTCAAGGATATTATAAAAAACGCTCTGTCTAGCTTACCTAAGTCTCTTAACATTAAAAGAATAAAGGTTTAAATTTGAGATTTATCAAGAATAAAGTGAAATGTTTCAACACCTAAGGCCATAAGACTTTCATCCCTCAATTTCTCTTTAAACTAAAACTCCTCTTTAAACATTGAAATAATTTTTTCTTTATTGGTCATATCTTCTGAATTTCAAATTTAAACCTCTTGTAATTAGCCACAAAAAAATCAAAATTTAAGAACTAATTGTAAATTCTTTAAATATAGATAAATTTTTTTTCGAACGAAAGAGAATAATCTTTTGAAACGAGAATCAAGTAGTCACCTTTCTGTCCTCTACCCCTTGAGTCGTGTTTTCAGCCAAAATTATTAATTGAGGAAGTAAATTTTGCAGTTATTATCCAGCTCAATAATTTTTTGAATATATTTAATATGTTTTAATTTTAATATTATGATTTGCTATGGAAAAATTGGCATTCAAGTGTAACCAATACTTATATAATGATGATGCATATGCAACCAGTTATACATTAATGTAACGCTTGGTCATATTTGAAATTTAAGTTTTACTTGGCTGTTATTAATAAAATATGCAAGAAATTGACTTTAAAGAGCAAATATAGTATTAGAATTTTAATTTTTTTGTAGTTTAGTAGAAAATATTTCGAAATATTTGAGTTTTTATTTGAAAAAACGTCCCACTTTTCTAAGTCTTTTGTTCTGTCTTGTTTTTCGTATGTCTACCGACTTTTTCTTTTCGATTAATTAATCATTTCGGTTGCGGTTCCGTTTTGCGTTGGTAGTCAGTCGTTCGTCCTTCTTCTTCTTCACTACGGTGAAAAGTCCTCGTCGTCGTCGTCGTCGACGGTCGAGCGGAAGGAAATGTAAAGTGGCCGCCGTAACGGAAGTCCGGAAGTGGCTGAAAGAATGCACGACGGCCGTCCACTGCTTCCGGTTCACAACAAACCGGAACTAATACCTACATATAGCACAGTACATATCGCAGTACATCCACACACGCACACCGCCATGCAAGCATGCATGCATGCATTCTCATTGTTGTAAATTTTATTACGAAATATTAGCGCTGCATTGCCAATTGTTTTCACCACTGACAACCACCACAACAATGACGCTAATGGCCAACGATGACTCCCAAAAGGTGGAACAATGCACCACATGTGATTAACTACATTTGGCAAGACGGTTTTGTCAAATTTTTTCTTTGCTTCTAATAAATTTAAAAAGAATTTAGCATTTAAAAAGGGGCAAGTATTTTACCGAAATTTGAATATTTACTTCACATAATCCACGAAAAGACTGTTTTGGCATTACTTTTTTTTCTTAGAACTGAGAAAAAAGATATTTATCAAAAGTAAACTCTACAAGATTGATATACCTACATGAGAAATTTGTTTCGTGATTTTCATGTTAAATTTGAGTTTAAAAGTCATTTTTTTTTTGCTTTTATCAAAATCATATTTAAATTTAAATATTTTCAGAAAAAAAAATGTTGTTTTTCACAATGACGTTTAGAAAAATTGAAATTTGTAAGTACTATTTATTATTTATGTAGTAAACATTATTGGTTTGTGTAGTATAGGCAATCAAACTTACATCGAATGTCAAACAGTTGTATATACTGAGCAAGCTATGGACAATAGGTAAAAGGGTAACTTTTTTGCTTGTTTTCGAATATTTTTAGCTGAAACACTTTGGAATACAGAAATGAGTTATGAATATTAAATATTATTCTATGCAGATGAAGTAAGTACTTATTAATTCGGTAGCTAAATTGATTTTCTGAGCTTGAAGATAATTAAATCACTTAAATTACATACTAAATACAAATAATCCATTAAAGGATAACCAACGATTCATTTTTCAACGGTATCAAAATGTTTTGTCATTGTTGCAACATTGCAGATTAAGAATATATATGAAGTTACCGAAACTCAGAATGTAGTTCTTTGAAAAACTAGTTGGAAAGTTGGAAACTTTAACAAATAAAAAAGAAAATGATTGTTTCCCCAATTCCATGATCAGAAACGGAAAATGCTGTATACGAATGTTATTATTGGTGTCATCGAGATTTCAGCTGGTGGTCATTCATCTTAATTTGATTCCACCCCTCAAACAATTGTCAAAGAAGTCCCAAAATCAACGACAATGTTTATGTCACCTCGGTCCATCCCCATCGTTAGTTATCACATCATCGTCCATCGGTTTTTTTTTTCCTGCTCGACAAGTTTGATTTATAAGCCACCCCTCATCAACACAACTAATAGATGTTGCACGAATTTTGTGGCACAAAATTCAAAAATGATGAGAAAAACGTAAAACATAACGACACGTCATCGACATAAACAAATCCGTGGAGACTTGAACATTTCATCCTGCCCCATACCACCGCCAAGCCCATTATTTGCCAACGAAAATGAAATATTGAGAGAAACGGACGAATGTTTGTGGTTTGGCCATTTAACAACATTCGACATGCATTCCATTCCCTCCTGACCGAAATTAAACGCTCTTCGTTATTCCCAATAATTACCACCCTTTGTAACCCTTTGCGACTAGAAAACGCAATAAAAATATATACTCCAACTTCTCGCCGTCTTCAGGTAACATTAAAGACATATACAGCCATTGAATTATTCAACATAGAACCTTTAACGACCAACTGAACATCCACAGAATCAAATCGAAAAGAAACGAAATTTTCTCTTCATCTTGTCATATAATACATATGGATGAAATGGCAAAGCTTTCGAAGGGGTTAACATCCCCGAAATGGAGTCGGTGTGAGGGTGGAAGACCAAATTGTGCTCTTGCGATTGGTCAAGACGTTTCTTTCATTCGCGACAGTTTATTGGTCATTTCAGACCGGTCAATATTGACGTTATCAATACGAATAATAAACGGAGCCTCTTGAAATTTTTACTGTTTTGTTTTTATCCTCCCACAATAAAAATAAATGAAGGACGATAACGTCCGTCCAATGAGGTCAACCCTTGCCTCCTTATGTTTTCTGGCAGTAATTCTCAATATTATTTCACAACCGAAAAAATCAATAGTCAGTTTTAGACAATGGTAGCAGAACTGGGCTCAATCATTTAACGAGTGCTTTGATTTCAAATTAAAAAAGACAATTGTAGTTTAGTGGTCAAAGATAAAGTCTACTTACTACAAAGTAACTAGCAGACAAGGGCGTAAGAGCAAATGTCGCGGATTTTAGTTTTTTTTCTTCTTCTATTTACATCTACCAGTGGTGTGTATGTTGAGTTGAACTGAACTTTATGATGTCTTAAATGTAAAATGACAACTTTGAAAATTCAGTTCACTGAACTGGAATCGAGTGGAAACGTGGTCGTTGGTGGATGGAAGGACTCTTCTCTCGCGTTGCATTCATTTATTGTTGATAGAGATCTATTATAAAACATAAAGATGTACACATTCGTTTGGATGAGGGTTGGCGAGCACCATATAAGGAAAACCAAAACCACCCTCTGCCAACTGGCCCCCACCCCCACCCCCCTGCCTGTCGCCCCATCCCTTTGTTCAAAGTTGCACATCGTTCCGCAAAATATGAACACATAAAATAATCGACGTGCAAATAAATTTAATGTGTCACTTTTATTGATGCACCAACGACATGGATTCATTTCAATTTGTGCAAGATGCACTGTACCGTGTTATGTTGGCAACATAATAAAGATATATGCGAAGATAAATATTGTCTCTGGGCTTTCCCTCGACAAAAAAAAACCGTAAAAATTAGGCAGTAATTAATGAGGTAGCATGTATGCATCTGGTGTTACTAAGATGTACGACGGGTTGCATATACAGCAACTTATTTACGAAAATTATATATTTGCTGTGTTCCAATGATTTATTCTACGTTTCCGAATAAACAACTGTAGTTTTTTAGTAAATCTAAAAAATTATATCCTTTTTCTCTATCTAAAACTGAAAAACAAGGACAAATTTTATATTAAATCATTGGGACAAACTATAAAGAATTAAGAGTGAATCTCGGTTTACCGACGACTTTGTTGTAAAGAAAACCAAGTATTTAATAATTCAAAGATTTTCCTGAATTTTTTTGTGCTCCCGCTGCTATAAATGCAATTTTTATAATTGGTGCTTCATTTTTCTCCAAGTATGAATTATCCTACCCCATCAACCCCGTCATTAATGGCAGTGAATCCGAACGAAATTCTTTCATACGTAACACAAAATTACTGTTATTATTCGTAGGTGCGATTATCTAATGATCATAATTACAACAATAGAGAGATTGTAAATGCGGGATGGAGCAGAATAGACCAGAGGGGGGGTGGGGGTGGACTGGACACGGGTCCGGTAATGCGGAGATGTGTAGAATTAGTAAAACGGATGTAGCGTGTCAGTGGCGTCCCTATATGTTCTAGTGCGCCATTTCCGCCATTCATGCCAGAGTACCACATAACCAAACCAACTAGCAACCTCATCCCCAAACCAACCAATGTGTGGCCTTCATTTACAATCAAATTGTATATTTAAAACTAAAACACACACACACACACACCAGCCAAACGAAAACATGGTCTCGATATCTGGAAAGCTCAAGAAATAAAGTGCCTTTTGATGTATATGCAACAATGTGTTGTTAATTGTGGCGAATGCAAATTGGCTTGGAGCGCGAAGCGCAGATTGGACATCCCGAAATGCCCACCCAAACGCACAAACGTCTGATATGATAACGTGGAGGTAAACGAGACGATAACGTGCCCGTTATTATTGCTCTAATTAAACCGAAGACAGAGACGCTTTTATCTTTTTGTTATTGTTTAATCAAGAGACAAGGAAAAGATGGCGTTTTTAATTATGCAGATTGAACAACCGAAGGATTCCCCACGTGGTCTTCACTCCAATCGCACTGATAACGGATACAGGGACGGATCCTGAACCAAGCAGTTATTATACTGCCAAGAAAATATGCGGAAAAAGCTCTAAAAATGGGTTAATACATCTACTGATCTTCAACTTGTTTGAATGAACTATCGAATGATGAACACAGAAATATTTTTTTTCTTTTCAATAAATCATCAATTGAATTTTACAAGAGAGTAAAGGATTATTTGAAAATTTTTAAGACCACTTTCAAGTGATAGGACCATGCTTTGATCTTACAGCTTTATCTCAATCTAATCTTGAAATTACAATATACAAGATTTAGTACACACATCGCTTAATTGATAGGTTGTGGTCTATGTAATTTATGTAGCACTATTTAATTGGTCAATGGAATATAAGTGATTTTCAATGGTACCAAAATAATTACCACATCCGTTCATACTTAATTAATGCTAGGAAAATATATGGGGAGGGGACGTGAAATTGAAATGGCATTAGTTTTTTTTTTGAAAAGCTCTTTTCTGCAATGAAATTTGTAAATAGCTTTAGACATATTAACTGAAACGTTACTAAAAAGTTTGAGAATCGCTGGTTTTATCTAAATTAGTATATCGAAAATATTGTTCAAGGTGTCAAAAAAAAATATCGGGAAGGTTTGAGCCCTTAATATTAATATTAGGAGGTCTATCATCTTTATTTTTTTTATTTTTTATTTGTGCTTTAATTTTTGCGTCAATGCTGTCAAATTATCAAGGTAAAAAAAAATATCTGCACATATATTTACAATAAATTAAATTTTCTACAAAAAAGGTATCTTAAAAATTTTTTGTCAGACACGCCGTTTTCGAATAATCAAGCTTCAGACATTGATATAGTTTTTAGATTTATCTTCTTTATTTTGGAATTTTCTTAACTAACGAACAAATAAATATATAAAAATGATCAATATAGATTATTGAAGGGAATTTAATGTTCTACAAAAAAGGTGTCTTTAAGTTTTTACATGAAATCACTTCTTCAAAAGTTATTCACAATTAAGGTTGAAGGAAATATTGAATTATTGTTTTTGAACCAATTTTTTTTTTCACTCATTGGAACAAATTGATGTTTTACATGATCAAAAATCATCATTTTATCAATCTTATCGCTTGAAATATTTAAATTTCATAATATATCCGAACCTATTCTCGATTAACAACCATTTATTACTCGAAAATGTAGATTTACTTTAATATCATTAATTTAAGTTTAATTGTGAATAACTTTTGAAAAAGTGATTTTATGTAAAAATCTAAAGAAACCTTTTTTGTAGAACATTAAATTTTCTTTAAGAATCTATATTGTTTATTTCTATATATTCATTTGTTCGTTAGTTACAAAATTCCAAAATAAAGAAGATAAATCTAAAAATTATATCAACGTCTGAAGCTTGATTATTCGGAAACGGCGTGTCTGGCAAAAATTTATAAAGAGACCTTTTTTGTTGGGAATTTAATTTTCTATAAATATATGTGCAGATGAATTTTTTTACCTTGATTGTTTGACAGCATTGACGCAAAAATTAAAGCACTAATAAAAAATCGAAATTAAAGATGATAGACCTCTTAATATTAATATTAAGAGCTCAAATCTTCCCAATATTTTCTTTTTAATCTATATAATTTATGTAAGGGATGATTGCAGCCAAAAATCGTAATAGTAAACAGTGCAATATGAATGCAGCGATACAATTTTGAACGTAATGGTCTCATATGCTTTTTAGTTGAAATTTTTCAGCCAAATTCTTTTAGCAATTTTGAAGAATCAATTAAATATATTCAAAAAACGTTTAGTTCCAATTGTTTAAAACCTTTGAATGTTTTTATATCGTTCACCAAGTCAAAACATATAATTAAAACTTGATTTGCTACCCAAATGCATGGACGTAATAGTAGTTGCCTATACATACGCAAAAAAAATCAATGGAAAATATTTGAATGCTTTTCATTTTGTTAAACAACTTCATTTGCTATTAAATGTCTGAAATAAATGAATTACGATAGTCGCGTTGATTACACAAAACCCAGTTTTCATCCCTTCATCCCTCGGCTGTCAAGTTTGCACCCTTAAATTGTTCACACGTTGACGAAAACGCGACATCCACATATACACACACTCTTGTCAAGTTGCATTTACATTTTAATGACTTTTGACACACCAAATTGGAATTTGGTACTCACCAAAATGGACAGATCGACAGACTGACGGACACTTAATAAATATCCATGCAATTCGGTAGTTGTAGGTGTCATTCAATTGCAAAGAAAATGCATCGAAGATAGTTTTGTTCACCTGTAAGTTTTTGGTAAATACACGGCAATTATTCAAATATAAACGTGTCAATTTACGTTAGGGGTGGTTTTTTATGTTTTTTTCCATTTTTTTTTTTGGTAGAACTCGTCATTGTATTATTGTGGGGGATGTTGTTGAAAAGATGAATATATTTTCTATGTGCATACATTTGCATTTCTACACAAGCAAACATTCATTATAGACTCGATGGTTGTATGCCTGTGTGTACATATATATGTGTATGTGAGTGTGTTTGTGTTGATTATCAATTTTCTGCCAATTTGGTTTCGATTGTGTTGGCTGCCGTTTCATTCGTACTCAAACACGTACTCATCCCTCGATACTCGTACGCTTACACTCGCACATAATAGAAAATATGTCTACATATATATATACACACACATACATTACCCTCATTCAAGAACCTCCCCACGGACACACCGCAATCATTCATCCCCTATTTTATTGTGTCAGTCACTAATTCGAAATATTAAAAGCCAATATTTAAATCAACGTACCGCGCGCCTGTTGTCGTTATCGTTCTCTTCATTCTCCTCAATGTTGACATTGGCCAAATCAAAGCTCTGCTGCACACCAAAGCTCAACCGAAAAAAAAAAAACAAATGAAGAACGCGAAGAAAAGTTCGCATAGACACAAAACGACTTCATTACAAATGCAAGCGTCGACTACTAAGTAAATAAAATCAGAAAAGTCACAGATTGATTAAGAAATTGCGGAATAAATTATCATTCCACATAAAAGCTTCGGAGCTTTCGCAATCGTACCGCCATTTATTAGTTTATTAATAAAATGTTTCGATGCAAAACCAAGAAGAAAATCAATGTCCTCGAATTTGTTCACTTCAATAGTTTCAAAGCAGGACCGGATAGTAACTTTTTCAGGAGCTTTTCTACGATTAAAAGTTCTTAATAGTTGTTAATAAATCTTCGTTGATAAATCAATAATTAGTAAAACCAATGCAATTGCTGTTTAAAGTCATTGGTTGACATGACTTTTTAATCAAAAAACCCGCATTGAAATTGTTTTCAGGACAAAAATATCAGTCGTTGAAATCTCCGGATTTCCAAACAAAACTATGGTCTAATAGACTGAAAAGCTTTGATGAAATTTATTTAAAACTAGCTGATCCCCGCGACTTCGTCTGGCAAACGTAGGTGTAAATTACATTTTCTTTTTAAATTTGCTACTTATAGTGGTATATGAAATATATTATTTTTCTTATTGCTTTTACGAAGAACATAATCATACCTGAAAACACTATTTTGTCAACTTTAAAAAGACACATTTAATAAACTGTTACTTAGAACAAAACAGTTGTATATAATTATCAAAAAATATTTATAAATATCTAAAAAGAGTATGATCTATTCCGTATACCTACCTCGAACCAATTAATCCGTAAATCAATCACCATCTATACATAAATAAAAACTTTCGTTAAATTCAACAAAGTCAGTCATAATTATGACTTAAAACAGTCAAAAGTTATCAAAACACTCGCCTAGATATTTAGAATATTAGTATAAATCCCATTTCATTGTCTCAACTTGTACACTACTGAAATGTACAAAACTACGGCGAAATTAAAATTTGTTCAAATGCACGAAACCCAGTTCCTCCATAATCAAGTATAACCATTGTGTATCTATGCACTTATTATTAAAACATCTGAATTTCAACTATATAATTAAACCATTTTCATTCAGTTTGCCGAATTTCTCGCTATTCGATATTCGCTCATTAATGTATTTATTTGTGATTACGTATATCAGATTTTCAGGTTTACAATATGTGAAAGCCAAAAAACTTAATGCTCACTTATGAACTTAACCATTTTCAAATATATATATGGGAGTTTAGATTTTTAAGCAGATCCTACGTTTTTGAATCTAATAATAAACCAACATTGTTTTATTTTAAGCGATAAAACGTTTCGTCTATAACGAACATACTTTGATAATTAAACTTTAAATTTCGATTGTTTATTAGACATTATGCCGTACAAACTTTGCCACCATTTTTCACTCTTTTTGAGGAGGAATTATCAAAAAACCCTTTCTTATTATATATCTGCATCGTATTAGAAAAATTCTTTCCATAGTTCACCGACCCAAATATGCATTTATATTGAAAAATACAATGTAAAACAAAAAAAATTATGATCTTTATTTTGATTATCATGACTAAAAAGCAATTCGTTATCGCACATTTTGACGTTGTACATACAAAATTGTTGGAAATAGATAGAAAACGTGGAAGGAAATAAGAATATTTTATATATTTTCAGTTAACAGTAATTGATTGTACATTTTTTCATACAAACTTAGTCACCCCTTTTACTCTTTTAGGGTAGGAATTTTTAAAAAAAAAATCTTATCAGATGTCTACTTCTGAAAAGGAATACATCGAATATTAAAATTGCATCAGTCAGAGGGGATATAAATACAGGATTTTACGTATGCACGGTTTTAAAATCGTATTTACTTAAAGTTTTATTACTATTATTATTATTACAACTACTACTATTACTTTTTTTCGTTAATATTTCCTTATTGAGCAACTCTAAGGGTCTATTTACAACAATTTTGTAAAAAAGTAAAATAAAAAAAAGTTTACTGTAAGATTCGAACCCACCTCTTTATAATTAGAAGCATCAGAATGTTAAATACGTAAGCCATTACGCTATTATTATCAACTATGTGTTGTATATATATATAAAGGTTTATATTTCAAAGAGGCAATTTTTCAAAATTTAAATTGAATTTACTGTGCTTTTTATCTGTTCAACTAAAAATATTTTTACAGATTATTTTCTAACTTTTAATTAGCTTTCCAGTGATATATAACTTATCTGTCTAAAGTAAAATTTTTTGTTTTTATCCCTAGGGAATACCTTCCTTTATTATTTTTTTGGAATGATAAGTAGCCTATAGTCTGTGAGAAATTGTGTTGTATCTTAATACCAAATTTAATTAAATTCGGTTGTTCCGTTCTTTAGTTAAATCGGGACACACGGACAGACAGACAGACAAAAATTTTAAAAATGTTAAATTTGGAATAAGAAACAAATATTTACCCTATAATTAGGTTCAAAATCGAAATGTACAGACAGACGTAAGAATTTTATGTATTAGTATAGATTGAACCTGAAACTTAAGACTTAAATACAAGTAACCAATTCTCTGCAATTGTGGAAGTATACCAGAAAAAAAAAAGTAAACTTAAGGCTTAAAATCTTTAAAAAAAAGGAATGAACTAACCGAGATTTAAAGATTCTTGTCATGGAGTCCTTTTGTCCTTGTCCTTTTGTCATTTTGAGAAAATTCGAAACATTTTTACGCACATGAGAAGTTATATTTATTAGTCATAATTGAAAAAAAGGTTTTCATCCATTGCCATAGCATCTTCCATAAGTTGAAATTTTATACTCACTAAAAGGGGTTGAAAATTTTTGATTTGTTGTCGCCAGGATTTTGGAGTATAAGCCGGTTGTGATGTTTGTATTTTACTGACGAGTGAAAGTATGTACGTTTTGAAATATTGGGAAAAATGTGTTGTCGGTAGAGTTTAGATGGGATGAAAAGGAGATGGGTGGGTGTAAATGAGAATTGTATTTAGCGCAAACACAAAATCAGGGTGCAAATATTTTGATGATCCCGCGTACTAATACACGTGTAGGTGATCCAACACATATCCCGACCAATGTTCATCACAAACGTGTTTGTGTGTTTGTGTATCCCTTCAGCCGTCATCATTTCATTTCATCTCATGAATATTCAACGCAAATCGACCCTCATCTCCAGCCCACCCCACTCCAATCCCCGTAAATCCACAGTCACTGGTAGAGGTACTCCAGAAACCGACTCACTATCTCATCATAGGCAAACGAGGTGTTCCAATTGGGAAAAAAAAAAAATTCTGAAATTCTTCTCGAATAAAAACCGGCAAGATTTGTCGAGTGGTTGTCGGGCGAGAGGGTTGCGAAAAACAATTGCGATGATCAAACGCGTTGCGGCATTCAGCAGATCACCCGTTCGGTGAGGGGGAGGATGAGGATTTGGGTGCGTGTGCGTGTGCCAGAGATATATTAGTGACGTGTGAAACCGACAGCCGGTGAATCAAATAACGGTGGATGTAAAATAATGATGTTGATACTGTTGATGACGATTGTCGATGGTTGGTGGTATGATGGGCTTTGCCGAAGCACACACTACACAGAAATCACAGGGACTATCCGACCAGTCGGCACCGTCCACCCACTATCCACTTTGGCCTTCCATCTTACGCCGCACTCTCGAAGCCTCCTTGTACTCCACTCACAACCCCCATCGCTATGCAAATTTCATGTAAATCATATCTCGTATTCTATCGGGGGAGAGAACACATTGCAAATGTACCATCAGGGTAGTACAATATATACGTGTGTGTTAGCCACGCAATTCGCACAAGACAATCTCTGATTAAAAAAAAATCCAAAATGTTGAAAATCTCCTCGACAGAGATTTCAATCCGTATTTGCAAAATAAAAACAATCATCCCCCCCAAAACACTCACCACACACCCAGCACCCAAGCACCTTGTGTCGTTATCGTGGAAAATAATAATGGTGGAAAAGAGTGCGGATCAAGTCGACAAGATAACAAGAAAGGGAAAATGTTGAGCATTTGATTTGCAAGGACTTTTCATTTACATAATACCTTCTTCTTCTTCTTCGTCGTCTTCTTGCACTCCTCGACTTTAAATCTCATTGAATATGAATTCGCCGCTTGTTTTTATTTGTGTCTTTCGTTTGTGTATTCGTCTCGTTGTTCGAATTATCAACAAATCCACCTGGATCTGAATGGATTTTCTAGTGAACGACTCGCCTGGTTCCAACGTCTTCTATCTGCATTGCAGTTGCGCCACTGGAAAATCTGATTATGGTCCAACATTATGCTTTAATTCTTCATAAAAAAATGATCTACTGTAATCTACTGGTCCAATGATGGTCATTCTTTTTGAAGTTATACTTTTTTGGTGGCGTTATGAATAATAATTGTCTATTATATTGACATTAAAAGTAAAAATTGTATCCAATTTAAGTTATGATTCGATAACGCGGAAGATACCGAAAGAACTACCGAGAAAAGGAATTGCTTAACTAACCCACATTTTCAATGCCGTCAATAGAACAGTTCAGGTTCCAGGGCAATTGAAGATAGCTATTATAATCCTGAAACCTGGAAAACCTCCCCAAGAGGTTGGTTCATACCGACCAACAAGTCTGCTTCCAATCTTAAGCAAAGTACATGAAAAATTACTTCTTAAAAGAATTCACCCAATAATGGAAGACAAAAAAATCCGACCAGATCACCAATTTGGCTTTAGAAATGGTCACTCAACATTGGAGCAAATTCACAGAATCGTTGAAATTATTCGCTATGTCCAGCAAAGAAAATAATACTGTTCTGCAGCTTTTCTGGATGTAGCACAGGCATTTGATCCCGGACAGTTGTTCAAAATCAAAAAAACAATTTCCTGAGTATTTTAACATAATCCTACTAGTCCTACTTGAAAAACCGTATCTTTCAAGTCAAATACAAATCGGAAGTAACGACTCCCAGGAAAATAACAGCCAGAATTCCCCAAAGGTAGCGTACTGGGACCTCTGTTGTATTCTCTTTCCACAGCCGATATGCCAAATATAACAGATGGATTAGTGGCAACATTTGCTGATAACCGCAGCAGATGAATCAAATGAAGTTTCGTTAAAGCTCCAAAATAACCTGGACAAAGTAGAAAAATTGGCAAAAAATTGGAAAAAAAGTGGAAAATAAAAATAAACAACACATAATCTTTACACTGCGCAGAAATATATGTCCACTGGTTACAATGGAAGGCTCAGAACTACCACAAAAGAGCACTTAGATCATAAACTTACATCGATGTGCAAATCAAAAAAAATTGAGAACATTTAAATAAAAAACACAAAAAAATGTACTGGCTAATGGCATCTGATGCACCATTATCACCAGAAAACAAACTTTTTCTGTACAAGGTCATCCTCAAGTCCATATGGACATATGGGATACAATTGTGGAGGATTGCATCCAACTCCAACATTGAAATCCTACAAAGATTCCAATCAAGGACTCTACTACAAATAATCGGTGCTCCATGGTATGTAAACAATAAAAAAATACATGAAGATACAGAAATGCCACCTGTAATGGAGGATAATCAAATAATTAGTAGAAAATACCTGACAAAATTAGACGATCATTCCAATCTTGCAATAAACTTATTGGACAACAATGAGATGATAAGAAGATTACAAAAATGGAATGCAATAGATTTACCTGATAGATCTTGTAACTAAACAAATACTGGTGCCAAATTACTTATATATTAATATTTCACTATATTATTAGCATTGATATTGTTATTATAGATTATTATTATTCTTATTGCTACTGATGATTGTTTTTATAATTGTTGTTATTGCTATAAGAATTATTATTATTGTTGCTATAGATTGTTAAAAATCTTTGTACTTAAACAGCACTAATCTACTGGGACTAGTGCTAACAGGTAATTGTCTATGGATTGAATGCACTTATTGCATCCCCATGCAGATTGTGCAATTTATTTGAAAATAATAAACAAAAATTACCAACTAATGTGCCATTTCAGGCTAATACTTGAAGTTTATTAAGCCAATGGAATTTCAACCAATATTCAAGCAAGTGTTCCCCAGATTTTTGCACCACTTTGAACTTCAAAATTTCAATTTGAGGGATTATTTTTGGTTGACCAGAAAAAAATAAGAGTTAATTGTTCTGATAAAAATGTATACGATATGCATATTTCTTAAAAAATTGGGTCGATTAGAAGAAGTAGCTCTATTGAAAATTCAGTAGGGAGTGAATAAAATCGTAATTAAATTGTAATTTTTAATTATTTTAAGACAGTAAATCTACGTTTTCGTGTAATAAATAGTTGTTAACCGAGAATAGCTTTGGATGTATTATGAAATTTTAAATATTTCAAGCAATAAGATTGATAAAATCAATTTGTCCCACTGAGTGAAAGAAAATTGGTTGAAAAACGAAAAAAACAATTATTTAATTTTTCCTTCAACTTTAATTGTGAATAACTTTTGAATAAGTGATTTTATGTAAAAACGTTAAGAGACCTTTTTTGTAGAACATTAAATTTTCTTTAAGAATCTATATTGTATATTTCTATATATTTATTTTTTTATTAGTTACAAAGTGCCAAAATAAAGAAGATAAATCATTAAATTATATCAATGCTTAAGGCTTGATTATTCGGAAACGACGTGTCTGGCAAAAATTTTCAAAAATACGTTTTTTGTAGGGAATTTAATTTTCTATAAGTACATGTGCAGATAATTTTTTTACCTTGATAGTTTGACAACATTGACGCGAAAATGAAAGAAATACAAAAATAATGACCAAAACCATTGGGTCAAATTTTATTCATTCCGTACTGGATTTTCCATAAAGCTTCTGAAAATTTGGTAAAATTTATCAAAAGAAATTGGTTCTTTCATTTTGAGCATTTGAACCCTTGCTTTTTCTGGTCGACCAAAAACTATCCCTCCAAATTAAAATTTGAAGTCCAAAGTGGTAGAAAAAACGTAGATTTACTGTCATAAAATAATTAAAAATTACAATTTAATTACGATTTTATTCACTCCCTACTGCATTTTCAATAAAGCTACTTCTTCTAATCGACCCAACTTTTTAAGACCAATGCATATCGTATACATTTTTATTTGAACAATTAACCCTTGTTTTTTTCTGGTCAACCAAAAATTGTTTCTCAAATTGAAATTTTGAAGTCCAAAGTGGTAGAAAAAACCTCAGGAACATTTCCTTGAATATTGCTTGAAATTCCATTAGTTTAAAAGAAACATTGGCAGTTATGAATAACGTGTGTGTGATGTTTGTACTAATGAAATTCAAGATTTTAGTATAATTTTCATACAGTTTTCCCCAATTGCTTGGTATAAGTAAAAGATTTGGCATAAGAAAAGAAAAGAATTTTAATTAAAAATCTATCGAAAAGTTTTCAACAAATAATTCCCTAAAAAGTACTCATTTTACTTGGACTAAATCCCTTGATTTTTATCGATGTAGGGGTTGATTTGTGTTTGAATAACTTTAATAATTTATTTCAAGCGAAGTCATAAATGAAAGGAAAGCAAAATCAATTGAAATTGTTTTATTTCCTATCCAGTAACTTATCTTGTAATATACCTTTCGTCCCACATATATTTATTTATATATATATGTGTGTGTGTGTGTGTTTATCGAAGCGCCAATCTTACTATAGCAGTTATTTGAATATTTATATGGCACATTATAGTGTAATATATATATAGATATATATGTTTTATGTAGAAATAAATAGACGCTTTCTCATTTGAACAAATTTATTCATTAGTATGGCAGGAAGGGTGGGAACATGGGAGCTTAACGTCCTTCGGGAGCATTTAGTGTCGATTGTTGCGAGCGATAAAGCCTTTTAGTTTAGTTGAGAAAGATTGCCTTTCTGGAAAAGTTATTACGGCCATCTTCGCCAGTAGCAGCAGCAGCAGCAGCAGCAGCAGCAACAGCAACAGCAGGAGCCATTACCAAATTAGTTGTTTTATATCGGAACAAGACAACAACGAATGTGTATAACGAGTTTACGTCGTCCCAACCCCAAAATCGGTCCCTGGAACTTTACGTTCCAGGGAGCGCAACATCATGTCTACACCCTCACACTCTATTACACATAATTCGTGTAACAAATCTTTTACGATAGCGGATCCAATTGTGAGAGAATTGTCAACGTTCAAAGGAAATGATTTTCGTTGGTTGTTCGTTAGTGTTTTTATTTGTCGACGTAAATATTCGTCGCTAAGGGATGAGACGAGGCCGTGAACCGCACGGTTCACAGCATAAAATTTAACCAAATTAAATTAATTTCTGCAATTATAAAAATTAGATTTTGTCTCCGACACAATACATTTATGGGTCGCAGCTCTTAAATTTAATGAACTGTTTGTGTAAGGGTAACATTTGAAAGAGATAAAAGATTTAAGGGTTGAAAAAAAGAGCGAAAAACATTGGTGCTTTCTTAACGATGAGGTAAATGATGCACATTGGTGTAAATTTTGCGTGGAACTACAGATTCATAAAGGCAATAATTTTTATACAAATAGTAAAAGAAAAAAATAAGCTCCTCACTGAAAATGGACCTAAAATTGACGACTAGTTTTCCACCTTAAACTTTGAACTTCAAATATTTCCACAGAGGAAACTCAAAGCCGAGAATTTCACAAATTTTTATGTAAACTTTTCCTCAACTAATTCAGCGATTTGAAAATATTTGTTTTAACTGAAGAGCACTATTACTTCCAGTTATCGATAAAAATGACATAAATGGGGGTGATGGGGGGAGGGATTACTACATAAAACTTAATTTTTAAGTTTTCTGCTAAACGACCGGCTTAGTTTACCGCGTGTTGGACTTGAAGAATTTTATGAATTTTATGCCCAAAACTTTACGGATTTACTGAGGAGGAAGTTACGTCTAACCCACCAAACAAGGGTTATGCACACAACCTCTGCAATAACGGGAAAAATTGATGCACTTTTGTGCGGACATAATGGCATATGTTGCACACAAATCATAAAAAAAATTTGCCCAAAATTTTAGATATATCAAAACATGTACGATATGTTTATTATTAGAATAGTATATTTTTTCTTGATATACTTAAAAAAAAAATTAGCACAAATTACAAGTAATTCCCCTGTAAATTTATACGAAAAATTTAAAGCTCTCTTGTGAGAAAATGATGACACTTATTGCACACAAACTTTAAGAACAATTGACCAAAAATTATAATTTACTAAATTATTAAAACGAAGTAACTAGTTTGAAAATAATACTTATGATTAGTTTTATGGTTTCCACGTAAAAATATCCATGAAATTTGAACATAGTGATGTTTCCACATCTCAAAAAAAATTCAAAAACTTTCATGACATCTATGTATGAAAAATTTGATGCACTTTTATGAGAACAGTATGACATATACTACACACAAAATACAAACACCAAAATGCAATTATTTGTGACACATTTGCGAATGTATATCATAAAATATAATATTCTTTGGTACGTGAACTTGGCAATGAATTCTTCCTAAGCCACTGGACTTAATCTGGTGACATTTTCCGTATGTATTTTAGGGTGGAACCCTGGATGATTTAGATTCACAATTGGAGTCTATTGGTGAAAAAAGTGAGAAATGGTGACCAATTTTATTTAAACAAGAATCCAATTTTCAAATTTAAGAAAATACGTTAAAAATGAAAAATGAATTCCACTTAATACAAGTGACAGTGTGTAATGTTTGTAATGTAAAAATAAAATCACTATTTTACTAAATAATTATCGTTGCTATTGATATTAAATTCTAATGACTGTGCAATTTGATTTTTAAACCTCATCCCCAGGGTAAGTATTTGCTTTAAAATTGATCCCCTCATTCCAAATTTACTGTTTTAAAATTTTTGTGTCAATCTGTATGTCTTCTTTTAATTAAAGATCTGATAAACTGATTTTTATGAAATTTGGTATTTAGATACAATACAAGGTTCTACTCACCAAAGGCTATTTATCATTTCATAAAAATGATAATCCCCAACGTACAACTAAGGGATGAAAAAAAATGGTTTTTAGAAAACTTTTCTGATACAATTTTAGAATGGGGTGAAAGGATAAAGTAAAATACTATAAACCAAAAACATCTTAGATGAATATTACTGGAATCCCCTGGAGGGTAAGAAAAATAGATAATATGGAAGAAACCTTACGAAACATACGGATTGGAGAAAAAATTTTCAAGCAATTTTTTTTTGTTTTAATAAAGTGATAAGTTACAATTTTTGCTCAATTGTTCTTGCAGTTTGTGTGCAAAATGCGTTATTATGTTCTCACAAAAGTGCAACAAATTTTTCGTATAAATTTAAAGGGGGTGTACATGTAATTTGTGCTAATTTATTTTTGGGTAGCTATTATAAATAACAAGTTAGGGTACTATGTACTATATATAAACATAACAAACAATCGTACAAAATGCTTTGGTATATTTAAATTTTTTGAGCAAATGATTTTTGTTTGTGATTTGTGTGCAACATATGTCATTATGTCCTCGCAAAAGTGCATCGATTTTTCGCATATATGCATAGTAGACAGATTCAAAAAAAAAATGATGATTTTTTTTTTCTTAATTATATCAAAAATATTGTTGGGAATGACAAAAAAAATCCTGTGAAAGTTTAAGCTCTTAATATTAATATTAAGAGGTGCCCCATCGCAAATTTCGATTTTCCATTTAAATAACATGGGACCAATATTCTCTTGCACTTTGGAATTTTATAGCTCACGGTGGTGACAATATTTCGGAATGATCAAGGTATATTCTTGTAGAAAATTAAACGATCTACAAAAAAAGTCTCCGTACAAGTTTTTGATATATTTATTCCTTCAAAAGTTATTCGAGGGCAAAGTTGAACTAAAGAGAAATTTAAATATTTTTTCAATTTTATGACGCAACCATCAATTTTATGAGAAAATTTTATAGGACATTTTTTGTAGAGCATTTTTTTTCCTATAACTTATCTCTATAAAAGTTTTTGATATTTTTCACAGGTCCTAAGTTATTTAATTAAAATAAAAAAAAAATATGTTAAAAATATAATAATTCAGGGAATTTTCAGTTTAATGCTAATAACTTAGGACCTGTGAAAAATATCAAAAACTTTTATTGTGATAAGTTATAGGAAAAAAAATGTTCTACAAAAAATGTCCTATAAAATTTTCTCATAAAATTGATGGTTGCGTCATAAAATTGAAAAAATATTTAAATTTCTCTTTAGTTCAACTTTGCCCTCGAATAACTTTTGAAGGTATAAATATATCAAAAACTTGTCTGAGACCTTTTTTGTAGATCGTTCAATTTTCTACAAGAACATACCTTGGTCATTCCGAAATATTGTCACCAACGTGAGCTATAAAATTCCAAAGTGCAAGAGAATATTGTTCCCATGTTATTATGCGCCACCTCTTAATATTAATATTAAGAGCTCAAACTTTCACAGGATTTTTTTTTTGTCATTCCCAACAATATTTTCGATATAATTAAGGAAAAAAAATCGTCATTTTTTTTGAATCAGTCTACTATGCATATACGCGAAAAATTGATGCACTTTTGTGAGAACATAATGGAATATGTTACACACAAATCACAAAAATCATTTGCTCAAAAATTTAAATATACCAAAGCATTTTATACGATTGTTTGTTATGTATATATATAGTACATACTTTAACTTGTTATTTATAATAGCTACCCTAAAATAAATTAGCCCAAATTACAAGTACACCCCCTTTAAATTTATACGAAAAATTTGTTGCACTTTTGTGAGAGAATAATAACACTTTTTGCACACAAACTGCTTAAAAAACACAAACTGCATAAACTGCAAACTAATTAAGGAAAAAAATATTCATAATTTAATGCATAATATGTTTGCTTATCATTTGCTATGTGGGTTAATATGATAGTTCTAAACACATAGTTGCACTATTTTTATATCATTTTCGTAAAACAGAAAATAAGTTAAGAAATACGATATTTAAATTTTTTTTTCGAAATTCCTGTTCGGAATTTATTCCGCATTTAACTTGTAATAACATTGAGTGATCCCCCATTGCTGCGGCTTAAAATCTCTTTTAACCCAAAACGAATTATTTGAGTTTTGTTGCCATGTTTCGCTTAAGATAAACGCATATAGGGATAGATGGGGTGGAAATTCCCTCACACATCCCTGACCTAACACGTTGTTAGATATGATAGATGAAGATTGATTTGATAGATTTGAAAATCTGCCACAATAGAGCGACCGATGGAAAACAACCAACCGAGGGATAGATGTGGGATAGATATCGAAATTGGCTGAGGATTTTCCACACATTTCGGCATCAGACACACGGAATTTTCCTTCTGCAAACCTTATTAATATTTATACGGGCGATAATGAAGTTTCTAAAGTCGAAGAAGACGAGCAAAAAAAAAAAGAAGAGAGTTTTTTCTCGTTTTTCCACGTATACTTCTTTATAATCGAATTGGAGGAACGATGGGCGTTGATGGCATATCGCTTTGATTCATGCTTGAGCTTTTAGATGACTGTATATGTGTTGGTTATATTTTCTTAAATATTCAGAAAAACATCAAAGAGATGTTGGAAATTAAAAAGTTTCTCGTTTCTTGTTTGACAGTGCTTGTCTTCGTCGGGGTGGTGGTGGTGGTGGTGGTGTGCGGTAATGAGTGCGACAGTCTCTCAACGTTGGATGGTTCAATTTCTTCGTTATTAGAAGAAAATCTCATGAATTTTTATTAAGCTCATTGAATATTTTCTTGCGAAAAAATCAAATGGAAAAATTTAATATAAAATCTCAGATAGAGATGCATAGTATGCAGTGCAGTTTGTTGTTCCCTCATATTACTATAACATCTACTTACTCCCTCGTTAGTTCATTGCATTTCACCCTCGTTTATTTAAACGTAAACTGTTTTTGTGTGGTGTGTAAATTAATGATCAATACACACACACAAGTCCAACATCTATTCCAAATCTATTTTATTGGCAAAAAAGTTTTGTGAAAGTGTGACAGATTTTAAGGGTCGATCGTGCAGTGGTGGGTGATTAGTTACGGACGCCAAAAAAAAAAAAAAAAAAACTATAAAGAAGCGTGTGACACTTTTAACGGCTAGTTGTTGGGGGGGTGCAAGTAGTTGCAAAGGGCTGAGATTGGCATTCGGTTGGGGGCTGATTGGGGGATGGCGGTGGTTTTTCTCGTTCAACAACAGATGGTCAAATGGTTAGGTTCGTTTGGGCGATCCTGTTTGCGACTCGAATAAAACGAATTTCACTATAGAAAACGGCGAAATCGTGCCATAAGGGAAGGCGGAACTGTAATTAATTACTCAGATATTAGTAGTAACAAATTGATGTTGAGGAAATCGTTCCAATGAATTTGTAATAAAAGAAAAAAAAATGTCACATCCATTGATTTCTATTGCATTAACTTTCTGTATTCAAATCAAATGATCTTAACAGTTAATTAAGTAATTTCCTCTCTGAAATTGGTTTTCGACTCAATATGTTCCATCTACCATTCTTGAAACTTGCACAGAGAGCTAAAATTGCTTTAAAAATTCGACCTTACTTTTATTCGCGCATTTTGCCATTGTTGCAGCCAAAATCTTTTTTCAAATCGGTACCCTTTATCAAGTTTATTATTATTTACCTCATTTTCCTCGAAAATAATAAAAACGATACCAAGAGCATCGAAAGCATAGAAATTGAAGCAGGAGTCTTTGTAAAAAGTCTTTATAAAACTTCCTGGATAGTTATTGGCACATGTAAGCAAAGGATTGTGGGGGAGGAGGAGGTGAGAAAGTATTGATTTCTAGGAATCTAGAAATCCAGAAATTCTTAATCGACAGTATGAACATTTCAGGGTTGTGCAATATTATACATCAACCATGTATCATGAGAATTTAACGAACTGGAAATCTGTTTTCCCTGGAAACAATATGTGGCTCCATCTAGTTGTCCAGAATGGAAACAAACAATATCCCTATTCCCCCATAACTACAGTATACCCAAGCTTTGTAAATTACACAGGTTGTTCCATTAGAAAAAAAAATGACGTCATACGAAGAATTTTGAAATTGATCAGTCTGAAAATATGTACGAATTTCTTCTGGATACGTCACGTATCCATCACGTAGCCACCATGAGGCCACCTGTGCATTTTATAAACCTTGCAGTGTACCAACTATGTTGATTTTATTAGTTTCAAGAAGAAAATCCTAACGGAATCGTTTGATTTAATGATTAGAACTAAATTCCAGGAAAACCTTACTAAGTTATGACGTAGAGTAGCGAAAATTATCCTCAGGAAACAAAGAATGGGATTACTTGGATAGCTTTAAAATATGGTACTGAAAAATAGTTGAATTAATTAGTTTCTGAAAGGAAATAGTTTTTTTTCAGTGGATCTCCTGAAAAAATGATGAAACTATCTTGCATTTGGTGCAAAAAGTTATACTCCGATGTACAGATTCTGTTAGACAACAGATGAAACTGCTTCCGACCTTCTTTTGGAAAGTAGTATTTCGGGACTAAATGGGACTCACTAACTACTGGTCACTATTGCCTGCAGAAACACCTGCATACTGTTGATGTTCTGAAGAAGAATGAAAAATAGTTGAATTAATCAATTTCTGAAAAGAAATACGTTCTTTTCCGTGGATCTTCTGAAAAAATTTTTGAAAATATTTAGCATCTCGAGCAAAGGGTTATACTCCGATGTGCAGATTCTGCTAGACAATAGATGAAACTGATTTTGACCTTTTTTTGGAGAGCAACATTTTGGGACTGTATCGAATAACTAAATGGGATGGGAAGAAAGGTGTCTATTTTTCAAAATTCACTGTTTTTCAACTTTAAAAATTGAAATAGGTACCCAGAAAACACAATAAGCTTATAAGATTGGGACTCTCTAATAAAAAGGATTACAAAGTTTTTTGTCTGAGGATCTTAGGAAGAGCTTACCACGCAAATGTAGTCTTTTCAGGGTTGCCTGGTAAGGTCTTAAAATTCGGGTTTGGTACTCCATTTTTCTTGTACAAAGCAAAAGAAATGGAATCCATTGTGGATCAATTGATCCATAAAATCTTTATTCAAAGCAAATAAATTTGCTTTGTACTAGAAAAATGGATTACCAAACTCAAATTCTAAGACCTAACCAGGCAACAAGACAAGAGTACATTTGCGTGGTACGCTCTTCCTAAGATCCTCAGAAAACTTAGTAGGTAATACTTTTTTTGGAGAACCCCAACACTACAATCTTATAAACTTATTGTTTTTTTCTGGGTCCCTATTTCACCTATTTTAGTTGGCAAAACAGTAAATTTTGGACGAACTTTGAAACTTTGACATCTTCCTCCTCATTCCCTTCAGTCATTCGATACAGTCCCAAAAGATGGTCGGAAGCAGTTTCATCTAACCTCAAGAATTTGCAGGTGTTTTTGTCGGCTATAGTGACCAGTGGTTATTAGGCCCGTCACTAATCTAACAGAAGTTCTATTCAGTAATTCACCATTTCAGCAGTTGGATTTCGAGAAGGATTTCTCACTATCCTTTATTCCCCAAGAATGATTCGTAAGAACCTACTTTTTTACCGCTAACTTTGCCAGCAAGAGCACTGCTTCTGGACCAGTTCTGACCACTTGCACGTGGAAGGGTCTCAAATTTATTTCTGGTCAAAAAGCGAAACTCAAATCCTGGAACTTGAAAAAAGTTATTCAAGAAAACAGGGCATCCAAAATTTAAACTGTATGGATCGATATTATGGGTAGTTAGTGGGTAGTAAGCAGTCCAAGAAAAAGGAAGAAGAAGATCTAAAATCGTACGTCTTAAAGAAAGAGGAAAAGACTATCTTAAAAACAGGTACAAAATCAAATATGTCTACTTCGATAACAAATGATAGGTAGTATTGAACTAAGGCTTATAAAATACACAGGTGGCCTCATGGTGGCTACGTGACGTATTCAGAAGAAATTCGTACATATCTTCAGACCGATTCAAATTTCAAAATTCTTCGTATGACGTCATTTTTTTTTTCTAATGGAGCAACCTATGTAATTTACAAACCTTGGTATTGAACAAGTAGGATTATAAGATGATTAATAAACAAATAACGATCGAAACAGTAAACAAAACTAACAAGTGACTAAAAGAAAAAAAGTGTTGGCAATATTGAAACTAGGTTTCGGTAATTTAATGCATAAATTAAAAAGCCCTCACCACCTAAACAAAGGGTCAAGTTCAAAAAGCCAAACTATATCCCGGTAGTCGACGAACCCTTTTCTCTGTTCGTTCTCCTTTGGTTTGGTCTCTCTCAATTGTTTTGTTCCAATTTCAAAAAAAAAAAAAAAATTGGAAAAAAAAATCATAAAACTCTCTCATGTGTCGCTCTCTTTGGTTGTCTCTTCTATTTATTATAATTTCTAAAGAAACACATAATATAATACAATGTCATATGCATACAATAGCGCGAAAGGCTCGACTCGAGTCGCGCTAGGGCACGGCTTTCAAAACAAAACAAAAAAAAAAAACAACTAGGCATTTTTGTTTTTCAAAGAAAAGACGATCGTAATTCGTAACACACATGTGTGAAAACAAAAAAGCGACAACCAGTAAAATTGTTAAAAGTTGAAGATCGTTGTCATACGTTTGATATTTTTCATTGTTTTTTTTTTGTTTTTTTGGAGACAAATGAAGTGATTGAAAAAGTGTAATATTAGGGATTTATTTGAGGAATTTATTTTTGCGCGTTTGGAATTGAAGTTGCGTGGTGGATGTGGAGAGGTGTGAGAGGATGGTGGTTAAGGTGTATGGCAAAAAAGAATTGTTGCGACGAAAGAAAATGTTATATTATTATAATAGTGAGCGGCGATTTTTCGAAAGGAAGAAATTGGTGTTGTGCTGTTGGACGGTCGAGATGCAGACCTAACGTTGTGGGTTGGCATTGTACACAGTTTGTGTAGGAGTTCGAGTCGTTTGCGACGAACCAATGATGATTCGTTCGTTTTGATGATGATAGGCGGAGCTGAATATGGTTGGCCGAGATGAGAAAATCTCAGCAAAACTCTCACTCGCACGTTTCTCGTCTCTACTGTGCTATGCTGTCGTATAGGTGCTACACATATATATATATATATATATGTACGACAGTGGATATATAACATATATATATATATGCAGCATACTTACTGTCGAATACGAGTCCAACACATTACTTATATGGCGAATTCTTTCGAGACGTCTGATTGCAACACGACGCCGCCAACGACGACGTATCAGGTGTTCTCGTTCTATGTAACCCTATATATCCACCGCAATTCCATTTGTACATTATATACTACTACTGGCTTGCTTTTTTATATGTTGCCCGGTTTTACTATTCGTTTTTCGTTCGGAGCCAGTCTTGAATGCCCCGGCCACCCGAAGGGGGCCGGGGACCCATTCCCGATCCTGAAGCGTCCCATCAACATCCTAGCGCCTCATCTCATTCCCTCCTCCCCCCCCCCCCGTCAACCACCCAGCCAAGCTTGGCCTGGCCTGGAAAACCATCGTTATATCATCGTCGTCATCTATTATCATGGCTCGAGTTCAAATGTCAAAATTTGTAATTCAAACTAAACCATCTCTCTGTAAATGTGTCTATATATGAGTGCACACACACACACACACACACTTCATGCTTGCTCACCATTATGGCTTTTACTTTGTCTTCTGCACCTCTTTGGCTCACTCGATCGTTTTTGCTTCAACTAGACTCAACCGCAAGAAAAAAAAAAAAACAAACCAACATTACTTTCTAGAACATTCAATTTTCCTAATTGCTTTCCAGCATTGGATGAAATATTCGAAAAAAAAATTAAGCCTTTGATTGTCGTCTTGAGCATACTTAAATAAGGAGGAAAAATAAGGGATTTTCTTTAAAAATTATTGTCAAAATTTAATGCGGAAAAAGTCAAAAATTTACTGAGGAGTAAGTTACGTCTTACCCCACACATGGTATGCATACATGTATTTGAATTTTGCGCGAAAAAATTGTTGTAGTTTTGTGAGGGTATGATGACACTTTTTGCTCATAACCTGCAGGAAAAATTTCCGAAAAATTAAAATTAATTAAATCATAAAAACCAAATATTTTTTTTTGAAATTTTATAACGTAACTTATATTTTAAGAATTTCATGCTAAAATTTTTATGAATTTTGAACTAATAAAAGTTGGTTCACACTCAAACCTCATAAAATAAGTACGGAAAATTTGTTGCACTTTTGTGAGGAAATAATGACATATACTACACACAAACTACAAGAATGATTGTGCAACAATTTGTGAAGTTTTTCAGAGGTTTTATTTATAATTTTGACTTTTAAGCATAAAATGCACCAATTATTTTCTGTTTTATATTCTCTTAAGTATCTTTTTTACAATCTTGATTGTTGCAGTTTTGTGGGGCTATGATGACACTTATTGCACATAAACTGCAGGAAAAGTTTCACAAAAATTAAAATTAATTAAATCATAAAAACCAAATATTTTTTTTTGAAATTTTATAACGTAACTTATATTTTAAGAATTTCATGCTAAAACTTTCATGAATTTTGAACTAATAAATGTTGGTTCACACTCAAACCTCATAAAATAAGTACGGAAAATTTGATGAACTTTTGTGAGGAATTACTGACATATACTACACAAAAACTACAAAAACGATCGTGCAACAATTTGTGATGTTTTCCAAAAGATTTATGTAAAATTTTGGCTTTTAAGCATAAAATGCACCAATTATTCTCTGTTTTACATTCTCTAAAGTAATTTTTTTACAATCTTAAATGTTGCAGTTTTGTGGGGGTATGATGACACTTATTGCACATGAATTGCAGGAAAAATTTCCCAAAAATTAAAATCAATTAAATCATAAAACCAAGATTTTTTTTTTTTAGAAATTTAGAACTTAACTTGTATTTTAAAAATTTCATGCTAAAATCGTCTTGAATTTTGAGCTAATAAATGTTGGTTCTCACTCAAACCTCTTAAAACAATTACGGAAAATTTGATGCACTTTTGTGAGAAAATTATGACATATACTACACACAAACTGCAAGAACAATAGTGCAACAATTTGTGATGTTTTTCAAAGGGTTTATGTATAATTTTGAATTTTTAGCATAAAATGCACCCATTATTTTATGTTTTACATTCTCCAAAGGGTCGATGTAGGGGGAGGGGAAACGAGGGCCGTGCCCCCCCCCCAGAATATTTTTGTGTACTGTGGAGATTCCATAACAGTACATACTTAGAAGCAAATCAAATTATTCAAGTTGTTAAAATATATGAATAAAGTAACAGAAAGAATATTAGTGAAACTCTAGTCTATTTCTGGCAGAAATTACGATTTTTTTTCGTGATCCCTTTCACATGCTCTTGCAAATGAAAAATTATATTGCACCCCCCCTCCCCAGAAAAAATCTTGAATCGACCCTTGTATTCTCTTAAGTATTTTTTTTTACAATCTTCTACTAGTTGAATCCTTTCCTCAAGGGTTGTCTATCTATGGTATGGCTTTTCGAATTGGGGTTGTCCATTCTTTGTTTCAATACATCAAGAATCACAATTCGTCTTCTTCCTTTTTGTAGGGTTATTCCAAATTTCTGTTCGACAACATCGAGTATAATATTTTTCTCTCAAATGCACAAAGATCTTTTCAACCCTTCTACGTTTGAACTAGATAAGTCCATTTCATTTTTTCCCCATTCTTTTCCAGCGACTTATTGCAAAACTTTCCAGATATCTCCTGTATTTTTTTATTTAAATCTTGGGTTCTAATATACCAACATTTTTGCAACTCCAAAGTTAAAGCTATAATTTTCCTGTTTAAAGATTCTTTTAACTATTTCATGAATATTTTAAGTGTAAATATTATATACGTCGGTTTGATCGAAATTTTGGTTTTAATTTACCGAAACTTTAGTTTTTTTTTTGCGAAAAATACAATCTCTTACTAGAAAAAATTGCAGGATTGACTTTTTATATTTTTATAGTTCTAAATCCATGAATGACATTCTTTGACCAAAATTCAGCGACGTGTTTATGAAATTATCTGCATTTGAGCTTATAAGCTTTTATTATTTGCTTTGATCAACTATCTAGATTCCTTGATCAATTTGAACTTAGTTTATCACGTAACAAAGACCATATTACGCAACCGAAATTGATAAAAGCTCTACCATATGGTATTTTTTTTTTCGAAATTTATTGAACAATGAAACCTTAAATTCAGAGGACTGATCATAAAAGAAAGCTTTTATTAAATGTATTTCTTACATATTTTACTGAGGCGTAAGTGATAGGTAACACACACATCAAGCTACAGGTGCGCACAGGTGCCTTATGGGGAAAAATTATGGTCGAATATGTGGACATAATAACGCATAATGCACACATAACTCAAGAATATTTACATTAAAAAAATTTACACTAAAACATGTTACATGCTTGTTTGTGATGTTTGTATTTCTTTTTTATTACATTTAACATATTATGTATCTCATTTTACTTAATTTTTAGAAATAAATTTTTGACACTTTCAAAGGTCTTTCAAAGGATTGGAAATTATCATCTTACAGATATCAGTAGTTAAAATGATTAGGCCATAAAATATTTTGAAAAAGAATTGGAATTTTCCTTATATCTATGTATAAGGTAAATTATTTATTCTTATGTGTGCACTTGTAGGCATATCTAGCACACAAACAACAATACAATACATATTATACGGCAATTTGGGTACTTTTTAACACATAATGAAAAATATGATATAAAGTTTTCTGATATTTACAAATTGTAGATTCATCAAATACTCAAGTTTTAGCTATTAGGGGATGGAATAAAATAGGGCTATATCTATGGAATAAAATTTAATATTTTCTTGGTCAATTTTGTTTAAATTTATTCATGAACGACGATTTGGATCAACTTTTTATACAAATGCACTTGATTTTTCTCAAACTTTGTGACCAATTCTGTTTTGTAATAATCTTAAAATTTAAATTTCAGAGATCTTAGAATTCTTCTTATTTATTAGGCAGTTCAAGCATTTCTTCTCGACCATCCATCATAAACTATCCAACTACCATTTCTTTTGATTTCCTCATAAATAATATTAATTCCTTCACTAACTAAATTCATTAATTTGATTTTTTCTTATATTACCGAGTCATAAATTTCAAAGCTTTCAAGATAGAGTTCTAATTTTTTGAGCTTTTGAGCAATTAAAAAAAATCAGTTTGAGTACTTGGAAAATCTGAAAAGCATAAGGATTTGGTGATTAATACGGACAAAGATGTAAACAAAATGCATTTAAAAGCGCCACCCCAAAATCAAGATTTTCCCATTCAGCTTCCAGATATTGTGCATTGTGCATTGTGCATAATATTCGAGGGAAACGCCAACAAAGCAAAACACCAGCGAGGGATAATACATTAAATGTGCTGCGTTAGAATCTCAATTAATCACGAGAAAAAAAAATTGCCTGACCTTTTTTTTTCCTCTGAACTTTCTCCGTTATACTGGGCCAAAGTTTTTATTTTGATTGGCTCTGGAATTTCTCCGATACGTCAATCCTGTTGATCAAATTGCATCGCAATTAAATGCCTCCATTTAATATCCGTAAAACGAAAGGGGTCGCAAATTCCAATTGCCATTTGCCCATAATGAATTGAATAAAGGTTAAGTTAATTTGGAGAATAAAAGCGAATTGCATTCGAATTAAAATATCGCCTAATCTAGACAATGTCTCCGGCCACCCCTTTTCCTCCACTGTGGGGTGGCAATATAAAACACAGCGTGTGTGCATTGCATTTGCCAATGCCAATAAAATTCTTCGACCGAGGGGAAAAGACGAAATGCTTGAATTTTCAACATAATTTTTTTTTGGATTTTGATAAAAAATTTGTTAGTTTTTTCGATAGTTTGGGGTGGGATGGGGGGACGTGGTCGGTTAGTCTGTGTGTCGGTGTGCTGTTCTTGTTTTGATTGATGGTTTGTGCGACCGCCGCCAGCCGTGACTAAATTGAGGGTATTTAGGGGTGACTTGGCACCATCACCACTACCACCATATCCATCCATCCATTCACCATCATCAACAACAACACACCACCCTCGTCATCCCTTCAAATATATACAATTATATCAAATGTATACGCTCTATGTGTGGGATATATAAAAGAACTAATGTGACCGATAGGGGAAGAAGCAAAATATAGGGTGGTCGATCAGGGGTTAGTTTCGATATTTGAGGCCAAGGGATGAGGATTTGCGTGATGCAACAATAGAACTGAATCGAAAAAGAAAAAAAAAACTTGCTCCATTTCACATAGCGAAATTGTGCCGAGAGCTTTTTCCGAGCTTTGTTCATATTTTTGCGACAACTAAAAGAAAAATACGTTAACACATACAAAATATGAAATTATATTCATATAAATGTCGCTGTAAAAAGTTTTCGAAGCGATTAAAGTGGGATAATGACCTGTACCGGGGTGAAGAGGGTGTTGGTGGAAATAATTAATATTAATTAGCATATTAATGGTGATATTCGTTCAGCCATAAAAGTCTTATCTGCGTCACTTACATTTAAACTCTTTTCTTCAACTTAATTACGAAAGAGAAAAATCAAACAGGTTTCACTGGCAAGGGATGAAAAAATAATTGTTCTTTGTAAAAGATTTACGTGGGCTTGATTCTACTTTTTTGTTACGTTTTTCAACCAAAAAGCTCATGATAAAATTATTATACTTTTGCCAAGTGTTGGCTCAATTTTACCAAAAATTAAGGTAAGTTTAGTAGATCTTGTACCAACAATTGATCGACAAAGAATTCAAATTTTTTGTTGCACTAGTTTAATTTGCACGAAGTGTTGTTATTTAAATTTGTCTTGACAACAGGTTGTATGGACTTTTTCTCCGAATTCTGTTTTTCGGCGCTAATTTTGTGGGGAAAAGTTGATGAAAAACCTGAATCCTCGTCCATCATCGTCAACACACGAACCTGGCATGCGTCTAAGCCCTAACATCACCCACATTGAGAAAAACCGGCATACAACCCTATACTTATCCTTTTAATAATATGCAAATCCCTATACATGAAGGGTAGTAGTTATAACCCTCCCCCGATTTGAATTGTGTCTCTCCCCCAACAATAATATAATATACACATCACAACGACGAAGAGATATTCCGAATCCCAAGCCTTGGTCGTATGAAATAAGAAGTTGAGGGAAGTGTGGAGGGATGAACAGGGATGAAGAGGAATATTTGCCTGTCACCAATTCCACATATACGCTAGATATATATTTTTTTGTTGTATTATACTTAATTTTGTTGCATGTGTGTATGATCAATCACATTAGAATCGTATTGTTGGTTAGGCCAAATCCACCCTTTGTGTTCGCAAATGCACACATGAGGGAAGGGTGGCAAACACAGCCGGGCACATCGATGCAATATTTAAAGATAATCAAATTGACTCACTCACTGTATTTGGCCGCGTGTATTGAAAATCGTTTCATTTCGTCTTTTTTAATTTTTAAACAATCCTCTATTGATGATGGGTGTTGGAAGTTGCTCTGCATTTTGTCTGCGTGGCCTTTCCACCCCAGCCCTTTACTTGTGTGCATAGAGTTTCGGGGGGAGGGAGGGAGGGAGGGGGATGATGTCAACGTGCGATTTTCAACTAGTGAATATACTAGAGAGAAGAGTGGATGGAATTGTGCGGTTGATTGTGATGCCAAGTTTTGACATAGTCATTTTACGTATGAGTGAATTTTAGCGATTCACCACCAGATAGACAGGCAGTGTGGCAAACAAAATTCGTTGAGTGAACAATAAATACAACACATATGATCTGTTATCACACTGTCGCTGTTCAATAGGATTTGCTGGTTTTATAAAATGGAACCACAATTAATTCAACTTGAAATTCTTAGGTACTGTTCTAAATTCGTCGCCTCGAAGAGATTAGAGTCGAGTCGAGTCGAGTCGAGTGTGGTGTGCGGTGGACGACAATGTTGTCAGGTCATTTGTGTTTATGAGTCTGATTTCCGATTTTCCACATCGTCGCCCATCTCTCTATTATTTTCGATGAAATTATGTCTTAATTGTTTACGAGAGTCGTGCAGAGACGAGACGACGACGAGAGAGAGAATACGAGAAACATAAATTGTTAACTGCGTAGATTTTACATGAAATCCTTCACCTTTCGCAAGAATGCCTCCTGCTTGCCTGGCAATCAACCCTCGTGTCAAATTCTTGGCTCAATACAAAGACAAATTTCTATTGAATTTGTCAGAGGTTGACCCATTTTGACGATTCGAATTGAACAAAAAAGTTTCACTAGTAAAACGTAAAATTAGATGAAACTGTTTTCAATATGGACCAAAGATTCTTGTCTTTTTGATTGCCATATCCACGTTTAACTTTGCTTTTATTTTATGTCATTTTTTTTTATTTTCAAATAAATTGCACAATCTGCATAGGGTTGCAATAAGTGTATTTAATCCATAGACAATCGCATGTCAGCACTAGTCCCAGTCGATTAGTGCAAAATAGATTTTTAACAACCAATAGCGACAATAACAATAATAGTAATTCTTATAGCAATAACAACAATCAACAGTAGCAATAAGAATAATAATAGTATATAATAACAATATTAATGCTAATAATAATGATAAACATTTTAAATCTATTGCATTCCATTTTTGTAATCATCTCAATGTTGCCCAATAAGTTTATTGCAAGATGGTTGGAATGATCATCTAGTTTTGTCAGGTATTTTTTACAAAACCTTTGATTTTCCTCCTTCACTGATGGCATTTCTGGGTCTTCATTAGGGTGATTTTTTTTTTACTTTTTTTGGTCCCATCGTGAAATTTTGTTGAAAGTGCCAAAAAAAAAAAAATCCCTGAAAGTTTGAGCCTTTAATATTAATTTTAAGTCCTCGACCAAGACGTGTAAAGATTTCCCATTGAAAATACACGGAAACTCTGATTTCTTATTTTTAAATTTCTATAGATATCAGCGGCATTTCATGGGATCGCTTTTACCGAAGATGGTTTTTTCTCAGAATTAAACGCTCTACAAAAGTGCCCATTGCGACAAAGTCGTAACTCACACCGGTGAGGTTGTACGGACCACTGAACCACTGATTTTTCCATAAAATTCGCGTTTTTTTTTGCATTTATCTCGTAAATAACAAGCGCTACGGAAAAATTATAAATAAAAAAACTTGTAGAGAATTTGATTTCCTACAAAAAAGTTCCTGTAGACCAAATCGCGAAGATCAATATAAAACGAGATATTAAACCTTGAATTTTATGGAAAAATCAGTGGTTCAATGGCCCGTACAACCTCACCGGTGTGAGTTACGACTTTGTCGCAATGGGCACTTTTGTAGAGCGTTTAATTCTGAGAAAAAACCATCTTCGGTAAAAGCGATCCCATGAAATGCCGCTGAGATAAAGATTTATAGTTTGAAAAATTTTGATTCAAAACTCAATTCCTTTAACACCAAAGCTCGTGAAGAAGAAATTACGACGATAATTAAACATATAGCCACTACTAATGGATACAACAGCTCAATCGTAGACAAAATAATTTCGAAATTTACTAAAAAATCCATTCTTCCAACTCCACCAAAAGAAAACAAAAAAATATAACATTTTACAATCGCCAACTTCCTAAAAAAATAACATCAATATCGCATTTTCATCAAATAACAATATGATGAAAATTTTTAAGCCATTGGAGAACAACCAAATTACAACGAAAAATAAAACCGGAAATATAAAAAAAATATGTGGTTCCTGTGAAAAATTCTATATTGGCCAAACTGGTAGAGCTTTCGGAACAAGATATAAGGAAAATACACCAAAGAATCATGTCATTGGTTCAAATCTATAAAGTTTTAGTGACAAATTCACTGATTGGCCGAATTAAAGATTGAGTTTTGTACGGTGTGTTATGATTGGCCCATGGATTCTGCGCCATAACTACAGTGCCTTGATTTGTACAAAGTAAGCTTAGGATTTCTCGTTTAACGTGACTTTTGAGTACAGAACATTTGGAACGGTATTTCTTTCGATTTAAAATTCATATATCACAAAGAAAATGATTGTTATTTAAATAATTTTTCTATACAACTCTTAATTATAATCCGGAATTAATATTTTTCAATTTAAAATTTACTTTTGACGGTGAAGATCGTTGATTTTGTAAGGGCCTATTTTTCTTCGCACAATTAAGACCTTCGGTCTTAATAAACATCCGTAAACTGAGAACCATAAAAATGTTTTCTTATCATATTTTGGCAACTAATTTTCTTATTCTAATTTTGATTATTATCGCGATCAACGATCATTGGTCTTATTGTTTTTAAAGCGAAACTTTGACTTACGATTTGAAGTCTTCGAATGAAGTCCAATAACTTTCTTTCACTGTTCGCATTTATGTTTATGAAGGTTGGAAAACTGCTTTCCACCAATTTTAATTCCACAATTTTACTCCTCCAAAGTGAGTTCCGGTATAATCTCTTCGACAACAACCTCAAATTTTACAAAACACCTTTATGACGAAAATCATCAATGCTTAAATTGCGAAACAAATTTTATGCCACTACATATTTGCAAAAAATAATCACATATGAACACCCTGGAAGAACAAATTATATAAAACAAATGACCTATATGAAATTTGTTTACAATTGACAAAATAATTATTATCTGATGATGACAGTCAAAAATTGTTGAAACGCGTCGTAATAAAGAAGAAATTGAGTCTCATAAGACATATATTATTATCCATCAATTCCTCAATTATTTCACTTCAAACTAACCACATTTAAGGGATGACTTATAAAAAAATATTTTTCAAGAGTTTGAAATATATTATAACAGAAACATCTGCAAGATTTCTATCCCCTGATAGTTTGTATCCAAGTATTTATACAAAAAACCATTTTTTAAGGTTGGCTGTTTTCTTAAACTTCCTAAATCTTTAAACTTGCATCATTTCAATAGAGTGAAAGGAAATTGAATCGTTAATGTAGTGGAAAGTGAATAAAACACTGCATACTTTTTCTGTCGAAAAGTTTTACACTAACGCGTTGAAAAATGAGGATTTTTGTTTGACCTACATGAAAGTGCTACATATATACTCCCATATCCATGGACCACTCGTACAGTTCTACACTTTACCAGCCACTGTACCAGCAGATATTTAGATATGAAATAATTGAACGCGTTTCATATAATTCCCAATGAAAATTTTGAACAGCGTACACAAGTTAATTAAAGCCTGTGATGGTGATACTGCTGCTGCTGCTGCTGTTGATAGAAGTGAAACTAGGAAAATGTAAATCCCGCAGTTTATTTCCGAATCAACAGAGTGAGAGCGAGACGTAAATATCTAATAAATATGCACGAGTCGGGCGGGGGATGAGGGTGATGTAAAGATGGGGGAGTTTGGTAACTACCTCTCGGCTTTATGCTACACTGGTCACCGGTAATTAGCACCGGCATTCACAGCCACCTTCTGAAAACCCACCGCGAATACCATCAACCCTTACGCAGCCCACCGCAGGGACCAGTTTACATTGGTTTCAATTTTACAATAAGTAAGTAATCCGGAGTTAGTTTTTTTTTCGAATTTTCGAAGTGAATCTTTTTCGATTTGAAAACGCGGTCATCCGTTTGGTCACGACGGTGATGTGCGTGATGCGGCGGTTCGATGAGCACCAACAGCAGCAAACGGAACATCGACTACTTCACGATATTTATTCCAAATTACTGTTATTATAAATTTAAGACACACGCACACATCAACCTCTGGTAATCACACTCGTGCCTTCAATTCCATTCGAAACAATCCACTCTGGTCTTCTGGTGTGACCAAAAATCCACCAGAATTCTCTTTTGCCAACGCGATTTATATATATATGTTATACCACCGATTTATTGTACCGAGCCAAAGAAAATGGGGTTCAGAAAAATTGAAAACTCTCACGAGCCAAGTGAGTCAGCGAGTCGGTGATTACTGCCCGTGGGATCGCACGATTTGCATAGATCGATAGAGATCCATCACAAGAGTCAAACAGCATCAATCTATTAATAATACAAGTACACACTCATCTTCTCAAAACATTTTTTTTTTTTTCCCCCGTTGCAAAATCTCATATTGCAAATACGTTGCAGTTGATGCATTTTTTATATTCTCTTTAATTATTAATAAATAAAGTGTCGGTTTATATGTATATGTATAATAACACTGGCATACCTATATGGGAAATCAGCAATGCGGATTGCCGCAATGAAACACTCATCTCTCACACATTGCACTCAAATGCAATTCTTAATTGGATTTTAATGATAATTAAACGTCTCGTTGCATTTCCATTGCACTCTCGCTAGATACACTTGAATGTTATTATTTATAAATACATAATATTTGAGTAAAAGTGTTTGTTGCAAGAAAACTAGAGCAATTAAAAGGGTATTGGTGAAAATTTCTTATTCGTAAAATTTTCTTTTTTTCCGCATTAAATAACTACTTCGGTATAGTAAATAAGATTTTCACGATTTTCCGGTCAATCACACCCCTTTGATATTCCAGAATTACAAAAGGGAAATTTTAAAGTGTTTTTTCGTCTTAAACCTTACCCCTTACCAAAAAAAAGGTACAATAATTTTGTTAAAAAAATAAATTTCTTAATACAGTGGCGTGAAAATTATTAAACTCAAGGCAACTCAAAAAAACTACATTGTTGTTTTTAAATGTCATAAATTTAAAAGTTACAACAATTCTACTCATCTAATATTTTTTGTGGTACTCTTCATTGTTTTTAAATTATTTTTCTCATCCTGGCATGCTCTATACTATTTTTTTTATTTATATTTTACTATGATGCCAAATCTTAATGGATTCGGTAATCAGATTCACCCGTGTAGTAAAAGTTTATTTTTTTTTAGTTTTTTCTTCATAATAGCCCAAAAATTTTCTATGGAATCAGCATCAGGACTATTTCCTGGCCAAGAAGGCACATTAATGTTAGAATTTTTGAGGAAATCCATAACTTTTTTGGGCTTTATAGCAAGGAACTCCATCCTGCATAAAGATAAAATTTTCTTCCGGAAACAACTTTTTAGTTTGAGGGGCAATAACCTCGTTTCCAAGACTTGTATATATTGGTCTTGTCCCATAGTACCTTCTACAATGTATATCCTATTGGTATCCTTTGCTGACATGCAGTTCCAAACCATAACTGATGTTGGATGTTTTACAGTCTGGGCGAAAGAAAATAAAAATCTTCTTTTGAGTCTAATAATTTTCACACCTCTGTACAAATCTTTTTCCGGTCCATAAAATTTTGAAACATTTTGATTTTTTCAAAATGCTTTGCCAAAAAAAGCATTAAAAATGCATAGACTAGATTCTGCATACATTTTTACTGTTTAGAACAAATTTAAACGTTTAGTTTAAAACAACATAATTGCCTTCCCATGAACTTTAAAGTCTTATGCATTTAGTTGGAAAGAAAAAATTATATTTGTCAAAGCTTTTCTGAGATTAATTTCTTCACTAAGGGTCATTAATTTTTGAAAATTGCTTTAATTAATTAAAGTGGAAACTTTTAAGAATACTTTAAACTACGTTTGATTGAAAGTATCTTCGACTTAGGTAATTTTTAATAGATGAATAATTGGGGAATTGAATTAAAAAGAATGTCAGTGTTTCCAGGAGAAAAATTTCAAATTAATTTTTTGTACCTTTGGAGAGGAAGTATGTGAAGTTATTTCTTTTTCTTTTAACATTTCACGTCAATTTCTTCTTTTATAAGTGGACCCACAAAAGAAGTCACAGATTTGCACTACCTATCCTACAAAGATGTCAATCAAGGACCCTACGACAATTAATTGATGCTCCATGGTATGTAAACAATAAAAAAATACATGAAGATTCAGAAATGTCACCTGTAATGGAGGAAAATCAGAGATTAAGTAAAAAATACCTGACAAAACTAGACGATTATTCCAACTGAGATGATAAAAAGGTTACAAAAATGGAATGTAATAGATTTGCCTGATAGATTTTTCAACTAAACTAATATCCCATTAAATATTTGTTGACAAATTATTATTTCTTATTTTTATTATATACCTTTCATATATATAAATTGACTATCTTGCCGTGCGTCCGTGTAGAATGGGCTATGCGCATACGCTCTGTTATCCTCACTTACGCATTCAAAACGTTGGTAAGGGTACTCACTCACTAATGTATTTATTTGTGAATACGTATTTCGGATTTTCAGGTTCACAATATGTGAAAGTCAAAAAACATAATGCTCACTTATAAACTTAACTTAATCTTTTCAGATATATCTACTTATCAGAGTTTAAACTTTTAAGCAGACCCTTAGTTTTTGTTTTTATTAATAAATCAACTTTGTTTTATATTAGGCAGTAATAATGTTTCGCTTTTAATAGACTTTGATTGATTATTAAATTTGAAATTTCGATTGTTTATTAGACGTTATGCCGTACAAACTTTGCTACCATTTTTCACTCTTTTAGGGGAGAAATTTTCAAAAACCCTTTTTTATTATATATCTGCATCGTATAAGGAAAACTCTTTCCAAATTTCATCGGCACAAACGTTGCACTTATATTTGAAAATACAATGTAAAACGAAAAAAGATAATGACCTTTTTTATGTTAGTTAACATGATTAAAAAGCTATTCGATTTCGGACATTTGGACGTTGTACATACAAAATTCTTGGAAATAGGTGGAAAGTGTGGAAGTAAATTCGAATATTTTATTTATTTTCAATAAGAATAATTGGTTTTCAAATTGTTCTAAATACCGAAAAAAGGTTAGTGTGGAAGATTTTATATTTGAATTGACAGTGAAATATATGGCAAAAAATTGCTACCTTACTGCTTTTCAGTCGAATATATAATTACTCCAGATCACAACCATTGGTTCATAAAATAAAATAGATTTTTAAAAAGTTTGATTGCTGAAAAACGAACCAAAATTTAAAATCGTCTATTTGGTATAAGTACTACCATAAGTATTAAACTTTCATATTAATTTAGTGAAATGACGTTATCTAAAATGATATAAATAAAAACACTTATATTTTATTTCTTAATATAATTTTATATAAACTTTTTTTTTTGTATTAACAACACTATGATTATTAAATTTAAAATTTCGATTGTTGATTAACTACATTATCTCATATTAAATATTTTATTGAGATAAAACCTATAGTTGCGAATGCAACGGGTAACTACTAGTATTTTTATAAATACTTATATATTGATGTTTCACATTATTATTATTATTATAATTATTATTCTTATTACTACTGTTGATTGTTGTTATTGCTATAAGAATTACTATTATTGTTACTGTTACTATTGATTGTTAAAAATCTTTGTACTTATACAGCTTTAATCTACTGGGACTAGTGCTTACATGTGATGGTCTATAGATTGACTTCACTTATTGAAACCATTGCAGATTGTGCAATTTATTTGAAAAAAAAAATATCCATTACCTATCGCAAAATTTTTTTGAAAAAATCAAGAAAACCATGAGATTGACATCTCCCATTTGACATTTTCCCATGCAAATGTCAAAATGTCGCAAAGTGTCTCAAAAAATTTGCATTCATTCCCCGAATCCAACGATAAGTTTCGATTGGTGCGACGTCGAGGATTCACAGATTTGCGCACCATCATGGAATCGAGTGCCGAGGAAAATTTCGTCGAAATCACAACCACCACCACTACCACCACCAGCAGCACCAATGATCTACAACCGCGTTGCAATGAACCAGAAACAATCGATCCACAAGACAATGTACCACACGAATTGCAAATTTTGCACGTCAACGTAAATTACCAAAGCGAAACATCGTCGATGGAGGAACTGAGCAGTGAGGGCAGCGAAATTTGCAGCACTTACTTCGACCCGGAAGTGAGCAGTTTGACGGAAGTGGCCAAAGTGGTTACGATGGACCTGAATTTGGAGGATCACACTGCAATTGAAGAGGCGCGAACTGGCACCAGTGCACGAACGAGCGGCTCAAACGATTCGTTTTGGCAACGAATGCGAATGAATATCGTTTCGTGGTTCAATAAACGTCAATCGTAGAAAACAACAACAGCCGACGGTCACAGGACACAAGCAGCTTTCCAAGCTTGCAAAATTGACTAACTTATTGACCTAGAAAAGCTTTAGGTTTTACATTCAAATCAAAGACTCAAATTTCTCGTGATGCAAGTGAATGCGGTGGTCAGTGCCATTTTTTTAAATAATTTCTCCAAGTTTTTCGTCGTTCAAACCAAGACGAAGTCTTGAGATAATCGAAACGGAAAAATGAGAATTGATATGTGATAATGATCGATTAATTCTTAGAAATATCTTTTTCTTGATGTTAATATAAAAATTGTTGATTCTTGATGCGTGTGCGTATGCCGTTGATCATTAATCGAATGAAAAACGATTTTGTCGTAATGGCCAACGTTGGTTGGCGCCTATTATCGCAATCGCAAACAAGTCAAACGAGCCACCGATGTCTTCGTCTGCTCCATTTAACTGTGCTGCTTTTTTCGCGATATTTAAATTTCATTTTCCGTATGATTTTTTTTTTGTTTTGTTCCATCCGCGACTACTTGAACGACACGTGGCATGTATTTTATCATTTACTTACGTTAGAGTTTAAGCGAATTATCTTAATAAATACAATTTGTAATTAAACAATTAGTTGAATAAATGTGGTACTATTTGAGAAGTAATCGGTTTTGTTGGTTTTTCTATATCTATACTAATATATAAAATTCTTACGTCTGTCTGTAGTCTAGGGTGATTTTTTTTTGACTTTTTTTGGTCCCATCGTGAAATTTTGTTGGAAATACCAAAAAAAAAAATCCCTGAAAGTTTGAGCCCTTAATATTAATTTTAAGTCCTCGACCAAGACGTGTAAAGATTTCCCATTGAAAATACACGGAAACTCTGATATGTTATTTTAAAATTTCTATAGAAATCAGCGGCATTTCATGGAATCGCTTTTACCGAAGATGGTTTTTTCTCAGAATTAAACGCTCTACAAAAGTGCCCATTGCGACAAAGTCGTAACTCACACCGATGAGGTAGTACGGGCCACTGAACCTGATTTTTCCATAAAATTCAAGGCTCAATATCTTGTTTAATATTGATCTTCGCGATTTGGTCTACAGGAACTTTTTTGTAGGAAATCAAATTCTCTATAAGTTTTTCATTTATAATTTTTCCGTAGCGCTTGTTATTTACGAGATAAATGCAAAAAAAAAACGCGAATTTTATGGAAAAATCAGGTTCAGGGGCTCGTACTACCTCACCGGTGTGAGTTACGACTTTGTCTTAATGGGCACTTTTGTACAGCGTTTAATTCTGAAAAAAAAAACCATCTTCGGTAAAAGCGATCCCATGATATGTAGCTGAGATATAGAAATTTAAAAATAAAATATCAGAGCTTCCGTGTATTTTCAATGGGAAATCTTTAAACGTCTTGGTCGAGGACTTAAAATTAATATTAAAGGCTCAAACTTTCAGGGATTTTTTTTTTTTGGTATTTCTAACAAAATTTCACGATGGGACCAAAAAAAGTCAAAAAAAAATCACCCTAGTCTGTACATTTCGATTTTGAACCCAATTTTAGGGTAAATATTTGTTTCAAGAGGCCCTTATTTCAAATTTAACATTTTTAAAATTTTTGTCTGTCTGTCTGTATGTCCCGATTTAACTAAAGAACGAAAAAACCGAATTTAATGAAATTTGGTATTAAGATACAACACAATTTCCCATAGACTATAGACTACTTATCATTCCAAAAAAATAATAAGGGAAGATATTCCCTAGGGATGAAAACAGAAATTTTTACTTAAGACAAATGAGTTATATATCACTGGAAAGGTAATTAAAAGTAAGAGAATAATCTGTAAAAATATTTTTAGTTGAACTGATAAAAAGCACAGTAAAATCAATTTAAAATTTAAAAAATTGCTTCTTTGAAATATAAACCTTTATATATATATATATAACACATAGTTTATATTAATAGTGTAATGGCTTACGTATCTAACATTCTGATGCTCCTAATTATAAAGACGTGGGTTCGAATATTACAGTAAACTTTTTTTTTATTTTTTTTTTACAAAATTGTTATAAATAGTTCCTTAGAGTTGCTCAATAAGGAAATACTTACGAAAAAAGTAATAGTAGTAGTAGTAATAATAATAATAGTAATAAAACTTTAAGTAAATACGTTTTTAAAACCGTGCATACATAAAATCCTGTATTTATATATCCTCTCTAACTGATGAAATTTTAATATTCGATGTATTCCTTTTAAAAAGTACACATCTGATAAGATTTTTTTTTTTAATTCCTACTCTTGTAGAGTAAAAGGGGTGTCTAAGTCTGTATGAGAATATGTAGAGTTAATCAACAATCGAAGTTTTGAATTTAGTAAGTGTAATTAATAAATAAATAATTAATTAATAATAAGTTTCTGTTTTTGTTAATTCATTTTAGCTACAGCATTTTAAATAACGTCATTTCACTTAATTAGTATGAAAGTTTAGGTAGTAGGTACTAATACCAAATACCAAAGAGGCAGTTTCTAATTTTTGTTTGTTATTCAATAATCAAACTTTTTTAAAATCTAATTTTTATGAACCAATGATTGTGATCTGGAGCAATTATTTAATATTAAGGGAGCAATTTTTTGTCATATATTTCATTATCAATCAAAAAATAAATTCTTCCAAACCAACTTTTCTTCGGTATTTAGAAAAATTTTAAAATCAATTATTCTTATTGAAAATAAATAAAATATTCTTATTTCCTTCCACGCTTTCTATCTATTTCCAACAATTTTGTATGTACAACGTCCAAATGTACGAAATCGAATTGCTTTTTAGTCATGATAATCAAAATAAAGGTCATAATTTTTTTTGTTTTACATTGTATTTTCCAATATAAATGCATATTTGTGTCGATGAAATTGGGAAAATGTTTTTTTTTTACGATGCAGATATACAATAAGAAAAGGTTTTTTGATAATTCCTCCTCTAAAAGAGTGAAAAATGGTGGCAAAGTTTGTACGGCATAATGTCTAATAAACAATCGAAATTTAAAGTTTAATTTTTAAGGTATGTTCGTTATAGACAAAACGTTTTATCACTTAAAATAAAACAATGTTGGTTTATTATGAGAAACAAAAACGTAGGATCTGCTTTAAAATTTAAACTTTAATATATTTATATATATATATATATATATATATATATATCTAAAAAAGGTTAAGTTCATAAGTGAGCATTACATTTTTTTGGTCTCACATATTGTAAACCTGAAAATCCGATATACGTAATCACAAATAAATATATTAATGAGCGAATATCGAATAGCGAGAAATTTGGCGAACTGAAAGAAAATGGTTTAATTATATAGTTGAAATTCAGATATTTTAATAATAAGTGCATAGATACACAATGGTTATACTTGATTATGGAAGAACTGGGTTTCGTGCATTTGAACAAATTTTAATTTCGCCGTAGTTTTGTACATTTCAATAGTGTAAAAGTTGAGACAATGAAATGGGATTTCTACTAATATTCTAAATATCTAGCCGAGTGTTTTGATAACTTTTAATTGTTTTAAGTCATAATTATGACTGACTTTATTGAACTTAACGATAGTTTTTATTTATGTATAAATGGTGATTGATTTACGGATTAATTGGTTCACGGTAAGTATACGGAATAGACCATACTCGTTTTAGATATTTATAAATATTTTTTGAAAATTAATTGATTATTACATAGAACAATTTTATTGTTTGCAACAGTTTATTAAATGTGTCTTTTTAAAGTTGACAAAATAGTGTTTTCAGGTATAATTATGTTTTTCGTAAAAAATAATAATTTTCATATGCCACTACAAATAGCAAATCTAAAAAGAAAATATAACTACACCTACGTTACGCAGGACGAAGTCGCGGGGATCAGCTAGTTTTGTATATATATAAGTATAACGTTGTTTCTCACGTCACGTTGTGTCGTTTTCGTTCGTCGACAGCGCACGTAAACGGCTTAGTTTAATGATAATGATGATGATGATGATGACGCTGGTAATGGAAACGACTTGTGGTTTCTGCATTGGGAAAAGAAGCTACGCTTGATGAGCAATTAATCATCACTTAGGTTTCATAATTGCACTTTAATGGGGAGAGACCTTAACACTTGCGAGCTGGTTCGTTCGATCGTTTCGTTGCGCCCTTAAAACTTGTCCGCTTTATTATTTTCACGTATCACTAATCTTTGAGATTTTATACAAAAAAAATTTATATGTAATCCTAACATACAATGTCTTCTTCAAAGTTACTGTATTAGTGGTTCTTTGAAAGGTTAATTGGATAATTAACGGAACCTTAATTGGATTAAATGAATCTCAAATCGATTTAATTGGTGTGTTTTTTCGTGCAGTACGTACGAGAAGAAAGTTTTTCCTAAAGTCGACATTTTCGTTGATTAAAAACAGCAATAGCTGTTGGTAGTGGTTGTTGCGGCCGTGTGGTTGGGGGATGCTGGTGGAAGTTTATTCTGGTTTTATAAATTTTCTCGGCACCGTTTCGTTTTCTTTGACTGAACCATATTTCATTATGAAATTAATTTTTCGTCTGCTGCATACATAATCAATGACCTGATGGCAAGAATAGGGGGTGGTGGTGGTGGATGGATGGTGGATGTCCCGAGAAGCAAAGCCACAACCACAAACATGTACACCGACAATACAGATACAGCGTTCAGTTGAATGTCTGCGAGAGAGCTTTTCTTCTCCTATAATTTTCATATTTAATTTCTTTCTAATTTACATCCTTGAATTATGCATTTCGTTCCGCACATCGCTTCGTCTCGTACTCTCTCTCATAACATTGCTGGTCTTCCTCACACCATGTGCGCTGCTCTATCCACAACGTCTCGAAATTTAAATATGATTTATTTATGCAGTTTTTCCGCGTTATGTACCATAGTCTCTTATATAGGTTGGATGAAGTGCCTCAAATGTGTAATAGTTTTTCTAGATGAATATTGCGGATAATAGAGTGGTTTTAGCGGGATAGCAACGTTACGGCTTTGGCAATTTGGAAATTTTCTCGAATGCGTAGCAGTGTGGTTCCCGTGGATGTTATAGGTGGCGTTTTATATGTATTGGCAGCTATTTTAAATTGTATGAAACATACATGAGCTGTTTGGGGTGGTTTGGTTGGTTGGATGGCGTGTGCCGCCTCTTCGGCAGTGGATGGTCCCCAACTTTGGCGCCCCATTCCAGCGCCCAGCCGTGACTACTGCTGAATATATTCAAACCTTGGCGTAGTTTAGTTTACAAATGAATACAGCGATTGAACCAACTTATAATATCAATGTGTAGTGGATGATGATGATGGCGGAGGCGATGGTGGCGGATCGATGGTGGTGGAGGCGACACGTTGCTCTTTGTCGGGCCAACGTTTGGCCGCACTGATGCTGGCCCGTTCTGGCCCGTTCGTCGCCGCCACCGCCGCACAGAATGGCCATATTAACTTGATAATTAGGTGTGTTATCCGACTTGCAGATGAGCGTGGAGGCTTGGATGGAATAAAAAGTGCCTGCTGCTGTTGCCGCCACAATGGGGTGGCAATGGTGACGGCTAAGTTCCGAAGGGATACACGGGGGTGTTTTACTGTTGTAGGGGTACATATCTTTTGGTGTGTGTGTGAGATGGTGAGATGGGCCCCCGCGCCTTGTATAAAATTGAGAGACCTCGATGGCATTCGTACATTTTACAAGAACATTGTCGAGTGAAGACGTCGTCAATAAGACAAACACTCATCTACCACGTGACACCTTTTCCACGTGTGACATTTCAAAAACAAAATAAAAAAAAATCAATTACCTTCTCCACTTCATAATTAAACTTCTTCATATTTATACTGTTTTCTTGGTTTGGTGGAGGTGCCGGTTGTCCTTTCTTGCAATCCCTTCTAATGTTTCCCTGCTAACTTCAGTGCTTCTTTTAATACTTTGCTTTTCCAAAAAAAAAGAAAAACTTTTTTTTTGAATAAAAAAAATGCATCAAGGATTATCGACAATTGTAAAAATAAAAAAAAAAACTTGTGATATGGTGGAAGTGCTGGACAAAGTGTTCTACTTTATCGACTTGTTAAGTAGTTGTTTTCTATCTCATACCGTTTGACTCACTTTTCAAATGTTTCCTTGTTTGTGAAATGGTGGTGGAAAGTTCAAAAGTAGTGATTGTTTTTTTTTTCTCAAAAAAACAAAATTTTGGTTCATTTTTTTTTCAAAAATACTTTGATACCGAGCTTTTTGGTTTGCTTTCATCAAGCTTTTTTTTAAACTTGTTTTCAAACTGCGCATCACACGAATGATGAAAAAACAAAAAGCTCTCAATTCTGCTTCTTTTTCTAGTTGTTTATTTTATTTATTACGTAATTTTTTGGTAATAATCTTCAGAGCTTTATGTAAATTAGAGCTTTTGTCAGTTATATTAATACAATTTTATTCGCAAACTCATAACTATTGAGCTTTATTATTTTCTCCTATTTTTAATTTGAACGAAAGCTCAATGCTTAATTTCAATCTATGACGTCACAAAAATGACAAATCACTAATGTATAAAGGAAATTTTCTTCTCTAGATTCTCGGATTCATAAGAGTGAAACTAAATTTTATAACTTATAAAGCTCTGTATTTTCCTTTTGAAAAAAATGAATAGATTTTCGGAGTATTCAAAATTTTTTGGTTAGGATTACAGTTTTTAAATAGGTTATCTTGATCAAAATAACAAAAGAAAAAGAATTAGTTGAAATTTTTTTTGTTTTGGTTTTCTTTCCTTTTCTTTCCCCTGGTTTTACCCGATACCAATTAAATCAGTTCTCTATAATAGTGTTGCAATTGTTTACTTGAATGTTTTGTTAATCCATAGCCTTCTACTGTTCTAATTTTTAATTAAATGTTGATAATTTGATTAACAAAATTTTTATCCCAAAAGTTTTTCCTCCATTCATCTGTTACACTAACTCAAAATATTGTTTTGTTGCACATTATCAATGATGGATCCTTCAAAACAACAGCTCAGTGAATTAAGGATTCATTTATCTTTTTTTTTTGATCTACCAGTATTCAAACAATTTAGAACAAATCTCAAATATTTAACGAAAATTCGCTAGCCAACAGTAAAAACAATGGAAAACAGAAGACTAAACCGAAACAAAATACATAGTCACAGCCACCTTAGTTGTGGATCATTGAAATTTTAACAGTATGTGTACACTCCTTACATTATTCCCGATTATGTCGAAAACAATATGGTGAACCAAAAAAAAAAAAAAACAAAGCATTAGATTTTTCACTTTATCATTGCTTATGAGAAAATGAAATAAAAATTTATAATTTTTTTGGTTAAAACGCCAAAATTTTGATGAGGAAAAGTATATTACACTTGGAACTTAAAAACAAAAGAAACTATGTGCTATTTCTCTACTGTTAAACCTGATTTTTTCGAAAACTATCAAAGGTATCGAAAAAATTGAAATGACAAAATTTGTTGACTTAATCATGACCAACTAGATTTAAATGAAATAATTTTGAGATTTAAATCTGCTTTTTAATGAGATTAAATACAATTGTTTTTGAAAAAAAAAACGGGTGCGGTTTTAAACTATAATATCGATTTTTTGTCCAACTTTTGTGTGACAATAAGGATGCATTTTGAAACACTTGTTTGAAGGCAAAAGTCTTATAGAGGTCCCCACAACTTTAAGGAAATAATAAAAAATGGAATACATTTTTTTTTTCATAGAATTTATCCTACAATGACGTACAAAATGTTTAAGTTAATGAAGTTGAAAGATTAATTTTTCATATTTACAATTTGTAAAGAAAAAAAAAGATATTTGTTATCAAAATAAATATAAATAAACTTTCTTTTTTTTTTGCATAAAATTGCAATGCTACATTGTTTTTTGTATACACCATTTGTTTTTCAAAGAAAATAACGTTGGACGATTGTTTTTCATTAAAAATTACGATAATTTGCAATAATTTATATTTCAAATATTCATTTTTATTGGTGATATCAATGAATGTAAAAGTAAGCATAAGAATTTAGCTACAATCTAATTACATTTTCAACAACGGTCTTTTGCCTGATAATTTTTTTAATCATTTTAAACGACTATTCCATATCATTAGCTCTTAATTATATGTTGCAGCCATTAAAGTCTTTCTTCTAAACAATACCGCTCCACCTTGGCTGATTTTAAGCAGTTTATGTGCTGTATATGTACAATATAGGCGCTTCCCAAGCCATATAATTAAATAGTACGTGACTCTAATAATATGAGTCGTGTGTGTGGTTCTAGAAGGCGAAGCCTAGAAATGGGTACCGGGAGGAATGTCGAATAGGGTTGTATATGGATTGTCCATGTACTCACTAAATGGACGGATCAATGTCTTAATTAATAAAATAATATTGTTATTAATGTGATGATGATGGACATAAATGGACTCTAAACAAGATTATTATAATTAAATTATTCAATTACATATGCAGATTGAATCGAGAAACTATTGAGAATGAGTGGAAAGGTGGTGTGAAGTCAGGTATGAATTTAAAGTTGAAAAGAAATGGAAATTAATTCAGTTGTAATCAAACCCTTTATAGGGGTTGATGTTAACGAGCTTTTCTTAATTATTTCTGGTATAATCAAAGAAATCTTGGTATATATATGTATATATAAATTGATGGACCGAAATTGAAAGAATAAATGTGGCAAAGAGGTGCTTGAATTAAACGCGTTGCAAAAATCCTCACGCCACACGATTTTCATGGAAACGGAAAATGAGTTGATGACGGTGAGGATTCGTTTCGTTTTGGTGATCTTTTGCGTCCTTGTCGACACTTAAGTCGGATACTCGGATGTTGAGATGAGAAATCGTATAATAATGCGCTGGGGGTTGGCACGGGCAAAATCGGCTTTGGTTTGGGGGGTTGGAATGGTTTGGTTTGGTTCACATACATCGAATCTCTCATACACGTGCCCCATTTGGATGTATGAAATTCAACACATCAGCAGTCAAGTAGTTGGGCGGTGGTTGGCGAGGGTTAAGGGGGGAGGGGTGATGGTTGTCGCAGATGCTGCAGATGCTCGAGACCTGGAAAAACCCGGGACCATAAAGAGCTGTGGAAAAACGCTATATTTAGAGAAGAAGATAGTGGGTTGATGGCTCTTGTATTTGAAAAATGTTAGCTCAACTCTCGAGGACATCTCTCGCTCTCTGTTTGGCCGCTCTAGTGTGTCGTGCAGATGATTAAAACGCGTCCGCCGTCTATTAGAACAAAGATGAAACATTCCCTACCTACCTATATCTGCCATGAAATGTTCGTTGAGACTACCAGCTTCGTGGAGGAAGCGCAAAAAAAAAACGTTCGTTCTCGAAAATTTATTAAAATATATACAGTTTGTGTAAGAGGAGAAATGACGACGACTTATCCTCCGTGTAAAGCTCTTCGTTTTTCTCGATTCCTCCTCCACCAACCATATGCGAAGGAAAAATTTTCTCGCGACCCCTTTTGCCAGGATATCCTTTTGTCGATCCCTTTGGATAAAACGGGAAACATGTCAGCGTTCCATTCAACCATATTCAACTATGTACTTGAAATACGCAAAAATATGTTTAGAAAATTTACTATTTTCATCCCCTTGCACAACCATCCCACTCCAACACCCCCCGCTCGTCAATCTTTTCATATTTTTGAATACATTTAAATTCCGACGAACGACAACAACAAGAATAGCTCTTCATTACACCCATATATAAAAAATGTGAAGCACAAATGAAATTTTCCAAATAGAATTTTTTGAATTGGGTGGCGGTGAGGGGTTTGGCAGTATATTCGAGGGTTGTTTGCATAGTTTGTGTTTTGTGTATTACCTAATAACAGTGACTTATTATTTAATACTTTTAAGGGGGTGCTGCATCAGAGGCAAAGCGGTTGTGTCGTTTTACATAATATAAAAAGGTGCTTTAGAAAAATTAACATAATAACATGGAAACTTGGAGGAAAAGCTGCAAACCTGTAGCGGATATGTCTTTGTATTTAATTTACGAAAAAAACTAAGAAAACTAAGAGACATTACGTAAAAAATTTCCTCCCCCATAAAAACCATATTAAACCATTTAAGATTTTCAATGAAAAAACTTTTTTGTGTCTTTTCATCATTGATGAAATTCAGTGGTGAAGAAAGACGGGGGGGGGGGTGTATGGTTTTGTGTGAAAGAAGGTGGTTTTTACTGGAGTCGATTTTATCTCATCGTTTCCTCCCTATATTGAGCCACTTGTGATATATATATGAGCATAATATAAAACATCACACACGAACTTTTAACACACGGTTGTCTCTTTTTCTTTGTGCTTTAATATGTGTCTGAGGAGGACCGTATTCGCCTCTCAACTGTATCTATTATCATCTATTAGCAGTTTTTCGTACAGTCAGCCAGCTAAGTGGTCCACAATGGCAAAACGATGCAGAATATATTCCATCAAGAAATTGTAAGAATCCAAGAAATATATTTGGTGAGAAATAATAAGTAATTTGGACGAGAAAATTTTCGTGAAGTCACGGAAATATGTTGCAAAAGTGTCATTTGACGTCATAATGTTAGTTTTACTGGCAAAATCGTAGAAGTTATGTCTTGAAAGTGTTTTTTCAGTCTCAACTTTGTAACTTCTTAAATATCTCATTGATTTTCTAAGTCAATTAAACCATGATCTAAACCATCCAGTCTTTTTCCCACTTCTAATTACACATTGGGGGTAAGTAATTGGCCCAAAAAAGCTCACATTTCACTGATAAAGTAGAATTTTTGGACATGAAATTTTTCTTCTAGTCGAAGAAAATCGATTAAGCAAACAAAAATTAGTAACATCACGATAATATCTCTTGTTCTTTTTACAGTAAAAACACCAACAAAATTATAAGTCAATTATAATTAACAAGAAACTCATTACAAACTGTAGGTAAGTGTTTCAATTTTGAAAGTTTAAAGCAAACAAATAATCAGAGAAATGAAAAGAAAATTGTTGAAGATTAATACGAGAACGTTAAACCTCTTCGGCATGAACTTCTAATTTGCTGCTTTATCTCTGCACAAAAAATAAATGGTAGTACTAATGGACTTGGACGCGGCGAAAACTTCCACATCAATTTTTCTGCATATTTTTTGCAATACAAGAGAAAACCATCAAGAATACATTTAGTGTTAAAAGAATTTTTAAGAAGTTAAAGTCGCTGACTTTTGATTTCCATTTTGAAAAAAAAAAATCAATCAGAGAAACCACGCAATGATTTAGTTTGCCTGAAAAAAATAATTGAAAGACTGCAGATTTGCAAGTTAAGTTGTTAAATTTTATAAGAAGAATCTTGGATTGAGCTTTTTCTTTAACTGGAAGAATAGAATATAACATTCATTAGGCCATAACTTAAAAAATGCGTTAATTTTTAAAAGTGTTTCCCTGATTTCTTTAAACATCATTCGAAGATCTATATTTACTAATGGTAAGCTTGAACGTCTAATATTCAGGATTTAGTACAATTTTTTTAATATAAACAGTTTCTTCAGAATAAATAGCATTTTAAAAAATGTATTTTGGTGCACCAAATGCACCTCATTGTGCTTCTTAACTCTGTGAAGGTGCCCTAAAAAATTTATAAGTCATTGATTTGAGTTTGACTTATAATTTTTTTTGCAGTCTTAAGAAAATCATTTATAAGCCAAGGACTGGAAGATGAAGAGTAGATAAAGATTAGCAAATCTGAAGATATTTCGAAGTTATTATTTAGCAGGAATGCAGTTTAAAATTTTATATCATACCTGCAATTTTATAACACCAAAGATTAAAACAGTTTATGAGGAAAATCAATGGATTATCTTCTAATTTAGTTGGCCAAAATATATTATTGCTCAAATTTTTACCACCTAGTTAAAAAACAATCTTCAGTGAATATTTGTAGAATTGCAGCAAGAGCATAGTTTATAATTTTATTATTTTAGATGCTTAAATTGCTTAAGTAACAAGCATTTTGTTACACTGATTATGATATGTTGACAATTAAAGAAAAAACAATCATGAAGAGTTATAATTTTACATGTTTCCCACAACTTCCATAGTATTTTAAAGAGGGGGAGGGGAATGATTTAAAGTTCATCTTTTACAAAACACCTGTTTTTCTTTTTCTTTTATAACTTAAAAAATTTTTATTCTTGACAGTATACTCTCCTGTAGAGTTGAAAATATATTAAAATTAGTACGTTTATTCCCATATTATTTGGTTTTAAATTTTCATGTATCAATCTGCCCCATTTCCTCGTACTAATCGGATTGTCCGATGTTAATTATTATTTTTTTATTTAATAGGGTTCACATTGAAGTTGGTCTCATTTAAATTAAAAAATTTGAATCATCTTCTAAGGGTGGACAATTAGGGGTTGATTGATGTCCTGTATACTCACTTTGAAACAAAATTCTTTATCCCAGCCATAAAAATATGGTACCTGAAAATTTTTTACACAAAAGTGTTAAGAGTATTGAGAACTTGCTACTTGTAAGCTGATTGTATTTTGAATATTTTTTCGGTATCGGAAAATCGTGAAAAACCGGTTTGAAAATCAAGTAGTGGAATTTCTGTCATTTGCGAATTAAATTTTCCAAGTAAAATTTCCCTAAAATTGCACAAATTTTCCGGAAAACAGCAGAAAAGTTTGTTTGAAAAGACCGATTTTTTTTACATTCTTACAGCCAAGAAAATTAATAATCACGATATTTAGGTAAAATATTTCAACATAGTTGTTAGTATTCACAAAAGAATTTCCCGGAGAGCTAAAAAATTTTCCCAAACAGAATAATTGAAGATAAGCACTTAATAACTTTGCCTGATTCCAGCTAATTGAAAATGTAAAGCAATTTGAAAAAAAATAAACACTTTTGAAAAGCCAGTCTTGGGAATATTAGTCGGAAAATTCGGGAAAATTATTTTGGAATTTTCTCAAATTTTATCCTGAATGACTTATAAAACAACAACCAGCAATGACGAATAGAACAAAAATCAAAGAAAATTCACCAAAGTAGTGGAATAAAACACGTTTGTGATGTTTGTAATTATTTTTTTTAAATTGGTCTTGAATAAACTTTTATACCAAACTTTTGTGTAATTAAATAACAGATAAGTTTCTGAAATTCAATGCCTCTTTATCTAGCCTTCCCATGAATTTAATGAATTCTTTGTTTTTGAAATTTATGTGTGGATTAGATTTGGAATTATAGAATTGTGGAAAAAAATGAGAAATTACATTTTGGGGGTTGTAAAGTTTAGTTTGGGGGTAGGTAAAATGTTTCAACATAGTTGTTAGTATTCACAAAAGAATTTCCCGGAGAGCAAAAAATTTTTCCGAAACAGAATAATTGAAGATTTTTCAAAACACTTAACAACATTGCCTGATTCCAGTCAATTGCATATGTAAAGCAATTTGAAAAAAAAATAAACACTTTTGAAAAGCCAGTTTTGGGAATCCGAATCAGTCGGAAAATTCGGGAAAACTGGTTTGGAATTTTATCCTGAATGACTAACAAAATACTACCAGCAATGACAAATGGAACAAAAATCAAAGAAAAGTCATCAAAGTAGTGAAATAAAACACGTTTGTGATGTTTGTAATTATTTTTTTTAAATTGGTCTTGAGTAAAGTTTTCTACCAAACTTTTGGGTAATTAAATAACAGGTAAGTTTCTGAAATTCAATGCCTCTTCAGTTAGCCTTCCCATGAATTTAATGAATTCTTTGTTTTTGAAATTTATGTGTGGATTTGATCTGGATTTACAGAATTGTGGAAAAATTTACGGGGTCATAAAGTTTAGTTTTGGGATTCATATTTGAACGGATTATGTTTTAAGTGTCCAGAAATTTTATTTTTAGTACTGCAAAGAAATTGTGGACTAACTATTGACACTGTGTTTATTTTTATATTGATGGTGCAATATTGCAACTGGCATTTTTTTTGTTATTTATGTTTATTGCTAGTCTTGATTCAATTGTGCAACTTGAATCTGTCTCTCAATAAAAGGGAAAAAAAAACCGAATGTAGGGTGGAAAAATATTTTCCAAAGAAAAATATGATGTCACTTCCGCAACAGTTTCTCATTGGATATGAAATGATCGTCACTTCCTCTCCACTGGGTGGTCTCACCATTCGGTTTCGTTGGCGTCATAATCAAAACAGCGTTTTCTTCACGCGTCATCATCATCATCATCATCAGCATCAGCATCATCATCACTCCACATTCTCATGCTTCTGTTATCACCATCGAAATGAAAGAAGGCAAACATTGATGATGGTGAAGCCGTATGTCGTCTCTGTATAAATATGTATGCGATGTCCTAATACCATACTTACTGACTTATTGGCGTCATCATTTTCTTATCATCTCATACCGGATAATTTTGCCATTTGTTTTATACACTTACATAACTAACAGGAGAGGAGTGAATATTTTTGACGTTATATAATCGTTGGATTCACTCACGTTTTCTGCGCGGAAATAAAACTAGGGGGTGGGGGGCGTTTTTATTTCCACATTTCTTCCAGTCTTTGCCACATTTTTATTACGTCTGCGGATTGTATTTTTGGAGGCAACCCGCAGAAAAATGGGCACTTGCTTCAATGGCATACTCTTAGAGGCCACTATTTATCTCTGTCCAACCTGGAAAATGTGTTACAATTTGAAATAATGAAATGGAGGGTACAAGAAAACGAAAAGGGTGTAGAATTCGTTTTCGTATTCTCGTATTCGTACTCGTCTTCGTGGTCGCCTGCTTTATTCGGGGTCATCGCATAATCAAGTAACGAAGAAGAAGTTGTTGTTGTTGTTGTTGTTGTTTCCTAGCGGCCATTTCCAAGTTTCTGCAGAGAGAGTAAACTTGCTCGGAGAATTGCGCTATATACTTAGGTTATATCATCGTTTGGTATATAAGAGAAATCTATAATTTATCTAAGAGTTTTTGTTGCCGAGGACACGCCAACGACAGACAGACATTCTTCGAGAGGGTGAGTTGTGGCAGACTCTCTCCCCAATCCCAAAACCACCCTCACTCACACATCTCAAGTGGCCTACACTTCTCGTCTTCGTTTCCACACTTCTAAATTGAATTGATGTTATGTAAAATAATAAAAACCGGGAATAAAAAAAAAAGGCTAACCACCACCACCACCACCACCACCATATATCGTCTTATGCCAACCTCAAATGGATTACATTGTATATAGTAGTTTTCCTCCCCGTTTCCAAGATTTGTACATAGTACAAGGGATGTTAGCGACAAACGCGCTACAGACACAGGTGGCTACGCGCGCAAATTGGAATAATATCAAATAGGCCATGGCCGTGGAGTCGTTGTGTCATTTTTTCATTGAAATGTCTTTTGTTTTTTAAAACAATCGAGTTCAAATGTCAATACACATAATATTTTGTATTGGATACAATAAATGAAGCGTGTTTTCGAAAAAATAAAATAAAATACCAATTTCACATGTGTTTGTGTACCCCGACCTGAAAGACTCACACACTGCGATCGCAATGACTCACGAAAAATATAAGTCAAAGGAGCGCAAAAAAAAAAGACGCTCGAAATTGAACAATGGGGAGGGTGCAGGGCCATGAACTTGCTTTTTATATTATGAGTGGCGCGTTAATTCCTTTCTCAGGTTATATAGCTTAACCTCCCGTAACCTCTTCTTGTACTTTTATTTCTATTCACAATAGCTCTATATCTGATAGAACCACTCAATTTTGTTTAATTGATACCGTCAAATGTTTGTTGAAACAAAAGAGTGTGTGATTGTTTTCACTTGCTTCAACCAAACAAATGAAAAAAATCTTATTTGGAAATTTGCAAGCCAGAATTATGGCAATTGTTAACAATTGGTTGAAACAACAAAATAAAAAAAACAAATGAAAACAAGTCGTTTCGTTCTTTTGAATAATTGAGTAGCACGACTTTAACGATATTCAATGCGCGATGAATCGCTTATCTTCAGAATTGAGAGTTTTTAACTTTTTTCCAAAAAGAAATTTATGTTTACGTGTTCCAGAAAGATTTGCTATCGATAAGCTTGGAATTGTGGAACTTAAAAGTTTGTTAAAAAATAAAGCTCTCATAGATTTAAAGCTTTTGGTGGAAGTTGTGGTTTTTGGATTGGAAGTTGAGTGGTACATTTATGCATTTTGCCAGCCATTGTTTTACAATCTCTGCAAATTGCATTCTAATAAGGTGCACACAATTTTGAAACAGTTTTGGAGCTTTTAACGTTTTGAAAAAAAAGTGCAAAAGTGCATCATTCAACTACCAATCCGAATGCTTAAATTTTCACAATGAATCGCATGGATGAAGAAATGTATCGACATACTAGCTGATCCCCGCGACTTCGTCTGCGTAACGTATTTTATTTTTTTTATTCTTTTACGAAAAATATAATCATACTACATCATACATCAAATAAAAAATATCGCCAAGCTCAAATAATTCGGTCTTAATTATGACTAAAAAAAGTCGAAAGTTATCAAAATAACCCCGTCTCCCTTTTTCTATTACACTATTGCACTGTACAACACAACCGCGAAATTGAAATTTGTACAATTGCACGAAACCCAGTTCTTCCATAAACATTTGAAACCATTATGTATCTATAAACTTATTATTGAAATATCTGAATTTCAACTATATAATTAAACCATATTGGATAGTCCAGAGTTCAACATACACGATTTGGCGTATGCCTTTTGCTCTGGAAGAGGATTTTAAATTTCTTTTATCATTATGATGATATGATGATATGATTATTTATTATTTATCATTACGATGATTTCTCGCTGGAATTGCGAATTTTTTTCGTGAGCCCTTTCACGTACTTGCAAATAAAATATATTGTCCCCCCCTAAGACAAAAATTCTGAATCCACCCTTGTCTGTTAGGGTAGGAATTTTCAAAAAAAAATCTTATCACATGCCTACTTCCTATAAGGAATACACCGAATATTAAAATTTCATCAGTCAGAGAAGTATATAAATACACGATTTTATATATGCACGGTTTTAAAAACGTATTTACTTTAAGCTTTATTACTATTATTACTATTAAATTATCGTTAATATTTTCTTACTGAGGAACCCTAAGGATCTATTTACAACAACTTTGTAAAAAAAAAACTTTACTGTCAGATTATTATCTATAAAAACATTTATATTTCAAAAAGACAATTTTTTGTACTTTAAATTAAATAACTGTGCTTTTTAATAGTTCAACTAAAAATTTTAATACAGATTATTTTTTAACTTTTAAATACCTTTTCAATGATATATAACTCGCCTATATAAAGTAATTTTTTTTTCATCCCTCAGTTTTTACGTAGGGGGTACATTCCCTTATTATTTTTAAGGAATGATAAATAGTCTAACGTGTGTGGGTAATTGTGTTGTATCTTAGTATAAAGTTTCATTAAATTCGGTTGTTCCGTTCTTTAGTTAAATCACCAGCGCACGCGATGTAAGAAAGTTTTTTGGTAATTTTTCTCACACATAATTGGAGTTTTAGTATGGATCCCTAATTTTTTTGGAAATATTAATATTGCCTTTGTTCACCGGAAATAGTGTAGCTTTCAAACAGTGAAAGAATTTTTCAAAGCGGTCAAGTAGTTTCGGAGCCTATTCATAGCAAACAAACAATCAAATCTTTCCTCTTTATAATAATAGATAATTAAAATTATTGAGAAAGTTAAAATAAAAGAAATCATTAAATTTCTGCCAATTTTCAATGAAAATTTTTTAAATTAAAGTTTTTTTAAACAACTTTATTAGTTTGATATCGATTGTGAAAACTATTAGGCTTTATCCATGGGATTTGTCATTAATGTAATCCATAGATTTCAGTATTTACATTTTTAAAGCTCTCCCATGGAAAAAAACCATAATTATATGCGTACAAATTTCCATTAATTTGCGACAGGAATTAATTAAATTAGCGCGATAAAATCTACAATACTTTAAAGTGGAATACATCATTTGCGATGAACAGGAAAAAAAGTTGTAAAAAACTTTTTCTTGGCTCTAAACTTTTTCTCACCTTCGCCGTTTCGTCTTACGAGGGGATAGGTAGGTACTAAAATATATATATAAATTTCTCTAAATTCATAATTCACTTATACACTCCCATCACCGTGTTACCGTTACGGAATAAATAATGAGGCAAAACTTGGAACACATTTCTCAATTGCCTGTAATAAAAAAAAAAGAAGCAGCACTTTAAGCATTACATTATTTGAGGATTATTTCAAACAGTAATAATTTTTATTTTGAATTTAAAAACTTTTCCGGGAAAATCCGGTGGATTACACCGTAATAATTGTATTCATGTCCCCGAATGTTGGCGCACCTCAAACCCGTCGATGAGAGTCTTGTCGTTTGATTCCCATAAGTAAAACAAATACCAACGATGCCACCGAAGACAATACGCGAAATTCGGCAATAATTCTCCACAAAACACATGATGAATATTCATTAGAGTCGCTCGGCTCGAATTGACTGACTAAACATTTTTTGCATAACAAAAACGACAGAAATCGAAAAATTCCTAATACTAGTACTAACTAGCTTTAATCATGAATTGCCAAGGCAAACATCTAATTTATTGCGTGTGGAAATCCTACAGGAGAAATGGTTCTAAATCTAAAAGACATTGCAGTTGGGATAATTAGTGAAAATCCTTTTTATGACGACAACGACAAACAATGTCTCAGACGGCGAAAACGAAACGAGAATAAAATGTTTGCTCTTATCTTGGCTTAAGCAGCGAACCTGCGAATCTTAACGACCATCGTAAGCAGATCTGCACGTAATTAGTGCACGAGGTATGATTGTGTTAATGACTGTTAAAAAGGAAGACATTTACTTCTGATAAATTGAATCAGTATAATGAACCCGGGGGAGTTGTAAAGATTTTCCTGATTACAGCACGAATTAATTCGACCGTAGAAATTTTCAAGAGAAATACAAATTTTCTTGTAAAAAATTGTTTAAATATTTATAGGTCAATTACGGCACAGATGAAGTCACGGGTGACAAATATTAAATTTTGAATACACTCACAAAAGCTGATCAGAAATAATCGTTGGTATAATATTTTTGTGTGTGATATATGCAACTAGGCTCACACATCAGGACATGAAAATTTTCGTATTAAATCCATCGAGTTAATGGGATGTTATGTCAATTTACGCATCACTTACTCCACAGTAAAGTACAAAAAATTTTACGTATATCTTTTTTTTTTTAAGTCGAGAAATCCTAATTTCTAATTTATTTTTGACGGCTTTCTTCAGTTTGCAAGAGTTTAAAAAAAAATTATTCAAATATTTTTGAAGTACGCAAAATTTTTTAGTACTTTACTGTGAAGTAAATGATGTCTGATCCACACAATACGCATAAAGTTCGTATCTGTAATGCGAAAAGTTTTATGCATTTTTATGTATGTATGAACTAGACTACACACATCACACACGAACTATTTTTCAAAAATATTACAAAAGAAATGTTGCACCTACGCTTTCATTGGCTACAATATGCACGTATAATTTTAGCAAAGCTAATTACAATATAACTAAAAAAGTTAGGAAACACTGATTAACTTCGCTTATACTTAATTTTATTAATTCTTAAACATAAATATTGACCATATTCTTCCTCTAATTACCCTTCTTGACTATACAACTGAGGCGTTGGTGCCCCAATTGGTGCATTTTTATTTCAAATATTAGTTTTTAAAAAAAAACGATGTTTGTACTAATGTACTTTGCAATAACTAAAATATAATACAATTGCAAATCTAATTTTTGCATTTAATGGCAATATAATAGGCAAATGTATGTATGGTGGTAAAAAAAAAGAACAAAGAACGTAAACACATATGACTAGTTTATTTTGAAAGTGACGTAAGTCCATTTCAAGGACGGTCTTCTTCTTGAGACTAGAACAAAGTATGATAATTATTTAACTGCTAAGTTTTCAGAAATTACTGATTTTAATTGTTAACAAAAACACCAATTATTCCCTCCGCCTTAGTATCTTATGTTCCTATAGTTAACAATGATAACACTAAGGAATTGTTCTTGAAATGGACTTAACTCACTTTCAAAATAAACGGTTCATATAACTTCAGTATAACTTCAAAAATGGAATATCAGTTCAAGAGTATCATTGGAATTTATAGAGATACTACAAAGATAACTACTAAAAAAACTTTATTATACTATCGTGGATACATTTTTTTAATCCAAGTTGGTATCAGCAACTTCGTTTGTGTGTCCCACCTATATTATTGGTCATATTTTTAATGAATAGATCGAAAAATTAATAGTAAAAAAATATTTTACGTAACATTTTTACTATCGAAAATTTTACATTTTGGCGATTGCATCGAACTTTAATTTTCAAAAGCCCTACGTATAATAGAATAAAGGATTGTAATTTATCTCTCATCAATCACAAAACCGGAATAATTAGTAACTTTAATAGTTAATCAACAATTGTTTAAATTTGCCAAAGTCTTTGTGGACTGGGCAACATCGATAAAGTAGAATAAAAAGAAAAGGCAACTGAATGAGTTCTAGGAGAAAAATACTTCATATTTGATGTTGTAGAAAGAGAACTTAAAAGTTCCAGGAATAGAGAAACCAGAGGAATTGAAATCCGAAAACCTGAATTTATGGTCAAAATAAGATTTTTTAGCTGACTTTGAACAGTTATACTGTGCATACAATATATACAATATATTGCAGCCCAATTTATGTAGTATAATTTAACATAATAATATACAAATTTAATATAACAATATACAAATTTAATATAATAATATTTAAACTCAATATAATAATATATAAAAATCATACCACCAACATAAATTTGAACAAAAGTTCAAACAAAAATATTTGTTACGTATTTCGATTGCCAAGCAATCTTCATCAGTGGTCATCAAGTAGTTTGGATCACTCCGTAACTGCTTTGTGATGATTCACCTGAAAACCTGAATTTATGGATTACCACAATTCGAAATTTTTTTCCAGGAATAAACAACGCTGGACAGAAGAATTTGACCAGGCGAGAAACAAGTCTGCCACCTGGCTGAAACTGAAGAAAAAAATATAGTTTCTGTAGAAAAGATAGAAGTGAATATTTGATTTGTTTCCGCTAATATTCCCTAAACACATCAAAGATAATTTGCATATTCTAAAAACATACGAAAATATTTTTTTTTTGGCTTTTTCCATATAAATTCTTGTAATTATTTTTTCGAGGATTATGCTTCAAAGTCTATTCCTAGGACAGGAAATTTGTCAGCAGTAACCGAAAAATCTCTTCTATATGATTTTCTAACTCATTTTCTTCTAAATTTAAAAGAAATTTTACATGATGACGTCCACGTTTGCCCCAAGATAAGTCGGGAATCTCATAAATATCAAACCAGTAAAATTCTTCTGTATTTATTTTTCGCACTCATTTTATGAAAAGTTTGAAGTAAACTCCAGAAGATGATGTCCACGTTGGTCTTCAGGTATATTTTACTTTAAATCAGTAACTGCAAAAACCCCACCTCCAAGTTTTTCCAAGGTGTTTTTTTATAAGTCCAAAGAGATCTTCATATTTAGTTAGTGACCCTTAAAACCTTTGAATTGGAAACCATTGTAAAGAAGAACTTAATCGATTTAATATCAGCAACAATCAGCGAAAATTTAGCTCATTTTCAGCGGAAAAGTTTGATTTGTTACCTCAAAATAATGTCCTCAAAACGCAATAGCTCATTTATTTTTGGTTACAATAAAAAGTGAAAATATTTTTAAAATGCCTTTAGGAATCAAATTCATTAGATTTGTTCTTTTTTCGAGCTTTTGGTCTTATTTATGCTAGGCCTACTCGCCTCAAAGAATGTGTGGGTTAGGCGTTATTTGCTCCACAGTAAAGCACATAAAATTTTGCGTACTTGCAATATTTTTTTTTTACGACCTGGTAAGTTTTGTTGGTTGAAAAAAAGAAACTATTTTAATATTTTTCAAGTACGTAAAATTTTATTTACATCACTGTACAGTAAGTGATGCCTAACCCACAGAAAAAGTCAAAAACTCGAAGAAAAAAGGCAAGTTGGTCTAGATGCAATTTTATGGCTGAAATTTTTTGCAAAATTGCTTGTATTTTACTGTGAAATGAGTGGTGATTGATTCATACGATACACGTAAACTCCATTTAATAAAACACGATATAGTATATGCATCATGTGTGGACTTAGTTACACACATCACACACGAAAATCATAAATTAAAACCGAATAAAATTACAAAAAATATGTAATCATTACAACAATAGTTTAATTTCTGATAGATTGATTAGAAACGTACGTTTGCAAATAGATAAAGGATAAATTTACAAGCTTGGCATTGCTAAATGCTGAATTTTTGGAAGTCATATACCTGCATTATATTTCGGTCATTTACAGTAAAGCACATACAATTTTGCGTACTTTCAATAAATTTTTTACAATCTAACATTATGTGAAGTAAAACCGTTTTTAATCGGTTTTATTTTGCTGGTTGAAAAAAAAAAATTTAATACTTTTTACGAACGCAATATTTTATTTACATCTCTGTAGAGTAAGTGATGCCTAACCCACAGAAAAAGTCAAAAGCTCGAAGAAAAAAGGCAAGTCGGTTGAGATGCAATTTTATGGCAAATTTTGCAAAAATTTTTGCAAAATTGCTTGTACTTTATTGTGAAGTAAGGGGTGATTGATTCATACGATATACATAAACTTGTGCATAATATGCATTTATGTGTGGATTGAATTACACACATCACACACGGAAATCATGAATGAAAACCGATTAAAACTACCGAAAAAAATGTAATCACTACAACAACAGTTTAATTTCTGATAAATTGATTAGAAACGAACGTTTGTAAATAGTTTAAGGATAAATTTACAAGTTTGGCATTGCTAAACGCTGAATTTTTGGAAGTCATACACTTGCATTATATTTCGGTCATTTAGACTTAATCGTGAGTGGGATTCTCTTGCAAGAATATTGAATATTTATTATCGTTATACTTTGGGAAGTTTAACTTTCGCTAAGATGCCTTTAATTTCATCAGAAAAATTAGGGTGGATAATAAGGGAAAATATGATATTATTGAAAGTGGGGGGAAACACGAGGCAAAAGTGGAAAGTCTCGTTTATATCTCGTATTTTATCTTTTCAAGTAAGTTTGAAAGTTATTTTCGCAGAAATAAAGTACACATATTAGCAATGTAAAACATTAAAGTAAAAAGTTATCAGTGCAAACACAGAGAGAACGAGGGTAGTTCTACATCGGCTCCAGCTCTCTCCAGCGATGGGATGATTTTTTTCTTCTTTTTTGGGGAAGGATTTAGTGGGTGGCGATGCTGTGGGGGATGATGGCACTCGGCCAGGTTCTTACCAATGAACACATTTGCCACATTTAAAAGTCAAATGAGAGAGCGCCTCTTTTCTCATCCATCTGTACAACTTTGTATATATAGAGAGAGTTGAAGCTCTTCTTTCCACATGGAATGCAGAAGGCAAGGAGCGAAAGAAAACGTCCGGATCGACAGAGAGCTCTTGGTTCGATTCCATTCCACTCCTTTTTCGAGGATTTTGTTGAAAATTTATTTTATTCGTTTAAAAATTATTGCCTTCCCCGGCGAAATGGGCTTTAATGAAAAAGTTTACACTAAATTTACTTAGCTCGTTATTGCTCACACAATATGCAAATGCGTTCATTCGTGTAACAACACATTATTAATATATTCGCTCGTGCGTTCTTCAGCGACCGATGTCGTAGCTTTTTCGATAAATTTCCGTTTCACTTCAGTTATTGATGGCTGGATTCGCGATAAATCATAGACGGTCGTGGGTGGTGGTGTGACACTGGGGGGTGGTTGGTTGGTTGGACGGTTTGCGACTTTTGTGTGGTTTTTGTGTGTAATTCGTGGTCGTCGAATCGAATCGTGGCGGCCACCACCGTAAATCTTGCCGTTGAAATGGACAGGACGGGACAGAGCGCAAAACAGAATTTTAGCACGGGTCTGCTGTATAATAAATACATAAAACTGTAACAAAAATAAGGATATATCTTTGACGGGGTTGCAAACACAGCGACGATATTGAGGGAAATGCGGGGGAATGGAGTTGGGGTTGGCAGAAGAACATTAACACAACCGACGTCCGACGTCCAACCGTCCAAATGTCCTCGCACTCTATCTTTATTTTTCAGAAAGACCGTTTCGTGAAAAGTCACGAAAATTTATTTAATATATGTTTATGGTTATGGCAACCATATATTTTTTTCAATGTCTATCTCGTTTCGTTCAGATCGTCTAATTGAATTTTATATATCTACACTAACTATCAGTGGCCGAATATATGGAAAAATGAAAATATTCTTTATAGGTTTTATGTCCCAACTGCCCACACCCTTCTGGTCAAAAAAAAAAAAAATTGAAAATATTTCAATTTATACGATACACATAACGTATATTTATCGTCTCCTTTGTGGAATATTACGAGAGGGTTGTTACAGAGTTAAGAACGTTGGGGTGGATGACGAGATGGAAGTGGACGTTCGCGATCATTCTTCCACTATATTGAGGTAAATAATAATTTCACTCAACGACGGAATAACACAATTTAAATGTACATATTTTTAGTTTGAACGAACGATAAATAAAATGAGGGATGGAAATAAAAATAATGGTACAGAAAGATACTGAAGAAATACGAAGAAGTGTGGGTGTATGTTTTCGTTTCACCTTTTTTTTTTTTCTTTTTTTTTTTTTCTTTCAAGTCCTGTTATAACAATTTGTTTTCAATGTTTTTCAAATAGTCACCGTCGATCCTTTCTCTATTGTTTATGTACATATTTAACATAATGACGATGCAAATGGTTTTTGTCGTTGTTGCCTTCATATTGTATGAGAGACAGGGAAGAAAAAAAAACGATTCCAACTAGTAAATTCTTTTAAGCATTTGATTTACAAAAGTCCAATGAATATTTGTTACTCTGAAATATTTGTTTTGGTTTTTTCTCATTAAAAATTGCTTCACTTCGAAAATTTATTTTTCATCTTCTCCATGAAATTCAATTGAGATTAAGAAAAGTCAAGATTTCATTTAAATTTATTTTATGTGATTTATGTCTTTGTAGAGTCAGAAATTTAGAATCTACCAAATTTGGATCTCAAAAAGTCGTCATACAAATGAGAAATTGTTATATAGGAATGTTGACGCAATTTTCATATCTTAAGAAATTTATTTGGCACAAATCGTAATAGGAATTATCCTCTCAATGTTAAATTTAATCTTGTTACCCAAACATTTTAATCAACTTTAATCTGGATGAAATTCTCGACAATTTTTGATGCAAACTTGATCTAAATATATACATTGCAATCTTTAGTTTATTTTTTCAAAAGAAAATTTCAAGCAAACTTTTTGATTCGCAAGAATCTAAACTAAAAACTTTTCCAAATAAAAATCTGTTCTTTTTAGCAGTAAAACTTTTTTTTTTCTTATCTTCATTTTCTGTATGATCATTCAAAAAGATTCAGGTAGCATTTGGATATTTTATTTTTCTGGGTGCCACTGTTTGATCCTGCAGATAGGTCGACAAATGTAAAATAAATATTAATCAAGGAAGAAGTCTTTGTTTCCCCCATTGTTTCCCCCATTGTTTCTCCTTCTCCAAAACAAGATAGAATTATAATTTCCATACACTGTTACGATTTAGCTTTTAAATTTTGGGAACTTGGAACTCAGATATCCGAATAACTTTTTTCTTAAAGCAGTAATTCAATAATGTGAGTAACAAGTCGTAGTTCTATAGAAAAAAAAATTTTTTTCAAACTACTTGGATTTAAAATAAGATTTTTTCGCTGACTTTGAACAGTTATACTGTGTATACAATATATATTAACTATATTGCAGTCCAATTTATTGACATAAATTTGAACAGAAGTTCAAACAAAAATATTCGTGAAATATTGCCCAGATACGTATTTCGATTGCCAAGCAAGCTTCCGCAGTGGTCATCAAGTAGTTTGGATCACTCCGTAACTGCTTTGTGATGATTTACAAAGTGAATCATTGCAGTGAATCATCACAAAGCAGTTACGGAGTGATCCAAACTACTTGATGACCACTGATGAAGATTGCTTGGCAATCGAAATACGTATCTGGGCAATATGTCACGAATATTTTTGTTTGAACTTCTGTTCAAATTTATGTTAATAAATTGGACTGCAATATATTTAATTTATATTGTATACACAGTACTTGGAATTGTTTAAGGTTTTTTTTTCTTTCTAGAACTAAGCCAATTTAAAATGGTCCACATAAGAGTCGTCTATAGTGAAATAACAACATGTTCTAGTTTTAATTTTTTAAATTTGATAAGGGTTTGCTGATTATCAAAGTTTAAACTTTCGAATATAATAAAGTATCAAATTTGATTATAACTTACAGGGCCATATTTTTGGAAACATCTGATTCCTTATTGTAAAATTATTATAAAAAATGAGCAATTTTTTTTATTAATATTGGGCGATTTTAAATGAATTGACCACCCATAGGCAGCATTCAATTCTTTGTAAATCACTAGCAATATTATCAACAATTATTTTCTTAAGAATTTCCATCTGCTTCATTAAAATGTTCTAGATAAATCCTTGATTTAGAAAGTTATTTTCAAAATGGACTTAATAAGTTATTAATTTTTCGGTTAATGCTTATAAAGTTGGAGAATTTAAGGGTACAATCGTCCAAGTGGTGATTTGCGAGAAAATTTTACTGTTCTGTAAAGAAATGTGGCATATAATTATTGTAATATATTTTCCACTAAAAAATCGGTGTTAGTGATCCGCAGAGTTGAAGTTATGAATTTAGTCATACAGTTTTGAGACCGCTGATCTATGGGTTTAAATCAGAGCTGTCTAAATTTCAGTGACCCAAGGGCCACATAAAAGGTGTAAATTTATTAATTTCTTTTAACCACGGTTGTACCATCATTGATCTCGAAAATATCGGTGAGAATTGATTTTAAAAATGGAAAGCTTTGGGAAAGTTATGATTTTCTCACAATTTCTTGCGGTTTTTACGGTTAATAATTTGGTGTTGGGGAAGAGGTGGATAACTGCTGCCTTCTTTTAGTAATAAGGTTGTCAACTATATACAAATTTATTTGTAGAAAAAAAATTATAAGCCAGAAAATCTATAAGAAAAATAATGAGATTTATATTTGAACTTGAAAATTTCTTTGGGGTGCAAAGCAACCACATTGTTTTTCTTTTAATCTTATCATATAATCCACCCCTTCTCACCTTGACCGATCCAAGTCTTTACGAAATCCATAATGACTTTTACTGTAAATTCAAAAAATAAATTCATTTTACTTTTTAGGAATGTTTTTATATTTTAAGTCCCATTTTTGAGTCGTATGCGACTCGTGGGTTTTTGTAGATCAATTCTGGCTTTAATACATTTAGTTGGGTAACTTTTTGTAAGTTTAACTTTTGGAGACACAGTTTGGGAAATAGATTTTATAAATATTTGTGTGATAGAATTGAATAATCGTTTTTCCTGGTTCTACGCAATTTTTTTGGTGGCACACCTGTGTAATTGAATGTTAGGAATTGTTGGGAAAATACTATTTGACAGAATATTGTGGAGAAATGGAACAAATTATCGTTTAAAATGTTTAAAAGCGAAGCATGTGAAGAATGGGTTTTGGAACGACAATTCGATCATCTGTCTCTCAACGATCTAACGAACGACTAATTATAATATATTTTAATATATGCACAAGTTGGTTGGTGGTTTGGTCGCGGATGATCACTGGTGTGTCCCTAATGTATGCTAATATATGTACGTCAGTTGTGGTGGACACATTACACAATTCTCCACACTAAAACCACCACCCTCTTGGCACAATTTCGCCCCATTCTCACATCCCCCATCTTTCGTATTGTTATTAAAAAAAAAAACAAACAAACACACACCAGTATTGGCTCCTGCAATTCGCCTCGCTTTTCACGATGAGCAATCGAAATCGTTTCTATTTGTAGCGAGTGGGTTGCTCAATTTGAAAAGTCGGCAAATATTTGCCGTAGTCGGAAGGTGGAATTTTTAACGATCTCAGTCCAATAAAACACAAGATGAGAGATGAGAGAACATCGTGAGAGCAAACACGACAATTTCCATTTGAGAAAATTGCGTTGACGTTCGATTCAAATCAATGTTTTCGGCTCAAAGCAGCAGCAGCCAAATATTCGGTGGTGGTAGACAAAGGAGCTGGTTTTTTCCAGTTTCCGTTTAGGCGGATTGAAGAAGGGTTGTGTGCACGTTTTGGGCCCCTAATCAAAATGCACAGAGGTGAATGACGAAATGAAGAAGCCTGAACAGATCTGAGAACGATATAACGACCAAACGACACGTATTTGTCTATATATATATATATATATATATATATATATATATATATAATATTATATGATGCGTACATGTTGAACGACGATCAACGGCCATTTTTTAAATAACTTGGGCTTGTGAAACAATGCCAATCGGTCACATGCTAAGAATATTAAATACTCAAACCAACACATATAAAAATTCATTGGCAATCTTCAGCATTTTTATTACATTCAAACAATTCTTTCCCTCCAGCCTAATTAAAAACGAAAAACTATCGACTGTTTTTCAACAAATAAGCGCACTTACACTGGCTAAATTGACAATTTTTTCAGGCTGTAATCTCCAAATAAACATTCAAGAAATTCTTTTTTTAAATTCAATTAAATCGAAATGAAATCTAGTTTTAAAATTCGGGGAAAACAAAACAACCGAAATGTTGGCATTTAGTGAGATGGCTTTCACTGATTTTCCAGATTGAATTTTCCAAAAAATATTGATTCATTGTTCAAAGTTTCGTTGCCCATCCAGAGAAAACATAATCAATAACAGAATAAACCAAAGGTACTTAAACTAACGTATAAGTTATGAATTTTTCTAAATACAAAAAGCAAGATTTAGATCTATAGTTTTCTCCCAAAAATTGAAATTAAAATTCAAAGGTAATCGGAGAGACAAACAGGACAAATCAGTACAGGTAAGTATCCAAATTTAAAAATAAATTGTCGACTTTAATTCTCCAAAAAAATATTTTTTTATTTCACCAAATCCTTTCTTTTGAACTTCTTTTCTTCATTACATTTTATCTAATAACTGATTTAGTTTTTCGCATGGTTAATTGATAAAAAAATAGGGAAAAGCAAAAAAAAAAATAGGGCAATACAGAAGGTGGAACAAAATTGACACTGATAAGTTATTTTTGCGTAAAATTTTCCAAGATATTTATTCAGTTCCTCGCTAAATGCTTTCAAAGAATTTATATTCAATTAAATTTTTATTCAAAAAAATCTATGGAATAAATAGTAAAAAAGCAGGACAAGTACCAAAAAATTTGACAAAACTTTTGAGATGAAATCCCTAAAAAACTCTTTTCTCGATTACATTAAATTCTTCTTTCCAACTTATTTCCTTTTCCGTGTTATGCCTAGCAACCAGTAGTCAGTTCGAATTTTAACATAGTTGATGGATTAAAAATTTAGTACAACCCCTCAATAACTGGACAGTATAAAGCGGGTTTTAAGGTTGAATTTTTCCAAGTAATTTTCAACATTCCTTGAAACTGTTTCTTCAAATTTGATTTTGAATCTAAAAGTTTTCTCCAAATAAATTGAGACTTTTAATTTAGGGAAAAGCCTAAAGAAATACAAGGATTTTCTGTTTTCTGCCAAGCAGCAAATTTAGATTTTCGTATGGCTGAAATTTTTTCTTCAGCACCGTGTTTCGTTGGCTAGATTTTTTGGAATAAAGATAGTCCAATTTTTTTTTAAATTACTGAATAAAAATTTATGTCCTATGACTAAATTTCTTCTTTATTGCGACGCGTTTCAACAGTTTTTGGCTGTCATCATCAGGTAATGATTATTTTGTCAGTTGTAAACAAATTTCATATACATAGTTTATTTGTTTTATATTATTTGTCGTTAAGGATGTTATTTGGATCTAATTTGTGGACTTTGTATATCTTATATTCCTCCAGGGTATTCATATATGATCCTTTCTTGCAACTAGTGGCTTAAAATTGGTTTCGAAATTTAAGCATTGATGATTTTCGTCATAAAGGTGTCTTGTAAAATTTCAGGTTGTTTTAGAAGAGATTATACTGGAACTCAATTTGGAGGAGAAAATAGTGGAATTAAAATTGGAGGAAAGCGATTTTCCAACCTTCGATTCGTAGACGATACTATCATAAATGCAAACAGTAAAAAAGAGTTATTGGACTTCATTCGAAGACTTCAAATCGTAAGTCAAAATTTTGTCTTCAAAAACAATAAGACCAATGATCGTTGATCGCGATAATGATCAAAATTAGAACAAGAAAATAAGTTGCCAAAATATGATAAGAATTTTTTTTTTGATTCTCAGTTAACAGATCTTTATTAAGACCAAAGGTCTTTATTATGTGAAGAAAAATAACCCTTACAAAATCAACGATCTTCATCGTCAAAAGTAAATTGTAAATTGAAAAATATTAATTCCGGAGTATAATTAAGAGTAATATAGAAAAATTATTTAAATAACAATAATTTTCTTTGCGATACATGAATTATAAATCGAAAGAAATACCGTTCCAAATGTTCTGTACTCAAAAGTCACTTCAAACGAGAAATCCTAAGCTTACTTTGTACAAATCAAGGCACTGTAGTTATGGCGCAGAATGCATGGGCCAATCATAACACACCGTACAAAACTCAATCTTTAATTCGACCAATCAGTGAATTTGTTGCTAAAACTTTATAGATTTTAACCAATGACATGATTCTTTGGTGTATTTTTCTTATATCTTGTTCCGAAAGATCTACCAGTTTGGCCAATGTATAATTTTTCACAGGAATCACATTTACTTTTATATATTCCGGATTTTTTTTTTGTAATTTGGTTGTTCTCCAATGGCTTAAAAATTTTCATCATGTTGTTTGATGAAAATGTGATTTTGCTGTTATTTTTCTTTAGGAAGTTAGCGATTGTATAACTAAATATATTATTGAAGTTTGACTATATATTTTTTATTTTCTTTTGGTGGAGTTGGAAGAATGGATTTTTTAGTAAATTTCGATATTATTTGGTCTACGATTGAGCTGTTGTATCCGTTAGTAATGGCTTTATGATTAATTATCTTGAATTCTTCTTCACGAGCTTTGGTGCTAAGAGGAAATTTGATCGTTCTGTACACTAGACTGTTGTAAGCTGCCATTTTTTGGTGTTTTGGGTGAAATGATGTTTTATGGATGATTTTTTTTGTTGTTGTTGGTATTGTTTATTAATTATATGACAAATTTTCATTTTCATTGGTGATTGTTGTGTCTAAAGCAGAGTTCCCCAAACTTTTTTGTATCGTAGACCCCTTGCCATGTTTTTCCGTGTTGGGTAGACCCCCTACTTACCTGATATTGATTTCCTGTAAATTTCTAACTGTAGTGAAGTTTAGTGTTAGAAACTTAAAGTAAAAACACATGTTAATTTATACATTTATTAATTGAATTTAAATTTAAACTACTCAAAATAAAATTTTCAAAATCAATGTCTTGATATTATAAGATAGTATGATGTAAGTAAATAGGTACTATCTGTGTATGTGTTGAGATCCACTATCGTGGACCCGCATTTTCATTTCATGGACCCCCAATTTTTTTTTCGCTGACGTAGACCCCTTGCAGGTTGTCATAGACCCCTAGGAGTCGATATAGACCACTTTGGGAATCACTGGTCTAAAGAGTTGATTGTTCTATTTAGTTGGTGTTTGGAAGTAAATTTTAATTTCTGGTTAATCTGGTTAATTTTGTTCAGATCCGAACCATATTGTCAATCTGTCGAATAGTTCAATTAAATAATAGAAATTTATCGTCTACAAATCTTCCATAATATATTATTTTTATACATGTAAATGTCGGCTATTAGTCCTGATAAGGGGAACCCATGGCCAAGCCTTCCTTTTGGTGATAAAATTTTTGATTGAAAGTGAAATAGTTTTATTGTTAAATATTATGTACCTGACAAAACTAAATGATCATTCCAACTGAGATAAGAAGGTTACACAAATGGAATGTAATAGATTTGCCTGATAGATTTTGTAACTAAACAAATATTTCTATTAACTATCTGTTGCCAAATTATTTCTTATTATATAGCTATTTTTATATATTACTTATATACTAATGTTTCACATTATTATTGGCATTGATATTGTTATTATAGACTATTATTATTATTCTTATTGCTACTGTTGATTGTTTTTATAATTGTTGTTATTGCTATGAGAATTACTATCATTGTTATTGTCGCTATTGATGGTCAAAAATCTTTGTACTTATACAGCACTAATCTACTGAGACTAGTGCTTACATTTGATTGTCTATGGATTGAATGCACTTATTGCAACCCTATGCAGATTGTGTAATTTATTTGGAAAAAAAGAAGATATTATGTATATAAATAAAAGTATTTATAAATATTAAATTCCATTTTTTTTAAAAATTCTACTTCTTTAGCGGCGTTACTAAAAAATATATTATGCCGTCGCTATAGTAGGAAATTGCTTGAAAACGATTAGCAAGAAACTGCAAGCAGTTTAAAGCTTTTAGGAGCTTTTGCATGATACTAAAACGACCTAATGATGTCTTTCTTATATTTGCAAAAGAATTACTTTTCGTGATGGATTTGTAAGAATTTTTTTGATATTTTCAAGATTTCCTTATCTTTGTATTCATTTTATATGTTCTTTCTATGATATTTCTTGTGGTTTTTGCTGATTTGAACGCTTTATCTGCTTCTTGTAATATTTCCCCACTTTTCGGGGCTTATTTTTTTAGAAATATTTCGTTGATTCTTGATGTCTTCTTCAACGAATCTTTCTTATAAAAATTGGAGATTAATCTTGATAAGTTCGAAAGATATCCATCTCAGATCCTTTCAATTTACCTGATTCAAATTTTCGTACCGGTTACAAAAAACCCTTACATATTTACTCTTTGAATGATAATTCTTCATATTTTTAAAGTATTGATGGTAAATTGGATTCTTGTTCACCACATTTTGCATTACTGAAGATGGTCCTTCATTCCTGTAAAAATATTTAGGTTCTCAATATCCATTTCTTTTTAAATAAATCCTCAAAACATAGACAAGTTTTTTAAGTTGAAATCTTTAATATTTTAAATTAAATAATTAATTGATTAGAATTAATGGGAAAACTGGAAAAAGCCTGACGAGTCCGAGCAGTGGCTCGAGAGCCAGTGCAAGACTGACAAGTTTTTTTTTTCGTCCATTCGATTGTCTCGTCTTTTTTTTTTCTTTTTCTTTCTTTCTTTAATTTTCGTGTCGCGAAGACAACATTTTATCATTATGAGAGCGAATCGTTCCAAATATCCAATATCGAGCGAATCGATCGAACTTTTATCGATAGCTATATAGTAATAATGTGGCATGACATGGTTACAAATACCGACGTGTATTCGTCGCATTCGTCTGGCCATTTTTTTTCTTCTTTATCTTCCAATACTACGGCCATTTTTATTGCACAAATTCTACGGGAAAATTCCATTTCAAATTTGCACATTGTACACATAGCAATGCATGCTATATTGATAATAGTAATAATAATAATAATGTGTGCACTTGTGTGTGCACTATGTTTTTTTGCCACGCCAATGATTTATGTCATTCGAATCCAACTGCAATGTAGCAAATGTATTTTATTGAATTACGAGAGACGAACAAGACAAGGAAAATCACCTTATTTTTTTTTTGTCTCCATCCTAACTGAATCAGCGAATAACGAACCAGTTTTTCATATCATTGCTCGAATTCTCAAAACTCAAATCAAAGTTTGTAGTGATTTTTTTTTCGTTATTGGTTTTGGTTGATCGATACTTACGGATTTTTTTCGTCTATCTACTATATACATATAGAGTAAATACAATTTTTCAAGAGGAAGAAAAGGATATATGTTGATCGTAGGTAATTGTAATTGGGGCAGGTGGTTTTCGTGGTAAGTGGCGTTACTAACTAACTGCATACATATATAATATAATAATGATGATAATAATGATAATAATATTATACAGGATGGCCAAGTAGCGTATCAGCACAATATATATCAATGTGACAGGCATCTGGTTCGTGTCCGTTTGCCTCAATATCATTATCATGTCTATATATTTGCTATTTACCATTAATATATAAACAGTTTATCTTATACACATACCTATATGTACTCCCTATTACTACATACACCAGTAATAATCCATATAATATTTAACAGATATCACATACATATGTATAAATTATAATCTATGCACTACAAACCTATATTGGTTTATGCAAATCCACCAAATGTACATTGATTACGAGATTTTTCGATTTTCGTATTCAATTCAAAAATTACTCAAAATCATACTTTTCACAGATCATCACCAAATTATTTTCCTCCAAAATTCAATGATAAAAATCAGCTTAAGAAAGGCGGAAAAAATCAATTCGGTTCGAAAAACCACAACTTTTCAAATATTCTTTTCAATAGAATTAATATACAAGTAGTGAAGGATTTAACCGAGTGGACGAAGAAAAAAATAGCACAAAACTTAAAGATTTAAGGCTTTCACGGTCGGTCTTATTCCAGGTACAACTCTTTATTGAAAAAGCTGTGGCTTTCGGATCCAAAGCCACATGTCAAAAGATTGACAATGTCGCCAACGTTTCGCAACCTCTCCGGGTCGCATCTTCAGCGCGTAATTGGCTCGCGACCTCCGAACGAAGTTGAGAATCTGAATCGTCTTGTGTCTCTCCCGTATCTTCGAGGTGTATCTGATCGTATTGGAAGGGTGCTCAAGAAATATAATTTCAGGGTGGTGTACGAAAATATCTTCTATATTTCCATCCCCAAAGAACAAGACCCCAGCTCTGGACAGGCCTGTAGTATACAAAAATGGGAATACATTGGTGAAACCGGGAGATTCGTGAATACACGATTGAAGGAACATCATGGGAATGTGAAGTTTGGTCAAACCGACCTCTCAGCTGTGGCTGAGCATTGTTTGGCTACTGGACATTCTATGCGATTCGACGAGACCGAAATTCTCTCTTCTTCTTGTGGCTTTTTCAAAAGAAAGTAACGAGAAAGAATCGAGATCCACAAGAATCGCAGGGAACATCAATAGGGATAGTGGGCTCAAACTTCACCCTACTTGCAAAGCGATTCTCCCGGCTTTTTAGTTGACCTGCTCTTTTGCTTTTAACTTTATTTTCCACCCACAATGGATGGTATATAAGACGGCTTGAGGACCATTCTGCGATTATTTTCGGAGCAATTACGCCCCTTAGCTGAGAGGTCGGTTTGACCAATATACACGAATCTCCCGGATTCACCAATGTATACCTTTTCACATGAACAGGGGATTTTGTATACTCCAGGCCTGTCCAGAACTGGGGTCTTGTCCTTTGGGTACGGAAGTATACAAGATATTTTCGTAGGAGGCTTGAACACCACCCCTGAAACTATATTTCCTGAGCACCCTTCCAATACGGTCAGATACACCTCGAAGATACGGGAGAGACACGAGACGATCCAAATTCTCAACTTCATCCGGAGGTCGCGAGCCAATTACGCCCTGAAGATGCGACCCGGAGAGGTTGCAAAAAATTGGTAACATAGTCAATCTTTTGCTACGGCTTTGGATCCGAAAGCCACAACTTTTTCAATAAAGAGTTGTGTCAAAACTTAAAGAATTTACTAGTGCAAAGAAAATCCGTGGTTCTTTGATAAATTTCACTTTAAAGGCCAAAATTACTTCAGAATTTCAGGATTATTCCTATCAAATAAAGCCAGTAGCCCTCTTTTACTAGTTTGACAAATATCAACTTGATTTTTTCAAAAATTGAATGTGAAAAATGGATTAAAAAAAAAAGGTAAAAGTATCAATATGGTTGGAGGAAAATTTAATATTTGCGTTTTAAACTGTAGTAGGGAAGGATTTGGTCAAGAATAGGGAAAAAGGAATGGCAATTTTCAAAAAAATTTAAACTTATAGTGGACAGAAAAAGATTTTTTGGTAAAAGTTTTTAAAGAAAACTACTTTTAGTTGATTTGTGGTTGCAAAAGTCATACTTTTTATCTCTAGCTATTATTACTGATCCTTGGGGTATCACTGGAAGGACTAATGTATCCCAGTGTTATTTCTAGATTTTCTTTTGAGATAAATCTATAAATAACGGTAGCCGATGGGATTCTTGGGGATTCCCAGCTCATATCCAGGTGATTTTAGAATTTATCTTTATTTTTTCGTATGTGATTAAAAAATTACCACTATGAAAACTTTAATTGTTAGATTGGTAAGTTAAACTTTGTTTCCATGCATTTGACAAGACAAAAATAGATGGCAGTCCAAACTGGCACGTTTTTTTACGAAGTGAACGTTGAATTTTCAAATTGCAATAGTTGAAAGTGGAATTTATGAGACAGAATTGGCAGAATTGGTTGCAAATGTTGACCAATTTTGCAACGGTTTCCGTATCGAACGCAAAGGAAATAGGTTTTCTTGCTTTTTTCGGTTAAAAGGGATGCGAATGTGTTTGTTGACATTATCATTGGGATATTGTTGTTGTTGAGTTTGTAACGTATATTATGCTAATTTTCCATTGGTGCTTATAAATATTCATTTGCCTTACCAGATGTGTAACTCGCTAAGTAGATAGTGAGCTATCGAGTAGATTTATGTATCTACTATACACTAAAATACCGACATGAGGATGTACTAAACGCATGTGACTATATACGGAAATCCAACACAAAGAAAAGGGTTCCAGAAGGGGGCCCCCGCGGGGGAGGAGGAGGAGGAGGGTAGGGTATGTCAGAGAGTTACGATTTGATGGGCGATTGTGTGTCGTTGTTGTCGGTTATTGTTGGGTCACCAATACAATCGCAGTTCCGCTTCCGGTGATAGACATACGGTTGTCCTGGCTCTTTCAACTACTTAGATATGTATCGGCTCCAATTGCCACTCTCAATTGTTTTACGGTTGTTCTCGTCGAAGAGCTGAAATGGTAGGAAATTTCAAAAATTCCGCTCGTTGGCAACCGGGATTGGCACCACGTCGGGAAAAATCAATACGCACCCACGTATATAGTATTGCAACTTACCGACACACGTGGAAAAGCGTTTCTCCCGCGATGGCGCTAGTGGTACGTGACGCGGTGGAAATTTGGCTTCCCGTGCGACGGAGGAATTTAATATTGAGCGTGTTCGCGTCTCGGCTAAATTTATATGTAAAAATATTGCAATGTATGGAAATTAAAAATGTTGCACCAATTTGCCACTTGTTGCCGATTTGGCTTTGAATTCAATTAGATATTTAAAAAAATGTAAATATCCTTAGTGGGAGCAAGCAAAAAAACTAATGTAAATTAAATTCATTCTAAGTATGCAAGACAGGTTAGCATTATCCGCGTTTAATATGAATATTTCATGAATTTGAACGGCGAGGAGTGAGGAAAAAAAAACGTCCGACCTATATATTATAAATTGACCAAATTTTATACGGAAACTTTCAGTTGAAACGAAGACACTGCTGTGTGCGATTGAGGAACTGAATGGAATTATTTATAAATGCCTGAAACTTTGATACTTTATTCAATGAATGCATTTTTTGTTCTATTAATCTAATTAAATCATTTCTCGAATAAATCAAAATAAATTTAACGTTTTGAAAAAATAGTTCAATAAAGAAAATTTTTAAAAGTTTTATCAGTAAGGTCAAATCATATACTAAAAGAAACATGCTTCAAAATTTATTAATTCAATTCTGGGACTCTTCAGGGTCGTATTTACTTTATAGGCAAATAGGTAATACTTAGGATCTTCCCCAAAAGTGAGAAACAAATAAAGTATCAATTTTCGCCTGAAAATTTTTCTACAATTGGGTCTACATAAATCTTAACACGGCCCTAGAACTAAGTTGCAGGACTAGAAAGTTAATTCCAAAGGTATTTGTTGTAAAAAAATGTTTAACTTTTTAAAGTTTTACAGATGAAAAACTTTTAAGTTTAGTAAAAATCAAAATTTTCCTTAAACCAATAGAACCTTTTGAATATTTGAAACTAAATAATCAAATTTCTTGGACTAATGTTTAATTATTAATGTCTCGAATAAAAAGACTATCTTCAGGAACTTAAATTTTATGATTTTTTTAATATTTTTGGTTAAAAATTGAAATAGTAACAAAGTAATTATTATTTTGGGATATTTTTTGAATGATTTCATATTCATTTTAGAGCTTTTCCATTTGAATTTCTTGTTTGCAATGGAAGAATGACTTATGCAAATTTTTTAAAACTATAATAATGTAGCAAAGAATTTTTAATTTGAAATATTCGATAAAATTTGTGATTGGAGGAATAAGACTTTTGCAACAATTTTGATAAATTGCATTTTTTGTTTTTTTAGTGAAAATCGGAGCAAATAATTCCAATTTAAATGCCTGATCTTTAAAAGCCTGATAATGTGAGATAACACGATAAAAACAATTGAATAACATCTGATTTGGGATATCGAAATATATTGTGAAAGATTGTTAACAAATTGTAGACCAAATTAGTAATGAAAGTCCCTTAATTTTTCTATGCAAAAACTTAAAGGGATTAATAAGTTGTCCTCATTTCCGGAAGTGATCATTTGAAAATTAATCAGAATTTTTTTAAAAACTATTTTGGAATTCCAAGAAGAATCTTTGGACTATTAAAATTAAAAAAAAAAAATAACAATTTTGTTATCTAGTTTGTTCGTGATTGAAAAAAGCTCTGCTAAAAGTCATAAAAATGAGTATTTTTGAGCTTTTTAAGAATGCTCTCTTTGCTAATTGCTCTCTGATAAAATGAGATAACATAATAAAAACAATTGAAAAATATCTTTAAAAATTAATTTTCAAGAATATTTATAATTTGGAAACCAAACTTTAAGCGAAATTCTTTTAATTTTTTTATACAAAAACTTAAAGGGATTAATAAGTTGTCCTTACTTCCGGAAGGGATCATTTGAAAACTATACAGAATTTATTTGAAATTATTTTTTGAAATCCAAGAATAATCATTGAACTATATAAATCAATTTTTTTTTTACCATATTCTTATTTAGTTTGTTCGTGATTGAAAAAAGCTCTGCTGAATGTCATAAAAATGAGTATTTTTAAGCTTTTTAAGAATGCGCCCTTTGAAAGCTTGATAAAGTGAGATAACACGATAATAATGATTAAATAATATATTTTCTTACTAACTAACAAAATAACTAGAGGTCTATAGCGATATTTGGATAATTTTAGGAGATATTACCCATATTGAGGGTGGTGGAACAAGCATAAAAAACCAGAGAAAGAATAAATTAATTACATGTTAATTTTTTGAAATAAATCCGTATAAAATTTTTAATTTTAATAAGCTCGAAAAAATGTAAAAGTTCGTGCACAGTTTGTGAAGCTTTTTTACGTAGAGTAAGGAAAAGTAAGGTCAGATGAATGAATGAATCGTTAGAGCTTTCAGAGTGTATACGGAAAGCTACTCGTTGTCGAATGCACTCATACATTTCATGCATGTGTGTCTGCATGTATAATATAAACAAAGAGATCGGGGTGGGCTTTAAAAGCACTTGTCAACCAATCGAGTCATGCGCACATTTCCCCAAGATTCGACGAGTGCTAGATACAAGAAAATGGCTGGTATATTTACTACTGTTGAGCTGATTCGACGTTGTGGCCGCCAGGTGGCCGCAGCCATACTGGATTTTCCTTGCATCTCATTAGACTCGACAAACAACATTTTCCCTATCAGCTAGAGTAGCCTTGAATCGCAACACAAAACTCCAGACAATAAGTGGTTGTATTATAACGGGAAATTTTGCAGCTTATAAATTATTTTTTTAAATATTGAAATCTTGCGAAAGAAAAACGCCGTACATAAATTAAAAGGGGCAAAAAAAAAAAAAAACGAACGTAACGTGCATTTAGAGAAGAAATGAGGGTGGGAAAAAAAATCCCCTCGAGAATATGCGAAATTAATTACAAAAAGTTTTCTGTAGATGATGAAAAATATTTCAAGAAATTTTTACTACGTGCCATTATTAATGGCTTTATTTCGTTGGCAGATTGAAGCAGTCGAGCGGGGGTTTTCTTTACCTTTTTTTTTTTTGCTTTCGCTGCTTTTATCCTCTGTGCTTTTTTGCCATAAGAGAGGTTTTTTCATCACGCGGAGGCTGTCGAGTGCGAATAAATTTTCCATCAAACATGTCCGGTGTAGAAATTGTATTAAAGAACAGAAGAAGAAGAAAAAAAAACGATGGCATACAATGTAAATAATATTTAAAAAATTTTGTTTGAATGTTTCGAACGTTGGTCGGTATGTCTGTCTGTCTGTATGTGTGTGTGTTTACGTGGCATCGTGCGTGTGTGCCATGTTGTATGTGTGCAGAGTGTGTGGTTGGCAGAAGTAAACGAATCGATGCGTTCTTCGTGACTGGAATACAAAAACATTTTCAGTACCGCTCACACAATGTAGATCCACACACATATTGTACGTTCCCCATAGCAACCGGACAACAAAACCACCAATATTACCCTCAAGACTGTCTCGACATGATATTTTTACACCGTGGAAAAGCTCAAATTCAAAAGCTCGCAAATCATCACAAAGACAACTCATTTAGGCAAAAATTCCTCACCTCCAACGTTATTATTATTGCTATGATTGTTATTATTTTCAAGATAAAAGGACTAGAAGAGAAATTGTTCGCCCTTGGGGTTGGTACCGTGAGAGGGATACCGTCATGAATATTCATCACCTTCCGGTTCACCCCGCCGCACGTATTCGTTACTATCTGTACGTCTGTCTGTCTGTCTCGGTGTGTACGTGGTGGTTTTGTTTGTATGTAAGAGTATGCAACCATCGACAGGGGATGTGATTACGAGTTGTGAAAACTACCCCGTTAGTCATCATGACGATCGTCATCAACAACTTTAACTCAACGTTCGTCGTCGTCGTCGAGCGTTTGTATCAACATCCCCAAAAAGCAACGATTTATCTCACAATTATTACTTGTTTTGGTTAGGCGAAAGCACCAAGCTTTAAACCGTCAATTGTCTTGAGCTTCGAGTTGGGGACATTTAAAAATAACGCCACAAACAATGATGAGATTACTGTACAGTTTACCAAGCATAAAACAGAAAATTTTCAACTTTCCAAACTAAGCAGCTTAAAGCTCAGATGAAAATTTGAAAGAAAACCAATATCTTTGAAAACTGTAATTGCATATTTGACTTAAAAGAACCATAGTATTGGAATTATCTATGGCACTACATCTAAATTTTTTATGTTTTTTTTCTTTGCAAACTAATCTGCGTTGGATTTTAATATTTTAATTTTAGGATTCTAAGCACCAATTAAGAAATTTGTATGACCAACTTCAAACTTCAAACCACAAAATTTATATCTGTAGAAAGACTTGCTTATAAACTTTGCCATATAAAGAAAAATTTGATTTGATTTATATTTTTGCAAAATTTATATTGAATTTATATTCTTTATGGAATCAAACGAATGCTTAAATCTTTTAATCAAAGGATACATAATTTTTTACTAATATTTTTGCTGGTAATCTTTTCTTCTTTAAACTAAATATAAATCAAACTTTAAGACCAGTGGAATACCAATTAAATCTTTAATTTTAAAGAGACTTGAAATAAAGAACTAATATTTAAGGTACATAAACATTTTTGGTACTACTAACTAGCCCAGAAATAGTAAGAAAATAACCAAGCACATAGTTAAAGGATTTTTCTTGAAGTTTAAATTTTTTTTTATATCCATACTTTAAATTTTTAAGTTACTAATCCTGGAAATTTGACCAACTATAAATATATTGATATTTATTTCTATGTTTGACATAAAGTCTTTTTTTATCAATATATCGTATATAACTTTGGCCTTTTGAACCTAAATCTTAAAAATATATATTGAAAATTTATTTCTTTGATTCGTTACTTTAAAATATAATTAATTTTCGGTAGTAGTTTGACTAATAGTTTGTTACAAAACTTTATATGCACTTTTCGATATTTGTAACTATTAGTATATATTTGTTTTTATCTAGTTATTTTGCATTATTAAGTTGTTAAAGTTAACATTTGAACTTTCATAATTTGTCCATATTTTTATTGTAAAGATATACAGTTTTATTTTATCAATATATCATATATAACTTTGGTCTTTTGACTCTAAATCTTAAAAATATTCTAAGGTTCTGCTTTAACTTTAAAACGGATAATCAGGAGATTTGATTTTTTTGAGACTGTAGTTGGTTTGTGCAAATTTTTAAGCTTTTCAAACTTTAAAAATGTAGCAAAGAACTTTTAATTTAAGATACTTTCAACAAAATATTTGATAAAATTTAAGATTGGAGGGATGAGACTTTTGCAATGATTTTGATAAACTGAACTCTTTGTTTTTGTAATGAAAATTGGAGCAAATAATTCCAATTTAAATGTTCTCCTCAAAAGCCTGACAACGTGAGATAACACGATAAAAACAATTGAATAACATCTGATTTGGGATATCGAAATATATTGTTAAAGATTGTTAAAAAATTGGAGACCAAATAAGTAATAAAAGTCCCTTAATTTTTCTATGCAAAAACTTAAATGGATTAATAGGTTGTCCTCATTTCCGGAAGTGATTATTTAAAAATTATTAAGATTTTTATAAAAAACCATTTTGAAATTCTAAGAATAATTTTTCAACTATGTAATTCAAAATTTTTTTTACCATTTTCTTATTTAGTTTGTTCGTGATTGAAAAAAATTCTGCTGAAAGTCATAAAAATGAATATTTTTGAGCTTTTTAAGAATGCTCTCTTTGAAATCCTGATAAAGTGAGATAACACGATAAAAACAATTGAATAGTATCTGATTTGAAATATCAAAATATATTGTTAAAGATTGTTACCAAATTGGAAACCAAATTAGTAATGAAAGTCCCTTAATTTTTCTATGCAAAAACTTAAATGGATTTATAAGTTGTCCTTACTTCCGGGGATGATTATTTGAAAATTATACAAAATTTTTTTAAAAACTGATTTGGAATTTCAAGAAGAACCATTGAACTATGCAATTAATAATTTTTTTTACCATATTCTTACCTAGTTTGCTCGTGATTGAATAAAGCTGTGCTGAAAGTCATAAAATTAGGTTTTTTTGAGCTTTATACGAATGCTCTTTTTGCAAGCCTGATAAAGTAAGATAACATGATAAAAACAATTGAATAATATCTGATTGGAAGTATTGAAAAATATTCTTAAAGATTGATAACAAATTGGAGACCAAATTAATAATGAAAGTCCCTTAACTTTTCTACGCAAAAACTTAAAGGGATTAATAAGGTGTCCTTATTTTCGGGAGTGATCATTTGAAAATTGTACAAAATTTATTTCAAAACTATTTAAGAATTTCAAGAAGAATGTTTCAACTATGTAATTCAAAACTTTTTTTATCATTTTCTAATTTAGTTTGTTTGTGACTGAAAAAAGCTTTGCTAAAAGTCATAAAATGAGTTTTTTTGAGCTTTTTATGAATGCGCTCTTTGAATGTCTGATAAAGTGAGATGACACGAAAAATACAATTGAATAATATCTGATTCGGAATATCGAAAAATATTGATAAAGATTGTTGACAAATTAGAAACCAAACTTTAAACGAAAGTCCTTCAATTTTTCTATGCAAAAACTTAAATATTAATAAGGTGTCCTTACTTCCGGGAGTGATAATTTCAAAAATATACAGAATTTATTTAAAAACTTTTTTGGAATTCCCAGAAAAATCTTTCAACTATGTAATTCAAAACTTTTTTTACCATTTTCTTATTTAATTTGTTCGTGATTGAAAAAAGCTCTGCTGAAAGTCATAAAAATGAGTATTTTTGAGCTTTTTAAGAATGCTTTCTTTGAAATCCTGATAAAGTGAGATAACACGATAAAAAACAATTGAATAATATCTAATTCAAAATATCAAAAAATATTTTTAATGATAATTAACAAATTAGAGATTAAATTTTTAACGAAAGTCCCTTTAATTTTTCTATGCAACAACTTAAATGGATTAATGAGTTGTCCTTAATTCCGGAATTGATAATTTGAAAACTATACAGAATTTTTTTAAAAATTAATTTGGATTTTCAAGAGGAATCTTTGAACTATGTGGTTAATAAATTTTTTCACCATTTTCTTTTCTAGTTTGTTCGTGGTTCAAAAAAGCTCTGCTAAAAGTCATAAAAATGGGTATTTTTGAGCTTTATACGCTCCTTAAAAAGTGATTATTTTTTTTAAAGTTTTAAGTTTTGTAAAAGTTAGATTTATTATTGTAGAAGATAATGATATAAAAAAAAATAAAATTTGTAAATTTTTTAAGCTCTCTAAGGCTTTTTCAAGGATAGGCAAAAACCGAAAATGACAAATGATAAGTTTTTCAAGTTTTTATGTTTTTTTTTTTATGTTTTTAAGAATTCATAGGATCATTAACAGATGTTTAAATGATTTTTGAATGTAAGCAAATCAAAATTTGATTATTGGTTACAATGTAATATTAAATTTTTTGGTGCGTTTCAATTTCAAGTCAAAAAAGGGATTTATTTTGTGTTTTTTTAAAGTTTCTGGAATAATTTAGGCTAAAGTTTTTTGAGTTTCGAATGATCTGAAGTTATTATATAGGAAAACGAAACATAAAAATATGCAGTCTAGTTTATTTTATAAATTTAACCTGAAACTTATGGAAAATTTGAGCTTTAGCACTGGGCACATTGACCCCGGAATTCAGTTGTGAGGCAGCCAATACTTTTGCATTCGGCGCTTAAACATATAGTTTCAACAACAAAAAAAAAATGTAAAATTTTGATGTCATTTTCAAGTTTAAGCAAATATCTGTGTTTATCCTTGAACCCGGAACAAGATGAACCACGACGACACCGATAACGAGGCCGATGACGACAACGACGGATCGATTTTCTACCAAACATTGGGGTTTTGTGGCGCTCATTAGCATATCTACAATGCGCTTTGTACTTCAATTCAAAACACTCAAAGGGACTAAAAGAAATTCAACCACGCCAAAAAAAAAATCCGCTACAAATTCAAAGTTTCCATACTCGAGCTTTGAAAATTGATGGGAGCTTGACAGCAAAGGAAAAAAAGCTAGGAAAACTGCTTCGGGTCATTATCGTCGTTCAAACATTTTAATTAATATGGGATAAAATGACAAATTCAAATCCCGTAATCCATACAAATGCGCATGTCATCAACCCCTAAATCCCTGTTTCCACCGCTCCTCACCGCCCCACCAAACAACAAGCATAACACTCATCGAGATCATCAGCACCTATTAAATAACTCGGTGACTCTATAAGATGGCGTATATCAAAAATCGACAAACTACAGATTGGACAAAGACAAAAAACCACCAGCCTGAATAGAGAGCTTTGCATTCGATCTATATCTACCCTCTTTTTTCATTCAACAAAAAGCCTTCGAACGCAGTTAGTGAGCGAGTGTCGAGAGAATTCGACCGCCCCCGCCGACGTCGGCGTCGGGGTTGAGCGCCGCCGCCGCCACGTATTAGGGGAGGGAATATATTATTATTGAGCTATGATTTGCGTCTGCGTACACCATAGATTGGGGTAGCTCATCACACATATATACAAACTTGGACATTTTTTGTTTTATTTGTACATATCTCGTACTATATAGTATGAAAGCTCAAGATTTACAAAAGGCGTAGACTTGATAAAAGTCCCAAAAAAGCACCTTTTGTCAAATCTCGCAGAGATTTGTTGCAGAGCTTTCGGCCACGAAATTGGTTTAGTTGGACAAAAAATTGTGGTAATTAGGAGAGGTTTATGGAAATGCATGGAAGAAGTTGAGGGTTGAGTGATGCGTCGGAGGTAATTTTGAAGCGGTGCTTATTTTACTTGCAAAACAGAGGAATGCCCTTGAATCTGATACAAACACACATACACACAATCAGCTGGTTGGCGTAAAGAGAGAAGAGGATACGGCAGTTTGGGAGGCGGCGGAGCTTTCATTTCCAAGGCCTCTGTATGTGTATGTGTTACTTGCAATGCGGGCCGCGTGCAAACCAGGGGCCATAGTGCCCCTCATCCCCTACACTCCACTCTCGCCTCGTTTACTTATATATAGCGCACAGTCACGCCAAAGCTTTAGGATAATTCACCGGTGGTTAGGAAGCTAGCTTTGACTTTAGGCATTAAATATTATGTGGAAAATTTTCGATTGATTGCGAGGCGAAATTTGTGGTCTGATTTTTAGTTGGTAGTTGGCGACGTGGAACGTAGCGCGTAACGTAAACGAAAGCGTAGCGGTGGTAGGAGTGCGGGGGTATGGTGGTTGTGTCGCTTCATCTAGTAAGCCATGGCTGCTTGCAGGGAGGCCATCTTATGCATTTTACATGAGCCCCATATCTGTGGCGTGTATCTGTTCAGTATTCACTGGCACATAGACATAACCTATCCTAACACTTGAATTACAATGACAATCCATATACATATAGCAGCCAGTCACTACGCCAGCCACGTTCACCTCCATCTTACAACCATAACATTCGTCTTTTGTACCTTTTTAACACTTTTTAACCTCACCAAGTTTTCCATCCACAAATCGAACTAACAAATCACTGGTTTTTTCCATTTACAAAAACCACCACGCATATAAACTGTGAGAGCTTTTTCCCACAGAAATTTCCACTCTTTTCTAAGACGTTAAAGCTTTGCGCAAAGAAAGAGAAAGTCTCAAGTTGTGTGAGCTTTTCAAGAGAACCAACAACTTGATGATTTGTCTAGATTTGATGAAAAACTACTGCAAATTTAAATTTTCACAATGCATTAAAAATTCTAAATTAGTGTCACTTATTCTATGCAAAATTGTAAAGCTTTCAACAAAGAAAGCGAAAGTTTTGTACATGTGAGCTTTTCGTTACATTGTATTTTCCAAGTGAAAAAATTAGAAATAGATTAGAAATAAGTAGTAAATTCATTCAAAAGTTAGTGTATGATGCTTTTAATTCATAAAGCCAAGTTCTAAGAAAAAGCTTCCAATCAATTTTCCACATTTTGAAACTTAATAGTCCTAAATGGGATTTTTTTCAAAAAAAAGCTCCGAATTTAGCAAATTGTGGATTGTAGCCACATGTGACTCTTTTTGAAAACGTGACATTCTGGATTTGAAAAGAATTGCAAAGAATTTGCACATTACCTTTTTATTTTTGAAGAGCTTTTTTTGGTGGACTTTGCACCAGTTCAGCAATTTGCAAAAACCTTTAATCAATAGCTCAAGTGTTAAACGAAATTCTTGTTAAAATTGCTCTAATCATATTTTGGCTTCAGGTTGAGAAATTAAAAGCTCGTGTATCTTAAGCGAAGCTTTTACGTATTTTCATAGAAATAAAATTAAAAATTCAACTTTTTACTCAGCAGATATAAATCAAAGAGTTGAACTTTGGTGGCACAATATGAAGACACAGATTGAAAATTTTTTCGATTCATTTTCCTCAAAAAAAAAAAAAAATATGGTTATTACAACGACAATTTATCAAAGTTTGCAAAGATTGTATTATGTTTAAAGTTTATAAACTTTTACTTTCAAACTCACCAACGTTAAATAAATCACTTTAGCGCTGTATGTATTTCCCCCATGTAAAAATTGAATATTTATAGGTACGAAGTGTGGTTCTTGCACAACTTGCTAATACAAAAGTATTAAGTTAGAATGGGTGAAAGCTTCGTCACTTCGGGAGCTTAATTTTTCATTGACGTAGATTTGTTTAATTGAATAGAAAAAACTTACTAATTAATCAGCGGAATTTTTCGATTGCAAAATTCAATGAACAAAATTTTTTGTGCTAGAACTATTAAATGCAAAGCTCATGTTTTTTGAAGTAACTTTGTTGTTTTAAACATTTTTGTTTTTAAATGTTAACAATTACAATAATTTCACTAATCTATTATTTTGTGTGGTCCCCTTTATTGTTTATAATTTATTTTCCTTATCCTGGCATGCTCTATATTATTTTTTTCATGTTGTTTTAAGTCCTTGTCTTTTTAACATATAATAATTAAATTGTGGGCTATAAGGACGAAGCTTCTTGTGGAATCTTATTTATTTTATCGCCAACGTTTCGTCAAATATTTCTGACTTCTTCATGGTTCAAAATTTAAAAATTACTCCACAACTGTCATAAAAATAAGCTGTAAAATGACCCAACTGGTAGAATAACAAACCAAGAATACATTTTTTTTTCAGTAATATTTTTTAAACAATTTTTTATTTATCAATACCAAATTGTATTCCTGGTCTGTTGTTCTACCAGTTGGGTCATTTTACAGCTTATTTTTATGACATTTGTGGAGTAACTTTTAAATTTTGAGCCCTGAAGAAGTTAGGAATAACTGACGAAACGTTGGTGATAAAATAAATGAGATTCCACAAGAAGCTTCGTCCTTATTGCCCACAATTTAATTATTATATTATTTTTTTCATTGATATTTTATTATGATGCCAAATCTTAATGAGTTCGGTAAAAGTTTATTTTTTTTAATTTTTTCTTTACAATAGCCGAAAATTTTTCTATGGGACTAGCATCAGGACTATTTCCTGGCCAAGAAGGCACATTAATGTTAGAATTTTTGAGGAAACCCATAACTTTTGGTCTTTATGGCAAGGAGCTCCATCCTGCATAAAGATAAAATTTTCTTCCGGAAACCACTTTTGAGTTTGAGGCAATAACCTCGTTTGCAAGACTTGTATATATTGGTCTTGCATCATAGTACCTTCCACAATGTATATCCTACCGGTACCCTTTGCAGACATGCAGCTCCAAACCATAACTGATGTTGGATGTTTCACAGCCTGGGCGAAAGAAAGTAAAAATCTTCTTTTGAGTCTAATAATTTTCACACCTCTGTATACACGTGAGATGTTATACTTACCTGTCGTAGTTAAGAAAAAATGTTTTTAATCCACTGCTATAGCATCTTCCGGTAATGGCAGAAATGGTCCATCAGTTATTAGTAGTTTGTGATAACTAAATTATAATACAATTTTTACTTTTAATGTCAATATGATAGGCAAATCAGTTGCGGATTTAGGTTCGATGCCGCCCTAGACCTCATTCGATATGCCGCCCTTGTTGTTCCATAACAAAGTGATTATCAAGATAAAACATTTTTCAACTTTTTTCCAACAATCACTTATGATTTATACTTCTTCTTTTTAGTCTTGGATCGCGAAAAACTTCACTTATATAATCGTAATCAATTTTTCGTACTAATTCAGTTTCAATAGATAATATTGCCAGGACATTAAGTAAATCTTGGTCCACACTTACATTTTTTCAGGGTGCAATAAGATCATTCTTCTGAACAATTCGGTGTTGTAACACATCTCGAAAATTTCAAATACTTTCGGATGTATTTAGTATTGAGAAGATAATGTTATATTTTAAGATGATTAGAAGATAATGTAAGAGACCTACTTCATTATACGAATACTTACAAATCTTTTTCCGGTCCATAAAATTTTGAAACATTTTGATTTTTTCAAAATGCTTTGCCAAAAAAAAGCATTAGAAATGCATCAAATTGTGGTCATAACGTCATTGACTAGATTCTGCATATATTTTTACTGTTTAGAACAAATTGAAACGTTTAGTTTTAAACGAATTGGAACATAATTTCCTTCCCATGAACTTTAAAGCCTTATACATTTAGTTGGGAAGAAAAAATTATATTTGGCAAAGCTTTTCTGAGATTAATTTCTTCACTAAGGGTCATTAATTTTTCCAGTAAAAAAAACAAGAGTCTTTTTAAGTGATTTCCATCAAAATAAGATTTTTTCGCTGATTTTGAACAGTTATACTGTGTATACAATATAGAAGATATATTACAGTCCAATTTATGTAGTATAATCTGATATAATAATATATAAAAATCATACCACAAACATAAATTTGAACAGAAGTTCAAACACAAATATTCGTGACGTATTGCCCAGATACGTATTTCGATTGCCAAGCAATCTTCCTCAGTGGTCATCAAGTAGTTTGGATCACTCCGTAACTGCTTTGTGATGATTTACAAAGTGAATTATTACAGTGAATCATCACAAAGCACTTACGGAGTGATCCAAACTACTTGATGACCACTGATGAAGATTGCTTGGCAATCGAAATACGTATCTGGGCAATACGTCACGAATATTTGTGTTTGAACTTCTGTTCAAGTTTATGTTTGTGGTATGATTTTTATATATTATTATATCAGATTATACTACATAAATTGGACTGCAATATATCTTCTATATTGTATACACAGTGATTTCCATGTTTGTAATTGGTTAAAAATTTTGAACTTATTTTCAATTTTACTAATAATTTCGGAGCTGAAAACGGGAGGTTTTTGGGAACTGTTTTTCCAATAAAATTATTAATTAAAAAATGATTGTTTTTAGAAAAATTGCTTTAGTTAATTACAGTTGAAACTAATAAAAATACTTGAAACTACGATTGGTTAAGATTCTTTTAACAACTAAACTGTAATCTGGCTGAAGAATTGGCCGGTAGTTATACTTGATTGCATATGGCTTAGTCCAAAGAAGAAAAAGCTAACGAAAAGTTGCCAATTTCTTGCCAAAATCTTAACTTTTCCTTTCAAATATGATGAACTGTAGGTGTAATTTGTTGGTGGTTAATAATTTGGATTTAACACAGAAGGAAACTGTTGAGGCATTTGGTGAGAGGTGGCCGAATGTTGACGTTTCGTTTGGGTTGAATGATATTAATATTTAGTAAACGAAGGAGGAAGAATAATGAAATGCCGGTAGTTGTTGTTGGTAGTTGAGAGTGAATGATGCTGTCAGTAATGGAGACGGTGCACATTTGCACTCAGCTGTACGGATAGACCGACGTCGGTCGTCGTCATCGCTGCCGCCTCCACTGCCGCCGTCACCGCCGTCGTCGTCTCTACCACCATCGACAACGACGACGACGACGACGACGACGACGTCGTTGTGTATTTTAATGTCTGAATATATTTGAATAAATTTCGACTCGTTGTCAATGTGTATGTCGGTGTACGATTGCATGTGTGTGTGTGGGTGAAACTATACACACACAAATACTAGTTCACGCACACCACTAGGCCATGGTCTTCTCTTCAAAGCTGCCTTTCGGCTCCTCTTCTCTCGAATGTGTTGTAAGGGTGACGACATCAAATATTGATTTTATGCTAATGATTGTTTGGTTTTGTTAGGATATTATGTTCCTTGAAGGAAGAACTCTTGCTAACTCCTACCAAATACATTAAAACATACATACATATATCTGTGTATTCCTTTACACACCGGGTTATCATCACTCCATACTTTCTTAACACCAAATCTTAAGCTTCCAATAACTAACGACACTTTACCAAGTCTAATTCTTGTGCAGGACTTTCCGAAAAATAATTAAACAGTTATGGGAATCTAACGCATTGAAAGAGTGGAGTTTAATTTTTTTTCGTTTTGGATAATCGAAAAGTGGATGGGGGTCGAGCTTTTACATAATGTATGGGGGTTGTTTTTGGACGGGTGCGTTTCCTTGGTTCGTTGCGGCGGTGCGGAACCACTCAAAGACTTGCACACTTCAAAGGAAAGGCCCACGGGGCAATATTGCGCCTGTGACTCCCTCCGGGTTATTCCCGGTGTTGTCATCCCATTACGTTCACACTAAAATCGCATAAAAGCGAGGCGACAGAGCGGAATGAGTGGATTGCGACACGATGGTAGAAAGCTACGCCGACAGGGCGTTGATGTGAGCCCGCGGGAATTACCACTTAAAAACACCATCATGTTGCATCATGTCCCGAAAAAAAGCGACAGCAAATGGTCAAAGCAACCACCCCATTTGCCAGGTCCACCCTTCACACATAAGCAGATATAATCAACGAGGCCAAAACCAATAGAGAGACAAGAGTCGTCCCGAGACAAAAAATTACTACTTAATACATAAAATGCATTGAGCGATCCGATCGCGCTGTATTAGCGTTTAATATTGCAACAATTGCAGATCCTATAGAGGTTTAATAAAGTGTGACATGCATAGCCTCGGGAGCATCGACGGGTGGTCCCCTCCCGATCCGGCTAATTTGTCCTCAACACCCCAATCAAACTCGCAACGGCAACAGTTGTGATCGCCCCAAATTAGCCGCCGGCATATTTCAGCGTCGACCAAAATGCGAGCCGAGATCCGTTAGAAAAATCATACGTACCGTATGTGGGCAAAATTGAATTTTCGGGAAAATTCTGCGACGTTTATGGTGTGACGATAAATGGGCATTGGAGATAAGCGTAAGTGAGGTTTATGACAGAAGATGACCTCAGCGTAAACACGTCGAGAGCACATCAAGGGATCAGTTATCAGTTGTGTTTGCCTTTTACGTTAAGGCTTTTTATAGACTCTTAGCGATGATCCCTTTTTTTTTTCTCGCTCTGCTGTTGACTAGAGAAAAACTTGTGTGCACATAGAGGAAGGAAAAAAAGGAAAAAAGCAGGGAAAATGCACTCACTATAAAAAATTGCAACGATTCAGCGTTTCCAATAAAGTACAGAACCCTTTGGTACTACTTTTATGAAGAAAATAAAATTTTAGGTTTCTAAAGACATACGACAAAAGTAAGGCTCTATTTAAATTCTTAGTTCTTCTCTTTCTTAAAGCCTAAATCTCAAGTTTCGTAGAAATGTTACAGCTTTGATGATCTAAAAAGTTAACCAAATTCAAAGCTTTTATCTATAGAGTTGATGCCTATAGAGTTACAGATATTTTTTTTGCAATTTTTAAGTGAAACATATTGAACGAAAAATTAATAGTTTTTTTTTTTTAGTTCAGTGTAGTTCAATAAAAAGCTTTAGATTCGAAGCTTTAACTTTTAAGAAAGTTAACATATTTGAAGCAGCTTTTAGCACAAAAACAATTGTCTAATACAGGCCTTCTTAAACTATGGGTTGCGACCCCAAATGGGGTCGCGAGACCCAAATCTCTGTAAAGATACAATAAGATGATTGTCAAGAGGTCAAAGTTTAAGAAGATTGTTGTTATTAAAGGACGAAATTGAAATATTTTTAACCGTAGCCGAATGAAAATGTGAGCTTGCAGCTTTTTTTCAAAATGACTTATGGGCTATCCATGCTGTATTATTTGTCAGATATCTTTGCGAAATTAAACGATCTCAACTTTTCAGGGGAAAAAATTGCATATTTATGCGAAAATTTACTAGGAAATCGATTGATTGTTAAAATTCTGGAAAAATATTTATGATAATATTAAATTGTATTTGATACATTATGGTGGATTTTTGCAGTTACTTTTACAAATATTGAATTAATTAATGATGCATGATGGTCGCTATGCGTTCAGTGTTTGACAGAATAAACGATGATCTTCCGTAATGGATTTTTATTTTCAAACAAATTGCACAATCTGCATAGGGCTGCAATAAGTGCATTCAATCCATATAAAACCATCAAAAAAGGTTGTTTCTTCTCCTCGACCTATATCACATACATTTTTATTTGAATAATTAACCCTTGTGTTTTTCTGGTCAACCAAAAACTATCCCTCAAAATGAAATTTTGAAGTCCAAAGTGGTGCAAAAACCTGGGAAACATTTGCTTGAATATTGGTTGAAATTCCATTGGCTTAATAAACTTCAAGTATTTAGCCTGAAATGATACATTAGTTGGTAGTTTTTGAAAACTTATTTTTTTTTTCAAATAAATTGCAAAATCTGCATAAGGTTGCAATAAGTGCATTCAATCCATAGACAATCACTTGTAAGCACTAGTCCCAGTAGATTAGTGCTGTATAAGTACAAAATAGATTTTTATCAATCAATAGCAACAATAACAATAAAAGTAATTCTTATAGCAATAACAACAATCAACAGTACCAATAAGAATAATAATTATAGTCTATGATAACAATATCAATGCTAATAATAATGTGAAACATTAATATATAAGTAATAAATAAAAATAAAGGTATATAATAAGAAATAATAATTTGGCAACAGATAGTAAATAGGAATATTTCTTTAGTTACAAAATCAATCAGGTAAATCTATTGCATTCCATTTTTTTAATCTTCTTATCATCTCACTGTTGTCCAATAAGTTTATTGCGAGATGATTGGAATGATCGTCTAGTTTTGTCAGATATTTTTAACTAAATCTTTGATTTTCCTCCGTTACAGGTGGCATTTCTGGGTCTTCATGTATTTTTTTATTGTTCATATACCATGGAACACCGATTATTTGTCGTAGGGTCCATGATTGAAATCTTCGAAGGATTTCAATGTTGGAGTTGGATGCAGTACCCCACAACTGCATCCTATGATAATAGTGCATTGGATGCCATTAGCCAGTAATTTTTTTTTGTATTTAAATAGAATTTAATGCACAAAATAGTTAATTTTAATAATCAAAAAATTCGAGAAAGTTCAGGAAAAATCAGTCAAATTTGATAAAATTGGCATGTAATAAACTTTTAGCTTTGGGTCTGGATTTTTTTATCTATACAATGCAAAACTGACAAGTTTCTTGTTTCTCAGATCGAGTGGAAGCTCCTCAACTTTCCAATGATACTAAATTAATATTTTACTTGATACTTAATTAATCTTTTGTAGCAGTCTTTTACAATTGAATTAATATGTGGTTTCCAGGAGAATTTCGTATGACCATTCCTATTGTGTTTGCCAAATTTAAGTTAATAGCCATTGAAGTTTAGAAACTTTAGCCTTAGTAATTGCTGATTTTGATTTAATTTTGGAAAATTTAAAGCTTGTTTTGTCCGACTAGTCTTGTAGATTGACCATGGTTTTCTGAATTAGTTTAATGGAAGCTTGATCGTTTGTCCTACTATACGTTATTGTGTTAAATCATCTGCAAATATGTAGCATTTTACAGAATTAATTGTGTTTAGGATGATGTTGATGCTTTCCAAGAAAAGGACATTTAAAACTGATCTTTGAGGATGACTGTAATATATAAATAATTTATTTGTATATAATAATTTTATAGTATAACTTTGGCAAACATTTCTGATTCAAAATGAAGCAAATTTATTGGTCTGTATAAAAGCAACAAGAATTAAGTAATTTATGCTTTCTCTAAATAGCAATATTTTTTCCGAATTTTAAGAGCTTTCAACGATAAAGCTTTTTAAATTTCTTTTACCTTAAAACATATTGCTGTTTCCAAATTCTTATTTGCTGAAAACTTAGTTTTTCTTTTGTATTAATTTGTTGAAAGTATTTTCAATCGTCTATCATAAATAAGTAAAGAGATTTTTTGCCTCTTTATTGGTTTTTAATGAACGATTGAATATTGTCACGAAGAAGACATATTAGCAAGATTTTTTATCAGACTATTCACTTTGGTTCGAGATATAGTTCTCGATTTACTTAATAATCGTTTTTTTTTATATTATTTATACTATAACTGATCCACAACAACCACTTTCCTTTTAAGAGATCTTTACACGTGACGCCAGTACTTTAAGTATATTAATTGTGTGATATCTTGATCGATGCACAGAAATGGAGAGCACAACCTTGGTGGAAACGGCCTAAATTATCCCGACGACTAATAAACTTTCGATTAAAAATACATTCCAAATATGGAAAGCAGTAACTGAAACAAAAAACGTCAATTTGAATTTGCTGTGACAATGAGAGAGCTTTTGGGAAGAGCTTTGTATTTGTTTGGGTTGTAATGAGATTTTTTGCAAGTGTAATTTTTTCAAGATAAATGGCAGGAATTGATGTGTTATAATTAAGCATAGACAATTGTCTTGTCGCGGTGTTTGTTGAAACGGAAGAAAAATTATCTGTCTTTAAATATGTTATGCTTTCATCCCCCTTATTCAGTTTCAAACATTTTTTTGCTGTTCATCTTATATTTTAAATACGAATGGCAATGACACAACGATCACCACACATATACAATGACACAAATCTCCCTTCTATGTCTTTCGCCCCAACGACCATTACATTCGTTCCGCTTTAACTCAACAACCCCGTTTTTCTCTCGCTCGTTTTGCCGGCTACGGAACTCTATTCTGTTCGTAGGGATGGTAGTAGTAGTAGTCGTAGTAGGAAAATTCAGCGAGGGGAACGCAAGTGGGGAAGAGGTGCCAAAGTGTACGCGTGGCATGGGATGAGGACGAAAATGACTTTAGGAGGATATATTTTTTAAATTGCATAAGAGGGATTCGACTTTTTAAAAAAATGTCTTGCACATTTATTGGCATGTTGGTGGTTCTGCGTGCGTGAGTACTGACGGAAAGCTCAGGGGGTGGGTGGGGTGGTTGTTGGAAAGGGTGGTGGTGGGTTGGGAATTCAAACCGATGTGTGTGTGATTCACTGGCGCAAAGCGAAAAGACTGGTTTAAGTGACCTGAACATGTCAGACATAGAAAGGATATGGGGGATGAAATGAAATTAAGTTTTAGTTTAAGAGTGACGGAGTTTAGAATGCCGACGAGGGGCTGTAATGAATTGGTGCTCATCATCATTGACTTTAAATACTAAATTGTTTTCAAGCCCCCCTCCCACCCCCGATCTCTCCGCAAATATTCACCTTTTCTCCATAGTCCATGGCTGTTGCAATTTTTTCTTCGCTTTTCTCGATATAGAGAAATATTTTATTTCATCGTCAGCAAACTATGTTTCGAGAGGGTTGTTGTGTGCGTGCAAAATAGGGCGTTATCGCGTAATGTCATTGTACAACATTGGCGTAAATGTTGACAATGTCGAACGGGAACTCTGTGGGGATTTGATTCGATGGATAAAAAGAACTTTTCAATCGAGGAAGAAAATGCAAAACCTTTTTGCAAATTTTTAAAATAATACCTTCATAGTATATGTGTATATATAAAGAAAAGAAGCTTTTTTGTCCAATGAAGTTTTGCTTTGTAATTGGTGAATTGAGGTGAGCTTTTTCGATTTTCACCCAGAAACTTTGCTTGAATGGTGTAATAACTTAAGTTGGTTTAAAAAACTGTTATGATAGATAAAAAAGTTGTTTTAATTTCAACTCTTTAGCGATTTCTTCAAAAATTATGTTAAGGGTGGAAAAAAGCTCATAAAATCATTCTAAATATTCTTGCACTTCCTCGAAGTAAAATCTGTTTTTTTTTGTCGTAATAATTCCATAAAGAAATAACAATTTTCTTGCAGTGTGCAGTTTTCTATGCAAGAAAAGTTCGGTTCGGTTAGTTTAGTGCCCTATTATCTTAGCGTGTCTACATCGAAGAAAACGACCCTTTTACAACCGTCATTACTAGCCAAATAAAACTCTACTTATCGGCGACTTTTAACACGCAAAACTGCATCAAAAATAATCCTTCCTCATCGCAATAATACTAAACTCAAATATTATTAATGTTAATTGAAAAATAATGATTGCCAAACCCCTGGTTTTCTTTCACCCTGCTACCCTGCACGCCGTTTCCTATTTGTGCGCTCGAAATATTCACTCATTAATTGGTGGCGCGTTGGTTAATAAACCTCGAGGCATTTAAATTGAGAGTCAATGTGCAGAAATGTTTTAGTCAACCCCATGACAAATGTTGTGCGAGTTGTTAACCCTTTTGCGTAGCCTCCGGCTTCTTTCATCCCCCTCATGCTTTGATTCTTTCTATCATTTCGATATGATGTACCAACGGTACATGTATGCACTGGTAGGTACACGACTAGATGCATTTGTGGGATGAAATCCTGGAAGGGATATTCATGTGAATATTACAGACGGAGTGAAAGTGTGAACGCTTCAGTGCATTCTACAAATCCTAGCGCTACCAAATGCAACATTCAATGGGGTGCTAATAAAGGGTTAATACATGCAACTGTTCACTATGCCTAATTAGGGATGAAATTAATGGCGCTATATGTTCTCAGTGTATGTCATAATAAACTTGTCATCATTGAAATTAAATTAATCATTCGTTTTTCTTTATTATTATGATTTTCTTTTTTTTTTTTTTTTTGGGAGAATACGCACAATCTCAGACAGACCGACATTGAAAACAGCCACAGATCCTATCACCAGTGGGTATTGATCCTTACCATATAGGGATACTATACCGAATGGAGGCCAGGGGTAGTTTTCGAAGAAGAGAATGGTTGATCTCGGTCGTCGTCATCCCCAATACATCCTCCCGACTCACACGTTCCTGTTGTGAGCTGCATACAAATTATCCCGCACCCTTGCACCAGAGCCACTGCACTTCGTTTCACTTCTTTTTCGTTTCGTGTTTTTTCCGAAAAAAAAAAACGTTGTACCAAAAGAAAATATATCTGTCGATATTACTTTCTCCCCCCTCCCAAAAAAAAGACTTTTCTTCTAATTATTTTCATAAACAAAAAAAAACTGTATACATTTCATTTGAGATGAAATGTTTATCTCCATTGGGTTTCATAATAAAAATGACCAGGGATCAGATGATAAATGATATGACACTAATAGAGCAAATACTGGAGTCAAGTCACCAAAGAACTGCAAGTGCAACGTCACCCCCTACATACATTTCCTACAATAAGACTAGCCATAATAAATAATAATAGTAAATTGGTTTTGAATATTTCCTCTTTGGATCATCACATGCGAATTTCACCCTACGCATCTCACTTTAATAACATCATTTCAAAAGGTGTGTTGGTTATGAGTGTGTGTGTGTGTGTGGGTTTCCCTATTATCCCTTTTCCCTTATTTCGCTTCCCTTCATAACATCGATACCATAATCCACATTGACATCTTCAAAATAATAATAACTTTTGACATCACATTTTAATTGTATTTCTTTTCCAACTTAATTTACATAAAAGTCTCATTTAACTACTAAAAAAATATATATATATATACCTCTTTCCTCTTTACGTCCTCCTATTGTGTCAAGAAAATTTTAACCAGATGGACGGGCTGGAAAATATTCTTCGGAGATATATATATATTGTCAGATCGTTTGGTTGAAAATCTGAGATCACTCGTCCGTCATTTATTTTTCGTGGTAGACGTGGTAGATCAGATCATCATCCCCTGTGTGTGGGGATGGGGGATGGGGGTGGGGGTGTTCCAACTTTTGCAATGCGGTGGGAGGAAGAGGAGCTTTCTGTGTGCGGTTTGGCAACAGCTGCTTTCGATATATTACATTGTAAACTGATTGGTTTTGTTTGTTGGGTTTTTCGCCCTCGTACGCCATTCGGGCAAATAATAAATAGACAACTTGCCGGATTTCTTTTAAAAGTCGTGGAAAAAACATTGGAAAAACATCAAGAACATGTAGAGAAAATAATTATTTCATTTGCAAAATGTGGAGTGGACATTTTTTAATGAAATAATAAGGCCTGGATGTTTTGGGGTTTGAGATTTTGGAAGTTTTGATTGGTAAATATCAATTTAAAGTCCTCTTTGGTCCAAATAAGATTTTTTGATGTGAATCATCACAAAGAAGTTACGGAGTGATCCAAGCTACTTGATGACCACTGATGAAGATTGCTTGGCAATCGAAATACGTATCTGGGTAATACGTCACGAATATTTTTGTTTGAACTTCTGTTCAAATTTATGTTGGAGGTATGATTTTTTTATATATTATTATATTAAGTTTATATATTATTATATTAAATTTGTATATTATTATATTAAATTTGTATATTATTATATTAAATTTGTATATTATTGTATTGATTTTGTGTATTATTGTGTTAAATTATACTACATAAATTGGACTGCAATATATTTTATATATTGTATACACAGTCCTCTTTGGTATTTGGATGAAAAAATTCATCAAAATGAGAAATAGTCCAAAATCATAGAGATCTATTCAATTTTTGACTATTATTTCAATGAATTTTTGATCAAATTATTTGGAAAGAGTTGGAAGAAGAAGCTATTGGTATTTGTAAAAAAAAATAAGATCCATTTGTTTGAAAATCAGTGGCAATAAAGTGCAGTTACTTGCTTGATACAAGGGAAAATACATATAATTTGCAATAGTGACTTTGAGCAAATAAATCATGAAATGCATAGCCCAGTGGACGAAACAATGCTTATGCACCAAACCACCGATGACAATAGTGGAACATTGGGTCAGCCTCGACGATAGTCGAGTCGATTTTTTCTTTTTTTTTTCTTTTTTTTTGGTTTCAACATTTTTTCTTCGAGAGCATAAAATATTCCTACACCTTTTCACACACCTCATACTTGTTGAAAACGTACAAAAGCAAATAATGTAACCATCTCTCTATTATAATATTTGTCGATAAGTGTTGTGTCGAATGATTTGTTCCTGTCTCGCTCTAGTCATATATTTGCTTAAGAAGACCAAAGTTTTACTGCCAGTAAAGTTCACTGCTAATATTGACATAGTCATCGTAATCGTATGGGCAGCCAACGTTTTTATGTTGGGAGCTGAAGATGAGCACTTGGCTGCAGAGCAATCGGGAGCAGGCAGCCAGTAGTCCATGTCTTCGTATGTGGCTTCATCTGCCACCAATTGTCATGTACGTAATTTAGCGTGAAGGAAAATGAAGAAAATGTCTTGGGCCACAAAAATGAATCGCCAATTGTAAATATTTACTGGAGACAAACAAGTGCGATGTTCCAGCGATGGATGGTGCTGAGGTTTATGACGACGATATGTGTTGGCCTGGAATGGTTTGTTCCTCTTGAAACGATTAAGAAGATCCTCGTCTCGCCTTAGGTGGGACGAGATCCAATCTCGTATGGCTACCTTCGTTATTGTCGTTCTTCATCATCATCCTCGTGGTCATCTTTCTCACTACTCACCGACCGACTGGCCAGCGCGTCCGCTCTTCACCACCAACAACTGCCCCACAATATTCCTCCTATACACCCAAAAGAATGCGCTTTTCTTAGAAACTCACTCTCTCAAAAAAAGCAGTTTTTTCGTATGCCGTTTTTTTCCTCACATCACGTTCCGCCTTCCATTGTGTTCCTCTCGGGACCCACATTAATATTGAGCGAAAAGAGAATGAAACGCATTGTAATAGGAATATCGAAAAGCACCCGATTCAAAAAAAAGTCCTATTATTTAAATAATAATAAATCGTCGTTTCGATGTCACTGCTGAGGCCTATTCTATGCACTGCATGGAATAACGAAAACCAAAAAAAAAAAAAAACGCCACTTTGGATCGAAAGTATTTCGATTGTTTTTCGATAGATGATAACGGTGATGATGATGGCTGTTGTATTATTTATGTGGTTGGATTTTATTGAAAAAATAAAAGGTGGACAAGGTGGTGGTGGCCCAGGTTTGGTTTTGATGCGGAAAAGACGGAAAGAAGCGACAAGCGTAACCACGAGCAGCCGCTAATTAACGTTACATAGAAAGCAGCGTGTGATTACATTTATGTACAGGAAATGGAGGTACGATGTGTGGCGGACACGCAGCAAGGGGCATTCGCACTTCTCCATTATCCGCCGTACAATTTTTCAATTCTTTTTCCATCATTGTGCGCACTTTTATGCTGGTCTCGGTTTGTTCGCTGATTTCAAAAGCTTTCGCTAGCATGAGGCCAACAATCTTACACCAAACATAACTGCCCAATATGTATAATTGTATCAATTGAAACAATAAAATGGCCTGCGGATATTAAAAGCGTTTTGGAGGGCTGTAAAGCTTACAACTTTTATGAAGCCTAGAGTATGGTACTATGGTATGGTAGGTATGGTACTATGTATTACTATCGTAAAATGTATCAATTATTTTTCATTGGGCAGGAAATAGAGGAAAATATTTTGTATGGTTTGCAGAAATTATTATCTCAAATAGTTGTGGAAAATGTTTTTCAACAAAACCCATCAAGAATAAATAGAACCGAAGCTTAAACTAAGCTTCCTACAGTAAAATTATTGTTCAAGTTTTATGATAAGCGATGTTCTTAATTTTCGAGGGTTGGAAATTATTTAGCTTATTAGACTGGGCCAAAAAAATCGATAATTTTTTTTTTGAAAAGTATATCGAAAATATTCTTCGAGGTGAAAAAAAAATATCGGGAAAGTTTGAGCCCTTAATATTAATATTAAGAGGTCTATCATCTTTAATTTCAATTTTATATTAGTGCTTTTATTTTTGCGTCAAAGCTGTCAAACTATCAAGGTAAAAAAATTCATCTGCACATATTTTAATAGAAAATTAAATTCCCTACAAAAAACGTTCCTATAAAAATTTTCGTTAGACACACCGCTTTTAAATAATCAAGCTTTAAACATGGACATAATTTTTAGATTTATTTATGCTTTCGCTAGCATGAGGTCAAAAATCTTACCTAAAATAACTGCCTAATATGTATAATTGTAACAATTGAAACAATAAAATGGCCTGCGGATATTAAAAGCGTTTTGGAGGGCTGTAAAGCTTACAACTTTAATACTGAAAGCTTGAAATTATGAGGATAAAAAAGCAGGTTCTTTTTCATTCTTTTTTCATTCAACTCTACGGTAATCGTAAAATGTATCAATTATTTTTCATTCGGTGGGAAAAAGAGGAAAATATTTTGTATGGATTGTAGAACTTATTATCTCAAATTATTATTATTATATCAAATAGTTATGGAAAATGTTTTCAAAAAAACCTATCAAGAATAAATAGAATCGAAGTATAAATTAAGCTTCCTATAGTCAAGTTATTGTTAAAGTTTTACGATTAGCAATGCTCTTAATTTTCAATGGTTGGAAATTATTTAGTTTATTAGACTGGGCCAAAAAAAAAAACCTATTTTCTTTTGAAAACTATATTGAAAATATTGTTCAAGGTGATATAAAAAAAATATCGGGCTTAATTGAGCCCTTAACATTAATATTAAGAGGTCTATCATCTTTACTTTCGATTTTTTATTTGTGCTTTAATTTTTACGGCAATGCTGTCAAACTATCAAAGTAAAAAAGAAATCATCTGCACATATATTTATAAAAAATTAAATTCCCTTTAAAAAAGGTCTCTTTAAAACTTTTAGCCAGACACGCCGTTTCCGAATAATCAAGCTTCAGACATTGATATAATTTTTAGATTTATATTCTTTATTTTGGAATTTTGTAACCAACAAACAAATAAATATATAAAAACTAACAATATAGATTCTTAAAGGAAATTTAATGCTCTACAAAAAAGGTCTCTTAAAGTTTTTACAAAAAATCACTTTTTCAAAAGTTATTTACAATTTAAGTAGAAGGGAAAATTAAATTATTGTTTTTTTCGTTGTTGAACCAATTTTCTTTCACTCAATGGGACAAATTGATATTTTACATGATCGAAAATCATCATTTTATCAATCTTATTGCTTGAAATATTTAAATATCTTAAATAACCTAACCTATTCTCGGTTAACAGCTATTTATTACACGAACACGTAGATTATTTTCTTATAGTAATTAAAAATTACAATTATGTGATTTTACTGTTGAAAATTATTTTACACTCTTCAACATATTTGAAGAAAAAACATCAGATTAAGGATTATAAAATAATATTATCCAAGATGTGAATTCGTATATACTGATTAACATAATATACAAAAGTATAAAATAATGTAAATAAATAGTTTTCAATAGTAAAGTAATCACATAATTGTAATTGTTTAATTATTATAAGACATTAATCTACGTTTTTGTGTAATAAATAGCTGTTAACCGAGAATAGGTTTGGTTATTTAAGAAATTTAAATATTTCAAGCAATAAGATTGATAAAATGATACTCGATCATGTAAAATATCAATTTGTCCCACTGAGTGAAAGAATATTGGTTCAACAACGAAAAAAACAATAATTTTATTTTCCCTTCAATTTTAATTGTGAATAACTTCAGAAAAAGTTATTTTATGTAAAAACCTTAGGAGACCTTTTTTGTAGAACATTAAATTCTCTTTAAGAATCTATATTGTTAATTTCTATATATTTATTTGTTCGATGGTTACAAAATTCCAAAATATAGAAGATAAATCTAAAAAGTATATCAATGTCTGAAGCTTGATTATTCGGAAACGGCATATCTGGCAAAAATTTTTAAAGAGACCTTTTTTTTTTGGGGATTTAATTTTCTATAAATATATGTGCAGATTAATTTTTTTAATTTTGATAGTTTGACAGCATTGCCGCAAAAATTAAAGCACAAATAAAAAATCGAAATTAAAGATGATAGACTTCTTAATTTTAATTACTGAGGGCTCAAACCTTCCCGATATTTTTTTTTTTGTCACCTTGAACAATATTTTCGATATACTTTTCCAAAAAAAAAATAGGTGATTTTTGGCCCAGTCTAATAAACTAAATAATTTCCAACCATCGAAAATTAAGTGCATCGCTTATCATAAAACTTGAACAATAACTTAACTATCGGAAGCTTAGTTTAAGCTTCGATTCTATTTATTCTTGATAGGTTTTGGTGAAAAACATTTTCCACAACTATTTGAGAAAATAATTATTACAAACCTTAGAAAATATTTTCCTCTCTATCCCACCGAATGAAAAATAATTGATACATTTTACGATTACCGTAGAGTTGAATGAAATAAAAATGACAAAGAACCTACTTTTTTATCCTCATAAGTTCAAGCTTTTAGTACTAAAGTTGTAAGCTTTACAGCCCTCCAAAAACGCAGGCCATTTTATTGTTTTAATTGTTACAATTATACATATTAGGCAGTTATTTTAGGTAAGATTGTGGGCCTCATGCTAGCGAAAGCATAAATAAATCTAAAAGTTTTGTCAATGTCTGAAGCTTGATTTTTCAAAAACGGCGTGTCTGGCATAATTTTTTAAAGAGACGTTTTTTGTAGGGAATTTAATTTTCTATAAATATATGTGCAGGTGATTTTTTTTACCTTAATAGTTTGACAGCATTGACGCAAAAATTAAAGCACAAATAAAAAATCGAAACTAAAGATGATAGACCTCTTAGTATTAATTTTAAGGGCTCAAATATGCCCGATATTTTTTTTTATCACCTTGAACCAAATTTTCGATGTACTTTTTCAAAAAAAAAAAATAGTTAATTTTTTTGGCCCAGTCTATAGTGTATCTTATTTTGCTAGGTCGAAGCTGGAAATTGTCAAATGATGTCACCCGATATAAGTTTAATTAAAAAAGTTTAAACTGATTCAAATTTTAAAAGCTCATAGGTCTAAATTTCATGGAAAGTTTTTAGAGATGTCTTTGGCAAAAAGAGGAAACTGATTTTTGAGAGGAAAAAAAAGCAGCACAGATATTATGAACTTCTAACAATTGATTCGAATGCAATCGATCGAAAAGTCAAATAAAATGAAACGAATTAATGAATTAATTAAAAATTGATTGGTATCAGTGACCGTTATCTTAATGATATTTTTATCCATCATCATATCGTCCATTCTTTTTCCACTGTGCTCATGTGCCAGCCAAAATCTATCGTCTGATTCATTGCTATGTCTCTCTTAATTGAAATTACAAGTGAGAACGGTGATCAGTGCCGATAACGAACGACCGACCGAGAGGTGATGTGACTACGATAAAATTTAACGATCCAGCCAACATTAACACATTCCACACACACACACACACACTTTATGATCAATTACATTTTAATTATTTTTGAATCAAGACAATTTTTGACGAATAGATTTCGAATAAATTTTCCCAAAAACATCCAGTTATTAGAGATACCTGCGAGTGTATTGGTATTTTTATTATAGACGCACACATGCACAGATTCACGTCTAGAGAAAGTTAATTTTAACGGCCCCCGTTCGACACTTGTTCTAGAGTCCATTTACAGAGAACTTGTCGCTGGTGTCCTCGTTAAAAATTAAAAAAAAAAAAAAAAAAAAAACGAGTTAAAATGTGTTGTCACCTCGACCGAACAGCGAACTCCAAATCATAGATAGATAAATTCAACATATTTATTAAGCCACTCTCGAACATCTAAAAGACACCGAAAACTTTTTAAACTTTCTTGTCTTCGTCTAAAAAAAAATCTCTTCAAAGTTCAAAAGTGCAACCAAACTTTAAACGTTCTCCAATAGATATACCAAATGCACTAATATATGAACTAATTTTCAGTTGAAATTCAATGATAAGTGGCATTTATTAAAGTTTAAGGTCAAGAAAACTAAAACAAAAAAAAAACTAGATCAATAATTTCATGTTTTATAGATAGGTATCGATTTTTAAAGTTGATTTCTTCCAAACAAAAAAAACATTATGTACTAAATTGCAGTGGAAACTGCAACTGTGGTACTCAATTAAAGTAAATAAGTTTACATATTCTTAAACTTTGTTTTCTATATAATTGTTTCAAACTTAGATTTTCTTCCGAAAATCAGTCTTTTAAGATTCACTTTGTGTAACCAAAGTTGATTAGCGTTGAAATATGAAAATAAGAGCACAGTTATGCGTAAATTAAAACTTTATTGAGACACATTTACGACCGAGCTTTACTTATATTCACATCAAATTAACAGTCAAATTGTTATTACACACTTATCGTTTTTATGATCCGTTTTTTTTTCATATTAAACTAGAAAATAATTTTCAACTTTCAAAATTTTCATGTTGAAAAAATAAATTTTTTCAACATGAAACTCAATCGACACTGACCTTATTTGAGAGCCACTTTTCCCAACTTACTGAAACAAGGACTCGGCAGTGATTTTAGATTTGAAATGTTGTGTAACATAAAACTAAAGAACCGTAACATTAATCTTATTATACAATCTCTGACGTGAATTAATAAAATTTATTAGTTTCATATGATTTTAACTAATTTTCAAGTTAATTTTATATTGAGTTGATATGAATGAATGGTTGCATGTGCAAGTTGGTGTCAATGAAATTTATTTATATCATTTCAATGCAAAACGGAAGGATATTGATAAAATATAGAAACGGTTATATTTTTTTTTTTGGTAAATCTTTTATAGATCAATTTTTAAGAGATGAGAAAGATGAGCACTTTAGTGATATTTTCAAGGTTTCTTGTGATTTACCTTGGGCGCTTTATTGATCGATCAATCCATCCGTCAGGTAATCAAAAATAAAATTCTTTTGAAAACCTAAATTTAAGGGTTCCAACGTAAGCTGAGATCAAAAAAATGTGTATTGATTAAGGTTTTCTTTTTTTGCTTCGCAAAAATCAGATTTACAAATGTGATAAAAACAGTAGAGAAGTCATAAACGGCAGTTACATCTCAATGTGAATAAATAAATAAATAATTGTATCGAGTTTTATATTAGTGCAAGTGAATTCAGAAGTGAAGGTTTAATTAGCCTTGTCATTTTTTTTATTGATTTTGTTATAAATATTAGCAGTACCTGTTTTCTTGTGACAGGAATTTTTAAAATTAAATAATTGTAACACAAATCGTTGAAATTTTTCTTTATTTTCTTGGATGTTTTCTTCGAAACGTGTTCAACAAAAATTATAGAAAAATCGAATTTGATTTGTACCTACCGTAAAAATTGAAGAGTGGAGATGATTTATGGAGTTATAAATTATGTGTTTTTAATTTTAAATGCTTTAAATAAATTTACATATAATTACAACAGAATAATTTTCCTCGTCAGTGAGGAAAACAGTGAATCGTGCTCTCGAAATTACACAAAACTTTGGAATTTTATTTGGATTAAAAAAACAATAATTTTTTTCTGAAATTGGGACTTCCTTAAAATCGTTAAACTTTTTCATTTATGAATAAAAAATTATTTCTTTTAAAAACCTTCAACGGCAAGCTTTGCAATAGCCCATTCTATCAATTCAATTTTTTAATAAATTTTCGATTTATTCGGTCTTTACCTTATCAATAGTAACTTTGTTCAATTTTATACTTTAAGGCGTTAATTGTCTCTAGATGGTTCGCAAAACACATCACTAACAAGAAATAGTACCCAATTAACTTCATAGTTTCAGCTGATTATGTGATTTCAAAAATAGTACCCAAAAAATTGAATATTAATTAGGTGTGTAGAAAATTGCATTATCCTGTTGAAACCAAATGTCTTTTTAATTTACTTTCTCCTCTTGTTCTGAAACCAGCAAAAAATCCAAACATTGTGTCTTCGTACCGCTCAATAAGTCTTCTTCCAATTATTTCTAAGCTCCTTGAAAAGCTCATACTACAAAAAATCGTTCCCCTTCTAGAAGAAATTCCTGACCACCAATTTGGATTCAGGCAAGGCCACTCGACTATTCAACAATGCCAGAGGAGTAGTCAACACCATAAACGAAGCTATGGAAAATAAAAAGTACTGCCCTTCGGTCTTCCTAGACATAAGTCAGGCTTTCGATAAAGTTTGGCATGACGGTGTACTATACAAAACAAAATTTTATCATCTTACCTGCAAAACCGACAATTCCGAACACGAGTAAATGACAAAACTTCTAGTTATTGCCAAATCAAATCAGGCGTTCCTCAAGACAGTGTACTAGGTCCCATTCTTTACCTACTGTACACTGATTTACCAACAACCACCAACACTTTTATTGGGACATTTGCTGACGATATAGTCATAATGGCTAGCGAAGAAGACCCTGTGGTTGCAGTAGCTCATCTCCAACACCACATCGCCCTAATTGAAGCTTGAATGGACCAGTGAAAAATAAAACTGAACGAGGCAAAAACGAAACTGGTCAACTTCACTTTCAGAAGAGGCAACTTCTGCCAATAGGGGTTGGGTATTTCAGAATCGAGTTTGGTGAAATATCTCGGACTTTACCTAGATAAAAGACTTACCTGGAGAACCCATATAGCAAAAAAGAGAACCCAAACCATGCAGAGGTTCAAACAATTATACTGGCTTATGGGAAGGAAATCCACAATGTCTTTGGAAAATAAACTGCTTCTGTGCAAGGCCATTATAGTTCCGATATGGAGCTATGGGCTTGTGCCAGCAAATCAAGCACCAAAATGATCCAAAGATGTCAGTCGAAAATTTTACGAGCGCCATGGTATGTCACCAACGATATGCTGCAACAAAGACCTGCACACATGTCCGATCTCAGAAATGGTCAATCAAAGAAGTGAAGCTCACTTTATAAGACTGATGGGGCACACAAATCCGTTGATGGGGGGCCACTTCAAAAGCACTCAACCATTAGAAGACTGAAATCAAAAAGAACTGCATATGAGCTGACATCAAAGTAGCAGGAAGAAGTTCCACTGGGAACTTCTTCATCAAGCCATTTGGAGCTCGAGAGCTTCAGCCAAGACAAAAAATTAGCCCATAGTTTGCACTGATTGCTAATTAAAAAAAATACTTTCTTCATCAAAATAAGATTTGTGAATCATCACAAAACAGTTACGGAGTAATCCAAACTACTTGATGACCACTGATGAAGATTGCTTGGCAATCGAAATACGTATCTGGGTAATACGTCACGAATATTTTTGTTTGAACTTCTGTTCAAGTTTATGTTAATAAATTGGACTGCAATATATTTTATATATTGTATACATAGAATTACTTTCTTCAGTTTTAAGAAACAAAAATTTGTTGAGTATGACTAAGTATTGACGGTAAAGGTCAATTATGGATCCTATTATTGCTCCTATTCTCCTATCCATACTTATTTTCAAAGAACAATGATTCCATGATGCCACTGTATCAAAGATCAAATCAAAAAATAACTTTTAGTGGGTGCATCGATTTTCCAATGGTTACGTATGAATTTTTCAATTCCCAAATACGACAATTTTGCTTGTTTATATGGCCTCCAAGGTGAAAATGCGCCTCGTCAGAAAAGATAATTTCTCAGTAAAAAATAGTCATTTTAACCTAAACGATTTTCATCCCATTTTCATTGCATATACCAATTAAATTTTGTAAGCTTTCATACCGATTTCTTTATGCAGAATTATTCACCGAAAAATGCAAGAAATTATTAAGCACGATATTCTTGCACATTCTGAGAGCGGAAATGAGTTGTTTTATTCATTAACAATCCACTTTCATGAAATGTTTTCAAAATTGAGTTTCTTGACTAAATTTTTCATAGTTTGGCCAGAAGACTTACTACTTTGGAAGTATGCTTTTATTATTACAGAAAGTTTAAGCCTAAAGCATCCCATTTTGTAAATTTTAAGTTTTTTGGACCTCATAAACGTAGTGATTGCACTCGTACCCAAAATAACAGATAATTCAAACGCTGAGCACTAAATTTGAATCAATTTTTCGTAGAGGCAAAAGAAAATTTTAATTCTTTTCTTAAGAAAATCGAATTTGAATCAATTAAACTTGTTAAACCAATTAATCAAATCCGTAAATTCAATAACCTGTAGTATTGTATGTTAAGTATACACTTAATGTAACAAATAAGAGATAAAAGTGAGAAGTTTTGTTTGTATATTACAAAATATGATAATCAATTCTAAAGGTAGCCTAAGGTAAAAACTTATTACTTACACTTTTAAAGCATAATAATCAATTACAATTCGTTTTGACAATAATTACATAAACTCCAGCCGAGCTATGTTCATCCAATTTGAAACTTTTATTCAATTTATTTTTTTATTTTCAAGTTCAAAACATTTTCAGTGTCTTAATTACACAATCCATCACTTTAATTTCAATTAGTAATAGAATGATTCAAGGTAATTGTAATAGTATGTCGTTGTTTTTTTTTGGAGATTTAATTGTTTAGTTTTGTTTTGATTTTCCAGATATTTAAGTTTTAAACTACTTGTCACATACCATTAGCTTTGAATGGCAATAATGATGCAATAACGTCACTTTAAGTGTATATAAAATCTTACAAATTGTTAAGAACGCAGAAGAAATATTTAATTAAACTTTTTTTTTAATAAAAAAAGTTTTGATACACTTGAGCTTTTAGAATATAAGGTTGATTTGACAATAGTTATAGGCATCAAGCTCTTAAAAATTATAGTGGAATTTTTGTTCTTCTTTATCGTTTTAAAGTTGCAAGTAAATTTAAAATGGAATATTGTTTTCACTAATTTGAATTTGAACATAGTTGCACAGTATACTGGAGAAATATTCAAATAAAGCGAGAGTGAAACATCCCTTATTTGTCTGGTAATCGGTGTGAGATGATATGTGCTTCGTGTATCCTCTTCAGTTATTAATATTATTGTTTGATATGTTTTCTCGTTTTATCTTTTCGTGTGTACATTACCCAGATGAAGGATGGGAAAATAGGGAAGATACCGGGAAACTACCTACAGCCGATACAAACTCCCCAGTGACGTATAACTGTCAATCCAGGCATACGTTAACCTCGTTTGGGGCGATATCGTTGATGTATTGTGTCGATATAACTCTGCAATATAGACATCTCAGCTATTGGGGGAATATTATTATTATTATTACTATGATCCGAATAAACGAGCGGAAGTGCGGAGCACATCCGACACCTGCAAACCCTATTGCACCCATACTGGCCAGATATTAGCCCTGTCTTCGTACTTGCGATTGATTAATGACAAAGCTTTGATTTATATGCAAGCAGTGGTCGGCCAAGCTAAGATAAAAAGACATGATATTTCAAAATGAATTATTTTCGAGAGGATTGCTGGGACTGTTGTGCAATTTTTGGTTGGGTAAATATACAGAAGAGAGGTGAAATAAAAAAAAAAATGTGACACACAATGTTGACCAAGTGGATTGGAACGATTGAGACAGGTTCTTACGGTATCAAAACTCGATATAAAGTTAGCAGATAGACAACTAGGACTGGTCGTTTACGTTGTCCATCGTTCGTCATATACATCCACACACACACACACACATATTTCTTGTTCAGTGTGTTGGTGTGACCTTAGTTTTATGGAAAACTACTTTCAAAAACTATGATAACAAAAGCAGCAACGAGTTGTGTTGATTTCCTCATCGTCGTCGCTCGCTCGCTCCGACACATATTCTCCGGCTTAGAAATAAAACGTACAATAGACGAAGGTTATCATGGGTCACTTTGGATAGGTCACCATTTCAATAAATATCGACAGGTTGTCATCCCTTGTCCCTCGGCCCCGCGCCCGTCGCCATGCTCACCGACTAACTATATAACGTAATCGGATTGATTGAAATGCACTTAAGTCCTTAACAAGTTGACAAAGAACCGAAATAAATTAGATACGTTCGATATAGGCAAAATTCAATCAGCCAGAATTTAAATTCAAGTGGCGAACTCTCTTTTTATTTAAATTTTATTTGAAAGTCCGTTGGATAGACCCCAATCTTCTGATAGAAGAACTAGGAAAACTTTTGATTAATTGCTTGTTGATTTTGGTCTAGAAACCTTGCGGCAGCCTCAATACACTCAATTTTCATTTTTCTTTGAAATACGCAATTGCATTTTAATTTCGTGTTGCCTAATCTTTTAATATGGGGAAATTTATTTCAAAGGGAAACATTGGAGAGGCTAAGTTCTTTTTGTTAAAAATTGATTCTTTTTCTTTAGCTTTGAAAAACTAATTTTATAAAAAGGGTCCAGCAGGATCCACATGACGAGTTGGCCCCCAAATAGGAACCTATATCGAAACTTATGTCAAAATATCGGCTTGATATACAAACACATTTTATATACGTTTCGCGACCAAATTCCTCTTTGACTTGGAGATATGGACAAAAATGTTCCTCGCATGACTATTTTTCAAAGTTATATATCTCAAAAACTAATTAAGCTAGAGAAGTGAAACCAACGCGAGGCTGTAGATTATTTTACAGAGTATATCGTATATTTTTTTGAAATTTTTAGAAAAAAAAATTGTACAAAAAAAATCCAAAAAACAAATGAAATATTTTATTTTATCTGTTTTCTGAAAATGACAATCACGAAAAAAATATATTTTATGCTTCTACATGAGCACTGTAACTCATAAAAATTGCGTGAAAAAATAGTTGGTGCAACACCTTGAAAAAATATGCAATGTATTTTACGCCTAATAGTATACCTCGGTTTTATTTTTTTTCGAAGTGTTGCACCAACTTTTTTTTCGCAAAACTTCAATAAAAAATAGGCCACATATAGGAGCAAAACATATATTATTTTCATAATTGTAAGTCTAAAGAAACATAGAAAAAAATTTTTTTTCAGCTTTTTTTGTTTTTCTATAGTTACTCTTAAGATAATTACTTTCAAGATCAAAATAATTGATCCCCAAAAGAAAAAAAAACAACTAGTGTTCAATTTTTGTTAAAATAAGAATAAAAAAAAAATTATCGTCACTGTTATAATTTATTACAACTGGAATACTATGCGTCTCCAAGTAATTCTGGGTACATATTGATGGCATCTGAATTACTGGGCTTTCTTCGTTTAGCTTAGGATATTATTCACTGGCTCATACCAAAATTTTTACAGGTTCTACCTAAAGTGGACAAATAAATGAATTATCAAATAATATTATTATCAAATAAGTACCTAATACAATTAGGGTAGAAGTAAAATCAAGACATATGTATAAATAGCAAAGACGGTCGTATATACAATGATTATATTTCGAATGGTAAAGATTGCAACAGTATTTTCCGGTATTCCTGTGATTCTTCAAAAGAAACTTTACAGTGAGATATTATCCTCATGCAACAGCTTTTATTTGTTATTTTTCATTTGAACAATAATTATCCAGAATTCTGCGTCCTACGAGATACTAACTAAATTATTTTAGGTTCATAATATTCCAGTTGTAATAAATTATAGCAGTGATGATAATTTTTTTTTATTCTTATTTTAATAAAAATTGAACACTATTTGTTTTTCTTTTCTTTTGGGATCAATTATTTTGATCTTGAAAATAATCATCTTAACAGTAAATATAGAAAAACGAAAAAACTATTAAAAAAATTTTTTTTTTATCTTTCCTTAGACAAACAATTATGAACATAATATATGTTTTGCTCCTATATGTGGCCTATTTTTTATGGAAGTTTTGTGAAAAAAAGTTGGTGCAACACTTCGAAAATAAATAAAACCAAGGTATACTATTAGACGTAAATTACATTTCATTTTTTTTCAAGGTGTTGCACCAAATATTTTTGCACGCAATTTTTATGAGTTATAGCGCTTATGTAGAAGCATTAAATATATTTCTTTTGTGATTGTCATTTTCAGAGAACAGATAAAAAAATTATTTCATTTGTTTTTTGGATTTTTTTTGTACAATTTTTTTTTCTAAAAATTTCAAAAAAATATATGATATACTCTGTAAAATAATCTAAAGCCACGCGTTGGTTTTACTTCTTTAACTTAACTAGTTTTTGAGATATATAACTTTGAAAAATAGCCATGCGGGGGGACATTTTTGTCCATATCTTCAGGTCAACGAGGAATTTGGTCGCGAAAAGTATATAAAATGTGTTTGTATGTCAAGCCGATATTTGAACATAAGTTTCGACATAGGTTCCTATTTGGGGGCCAACTTGGCATGTGGATCTTGCTAGACCCTTTACAAGAAAATTCATCTGTGATTTCATAAGATGTTAAATGTAATACCAACCATTGATAAAAATTGGTTGGTGACTTAAAATTAAACTTTGGCAAAACGTATATTGATTTTGAACGATTTGAGGAAAAAAAAATAAAAGCAATTTTTTTCTCCGCCAAATGATTTAAGTGCATTTTTTTTTCTATCAAATGCGTGTGTGTTGCATTTTATTGGAAGCATTTAAAAAATGCCAATCGCTTGCAAAACTAATAAAATTTCTATAAAATAATAATAACTTGACGCAATACCTCGTTATCGTCATTCTCTATCAATTATATGATAGATTTTTTTTTCAAATTCCGTTTATCTAATTCAATATCTCGACTTGAGAAAAATAGATACACGTCCTTGGTTGAATTCTAAGGATAAATGGTAGATATCGTGTACCGATATAAATCGGCTCTCCACTCCGGGCGTAGGTATGTGTTCATAGTTGCGAGCACAGCGCAGCGCATTAATACAATTTTATTGACTGATTAATGGGGAAAAAATGTTGACATTAGAAGAAAAAAATCATTAACAGGTTTATAAATAAACAAATCGTGGCACTATATAGGTGGCACATAGGCGATTCAACAAATAAGTATTTCACGTGGTGGTGCGGGCGGGCGGTGGTGCGGCGCGGGCCGACGACAAGAAAACCTTGTGTGGGTTTTTCCATGAAACTTGGTGCGAAGAAAAATAACATTCTTCACCGATTTTCATTGTACAACAGCGGAGTGAAAAACATTCCTGAAGCATCGTAGAATTATGAGGAAAATCATCCAAAAAAAAAAAAAAAAACCACTTGGAATTATCGATAACTTTTTAGAAAATCGGGAGAGAAATTTTTTTATTTATGGATTTGATATTTGTGTATGGCTTACACACACTTGTAAAGGTCATCGCGAACGGCGAAAAGTTCGTCTCTTCTTCGGTTTGGTTTTACCTTAGGTATCCACATCGTGTGCGGTTTCCAACTCTCAACTCATCTCCGCACTTCCGCATACCAAACAAATCTTGTACCACTATCTCTCATTTGCCACTATTTCTTTCTTTCCTTTCAAAAAAAAAAAAAAATTTTCTTTCCAATTTCTCCTCTCCAATTCTCTTCTCGCACCTGTTGAAATCAATTCAAATCAAACGGGCTCAAGGTGGCTGGAAAGATGAGACTTAAAAAAGAAACGCACTCTTGAGTCCCAATCCGCCCCATCCTTTAAATTCTTTGACGAAAAAAAATGGGAGTTACTTTCAAGTTTGAAAATCGATCTATAGTATGCGGACGATTGAATCGGCTTGAAAAGTCCTTGTGGCTCAAATGTGCCATAACCTTGGTCCACTACTTAAAATTTAGCTGGATTCACCCCCCCCCAACAAGTCTGATTCCACCCGGCTCCAATCTTATCCCATCCGAAACGTTGAATGCCGTATGCCTTGACGAATTCGTACGTGACCAAATCAATGTAAAAGCTCTCTCCTCGTCTATATTGCAATAACACCAACCCAATAGCGTATATAATACATCCCTTAAATAAGAAACCAACTCACCCCATCAACATTTTTCGCCCCTCACCTATCGCATAGTCATACAATTCCAAGAAAATAGTTTTTTTTTTTTTAAATAATTTTTCTCAATTCTTCATTTAGAAATTAGATATTTTATCGTTTTGTATGTGTGATAAGGGATGATTTTTACCAGGGGTGGGGGGGGATATTATTTTGGTTGTGTATTAACGGCAATGTGTGCAATGAGGTTGGGGTGGAATGGATGTAAGATGTGGGAAGAGAATGCAAGGGATGGAGATTGAAGAGAGACGCTTCGCTCGACGTTCGCGCCACCACCGTCCATAGGAGTTGGGGTTGCAATTTTTCTCGCAGCCTACGTGATCTGAATGTTCACTACACGCCACTTACACTCGTTGTCGGGAGCGTCGACGATGGCGAAAACGATGTCTGCCAGCCGAAAGCTAAGCTAAAACCAAACCAAGTCAAACTTCTTTCCTCAACATTTTCCCTACCCCTATCGAAATATTATGGTTTTTTTTGTTTCCACTCATTTTCATCGATTATTTTTGTCAAATTTTACGGCTAAACTTCTCTGGAATTTTCTTATCACTTCACAATGGAACACTAAGTAATCTTCAAAAAAGTTTTCGTTCCTATTTGGTGTGTAATCCCTGTCCGGAGATATGTGCTCCCTAAAGGACTGTCCAATGATTTAAGGGTTTGTAATGGCATTAAACGAGAGTCGATTGGCTAAAATCTTCAAATCGAATGAAGTAATTGATAGTTTATTCATACTATTTGTAATTGGAGGGAAAACAAGAATATTTTTGGTCCATTTTTGAAAAGATTAATTAGTTTTTCAGTACCAATGTTAAAGATAAACTAACGGCGTTTTTTTCGATCAGTTTGTCGTTTGGTCCATTTGGTCGATTCAGCCTCTTCAAATCGATTGAGTTTCAATTGTGTGGGCATAGCGTTTAATAAATGTTGAAGTCTCGGAAGATTTCTAGCGTTTTTCAAAGATTTTTTTTTTTTTTTTTTTTTGGACAGAGACCTTGACAATTTGGTAGTAGGTAATATTTAAAGGTAAATAATAATCATAGTGCCTACCTAATATTTATAGAGTAGTTAATTATAGCCTCGTTTTTCATTTAATCGCGTGGCGTTAAATAAATTATTTGAGAAACACCTTAATCGATTAATTGCACTTGTCCTTCTATCCCATTGTCGATTCGATTCAATTCAACTTATCGATCATATCGATGATGCAAGCATTACCTCATCGTAGATAATTTTTTAAATCAAAAAAAAAAAAATATTTGGCTAATGGGCTAATGATTTTGGCAATTTTATTAAAATGTTTTTTTTTTGGTCAAATAAGATTAATTAAATGGAATAAAAGTTAAGGAATTTTTCGAGAAATGTTGTTGGTGGTAATAATTGGAAAGATCTAATAAATGAGAGGAGATCGAGTTATCGATTAGTCGTTTTTTTTTTTTTTTTTAAATGGACAGTAGCAGTTTTACATGATTTAAACACACATTTAGTCGTAGATGTGTGTACGTGTGAGAGGTTTCAATGTATTAAATAATCATTATTAATAATTGATCGAACTTGGATCGCTGGAAATATCTGACATCGATTATCACATATAATTATTGATCGTTTTTTCTATCAGACTCGACACTCCTAGTAATAATACAGCCGTTGGTAATTGTGAAATTGAAAATTTCGTTTGCCATCAAAAAAAATTTTCTAATACCAAAGTCGTACCGATTCTTCGCAGACCCTACTTTATTAGATTGAGTAACGAAACGCATTTGTGCAACTATGCCATGGAATCGGAATGTCTATGACAAAACCTCCCCACTGTTGCGCCCCCCTGTACATATTTTGACGTACACATATAAATATATAATAAATCAATACGTACTATCAATTTTCAAGAGGGGTGCTTTCCATCAGTTGTGTGTGTGTGTGTTATTTGGGGGATGTTTTCAGTGAGGAAACGAAATATTGCGAAAACCACTTTCCATGAAAAAGGGTACGTTTTCGGCTTTTTATGATTAATCCGACTCGATATCGGTTTTATCAGCTCTTAAAGTATGGGAAAATAAAACGATTGATTCAGGATAAAATTTGATTTTTCGATTTTATATATATGCGAGGGAATAAATTTCTTTTTCTTTTCTTTGGCATTGAATTATTAAATTATTCTTGACTACAATTAATTAAATCCTTTTATCTACTACCTAAAATATAAGTAAAAGAATTGAAGAAAAAACGAAGTTGTTAGGAGATTGAGTAATTCTATATTGAAGTATAAAGATTGACTAATTTAATTATTGGTATCACTCCATCATTAGAGGAATATATGGACTTCCAGGAGAGCCGAAGTATTTTATGTTCCACATTGCAGATCAATAGAAAAAATCCTGTAAGATCCTTGCATTTTATTTCCTAATTTTCAAAATTTTTTCTTAAATACAACGAAGTATTCTATCCTTAAAATTTATTGATCATGAAGTGGATTTAAATTTATTTAAGTTCAATTTATGGTACCTAGAAGGGCCAGCCTTTGCCATCTAGGCATGTCGAATAAGACAAGCGTTATATTTAATTATAATAAAGAAAAACTTATTTTCAATTATGCATCGTGGAACTCTCCAGGTTACCCATTCTTCCTTAAAACTACTAAAGTTTTTTGTGTATTAAAATTGGTCCTACTTTTTCATGGAAGTGAACACAATGTTAACACTTCCACACATGCGTCAGAAATGACCGTACCCCTTGTTTAGTTCGCCAATTTTTCAGGTGATTTATGTGCAGCATAGGTCATCGTGTCCACACAAAAGTGCATCAATTTTTCCCTATTTTTTTACGGTATACCTACCTGTGTAATGTGTGAGTCAAATGTCACTTACTCCTCAGTAGGTTTCATAAAAAAAATATTTCAAAAATTATTAAAAATTTTATTAAAATTTTAAATCCAAAATATAATATTTTTTTTTCAACTGATAGACCTTTAAGACAAGCTTTAATTCCCTTAATAGTTAAAAATGCACATGCAAGACAAGAAACGTTCTAAGTTTTTTAAGTTAATGAAAATTTATTTGAATTAAAAATTTAAAATATTGAGATAATAAAAGTTTGAAATAATATGCCTCACTTATTTTTTAAAGACTCTAACTTTTGTGTATACAATATATAGGATATATTGCGGTCCAATTTATGTACTATAATTTAATATAAAAATCATACCATAAACATAAATTTGAACAAAAGTTCAAACAAAAATATTTCGATACGTATCTCGATTGCCAAGCAATCTTCCTCAGTGGTCATCAAGTAGTTTGGATCACTCCGTGACTGAATCATCACATAAATTGGACCGCAATATATCCTATATATTGTATACACAGTCTAACTGTTGAAAGTCAGCGAAAAAATCACTTATTTTGACCCTAACTTTTGTAATGCATTTGCAAATTTGGTTTCAAACGACAAAATTTTGAACCAAATTAGGATACTTTCAAATTACGATAGTTCATATAAAAGAGCTGCGAATTTCGCCGGAGGCTTCCCATCTTAGTTGCAATCGTTTTATTATCTCAAGCCCACACAAATGCATGGCAAATATTCGTTCAACATTTATCGATCTGCTGTGGCAATTTGTATTTGATGCAACCGATCGAGAGGCTTGTATGTATACTTATATACTTGCATCAATATTTCATTAAAATATTGCCGTCCTACGCAAACTGTCCGAAAAAATATCGCTACACGAAAGCGATGATGACTATCCACTGATTCTTAATCGTTCGAATAAAATATCGATCTAGCGCAATTGTAAAGATTCAGATGATCAGCAGGAGATGCACTTTTATGTGCTGCTGCGCCTCACTCTCGCGTGTTCGTTTGTCATTTGCAACAATCGCAAAAAGTTTTCGAATTACTTGCAACTGCAAGTAGCAACTGTAATTTTTCCCAACCAAAAAGTGTTCTTCACCAAGTTATATTTCGCTCGATTTGGAACAAAAAACTTTTCCAATGATGTCACAATGAGAGGGCGGATACCGACCGAATGGGTGTGGGGTGCAGTCATTGGAAAAGAAAAAAAAAACGTGTGGCAAAGAATGACGCGACTTTTCTAGAAGAGTGACACGATGGATTTGTTCACAATGAAAAATATTTATGAATAGAATGATTCGAAATTCCGTAAACACATTTTTTTGACAATTGTGATTTCAAACTACAGTCTTGAAAGTAATTAAATTATCTAGAACTTTAGTCAAGTGCATTTTTTCGAGACAACCAATCGCATGCAAGAAAATCATGGTAAAATTTAGGCAAAACATTGTGAACCGAATGTGCATTCCAGAGCAAATATTTTAAGAAGAAAAAGATTGAATTTAATCAAAGTTATAAGGATGTGTTTGGAATCATTCTGTATGAATATGGTGGCCACCAAAAGTGAAACAAGTCGAAGAAACCAACATAGGCACTTGTAAGGCATTAGGTTTAGTATTCGACATTCATTGCGGTTTCGTATATATAGATAAACATAAATTTTTGAATGCACAAACACGCCGAAATGGTAAATGAGAATTTTAAACGTCGCAGCACGTTCCAATTCAATGAGACGTTACATATTATCTTATTATTGTCGCATACGAAACCACCAAGGCGAGTAACGCGCGAACTAACGAAACCAACCCCTTTTTTAACGCAGTACGTGCAATTCCAAGTCACCATCCCCACATTCTCATCCCAGCCGTCCCGGTCAGGGCAAAACCAAGATCTGCAATAAGTTCCACCAACGCCACCATCCAACCACCCGCTTGGCCAACCACCCCTCTCATCCCGGCATTCATTTTCTATGTGTTCTAATTACCAAGACAACTAGAAATCCATTGGGGAAATGTCTAATTAGAAAATTAAGAAAACGTTCTTCTTCTTCGGCTCTGCGTTGTAAAAAATTTACTCAAAACACTAAGAGCTTACGTTACACATTGTTGCAATTCGTTCTTTGTTCGAGCACTTACTTCTGTTCAGACACCATCAATCCTTAATCGATTACAATTACTTTCGGGATACTATTTTCTTCCGAATCCTAAAGCTTTTACCTCAAAAATTCTACTTTTGCTACTCTTTTTAGACAGACCATCCTCCTTGGAAAGACAAATTTAATGAAACATTTTGTTTGGACACAATTTTATTATCAAATTCGTAATATAAGTACTATTTATTTTCAGCTTGAAACATATTACCAGCGACGGGCATCCCCAAATTATATTTGTTTGCAAAATTTTTCGCCGAAAATTTTCCTCGATTGTCCATCATTTTGTTGGTCAAGCGGGGTTCATCACACTTAATCTTACCGTTCGGTTGTTTATACACCAAATAAACGTAACGATGTAGGCCGGAACCTTTGGGGGGTGACGGTCCAACGTATTCGGAGATGACATCTCCTTTTACTATATCCATCTCGGGAATGTTAACAACCAGCCAATGGTGCCACTCACGCATTCGTGGTCGTTCCCGACTGGGTGCATCGGGATCGGTCATAATCAAGGTGTAAAATGCACCGGGTTCCGCTTTCCAGGAGACATTCGGCGGCTTTTGCGTGGCTTCCGGACTAAGTTTGCTGCCGATTTGAATGGAACCACTTTTTTCGTAGATCACATCAACGAGAGCTGACGGAGGACTGTCCAACACGTCTGGCACAACTTTGTGCTTCTGAAGCAAATCAGGAACTCTACTATCCGCTTTTTCTGTCATTGCACTGGAAAAATGCAATAAATATCCGGGTTGCCATGCCAATAACAATAACATGGATAATTGATTTTTTTCGGGAACTATTAATTAATTGAAGGAAATAAATGTTTTTCCTTTTGAGTCGATTTCATCCCCCTTTTATTAGCTTCGCCATCGGAGTCTTTAAATCTAATTCGGTTTTCTTACCCACCCTCACGTTATGCATACATTCGCGTATATCGTAAAACTTATAGTCTTAAATTGGGTTGAGCACGTATAGAGATGGGTGCGCCAGGAATGGGAATCCAAAACGGCAAAACGGGGGGTGGGGTGGGGTGGTATGGAATGGGGTGTGGTGGATAGTACACAGCAGAAAATTACTACAATTGAACCGATCATTGCGTACACACAACGGGGTAACGAAAAGCAGCCCTTAGCCAGAGATGAATCTAAGGACGTTTTCTGTTTAACCCCATGTGCAATATATTTTTATTTCCCAGTAGCATACTTAAAGAACTGATTAAAAAGGGGATATCCCATTGAGAGAGGGCTGAACATGGAACACGTATAAATATCTCCGGTTTGTCTGGCTGGCCTAGTAGCAGTCGTAGCAGAATTTGCTGTTTCGCAACTTGAAATTTTACCCCATGCCATCGCATCTTCAACATATAAAAATATCAGAATGAAAATAAAATTAAAAGAAATGCCAAACATATTGTCTCAATTCACTATTTGCAATAGTAAAACTTGAGCTTTTTATTCACGTCGCCTTGTTTTCTATGGAAATGCTCGTGTTTCATCCCCTTTGATGAAGCAATAACTTTTCGCCAGTTAATATTAAGTAAGTAAGTCGTCGTACACTTATTTAAAGGGTTAAATGAACATTAAAATGTGAATGGATTGACGACAACTGCAGGGATGAATATAACGTCAGACAGTTTTCGCGCCTTGCACCCTTTCAACTGTCCCTGTTGATACTTATATTTAATAAGGGCGCAAATGCAACCAACAACACTAAAAATGCCTGAAAAAAAAACTACCCCGCGTGTGCTTTTTTTTAATGTCTTTCTTTTATTTTGCTCAAATCGCTGTTGGATTAAATTAAACAGAAATGGGAACAGTTGCTGACAATTAATATGCTTTTGACCTGCCACAAATCATTTTTTTTTTCGTAATTTAATTTGGGCACAATGTTTCTTTGTTGTTGGTTGTTTTTTTTTTCAAATAAATTAGAGGGTTTTGAGTGCAGTTTGGTGACAAAAAGAAAAGATTAATTATCAACAGTTTGTATGTAATGGAAGGTGGTGAAGAATCAAGAAGAATTTGGATTTAAATCTTGGAATTTACTTTAAAAAAATGTTATTTTCATTGATTAACAGGTAGTTAAGTACAAGTGGTTTACAGGTAAGTTAACAATTTGGTTTTTCTTGAAAAAGATTAAAGGTTTTGTTAAGAGTTGTGGTGAAGTAGGATCAGTTTACTTGCAAGTTATAATCAGTGGTTAATGATTCAATTTGAGAGAATTATCATTGAAATCAGTAAGATATGCTGGTGGTTAATAGTCGATTTTATTAGGCTGGTGTGATCGGGGATCCGGGGATAAGATAGTGATGCTGGGGTAGGTATCAGTCCGTTTATTTTATTTGGGCAATCGTATCGTCCGTTTATTGGCAATTGATCGGGTGAAGAATGCGTTTGACTGAGGGTAAGGACATTTGAACTTTGTCTTCCGGGGGTGTTGTCTTATCGAGGGGTCTTCGCCTCGGCCGTAATGACATGCATTGTTGGTCATCGGATAACAAACGTCACGATCCCCCCGGTGACATGGCAAGACGACACAGCAATATCTGTGTACTGCGTAACGAAAACATTCTCTCGTTTAACGCCAACCATTCCCCATACACGAACAAATTTTCCGGCGACACTTCTCACCCCCACAAAGGGTCATCTGACAAAACGATATGGGACGCGTCTTTTACACATCATCCACACTACATTTCCGAGTTCATAAAATGTTTTCTTAAGCCCCGGCGTGTTTTCGTTTAAACGACACAAATTCCATCCACCGACAACTATGACAGACATTGCAATCGCAAATTCTCCACATATCTCATCGCCGGCCGATCAATGAACACTTTGGGCATTTCGACCACACAAGATAACTAATAAACATAATAAAAAAACAACCAAAGTTTTTATTTCTTGTACCTGGTAGGTTTTATATGTATACAACACACGCCTTCCTCACCATCTATTGTTACACAGTTTTTTTTCATTATTATTATTATTATTATCACCACTATAGCTATGACGAGATCCATAACTAATTTCAATAACTAACCGTTGATGGCATCAACACGTTTCCATTGGCAGAGGAAGAGGCCTGTGGCAAAGAAAATTTCAATTTAAACGCGTCAAATTATCCGCAGCATCGTACAATTGTTTGGCTCACGAAGTTGCAACTATCACATCACCATCGAATGTGTCGTCACCGTTGACGATTTGTTCGATGCGAAAAACACATTTATCATCGATAAGAAATGTGAGTAAGTCTCTCATAAAATATTATGGGAGACATTTCGAATACAATTCCTTATTTATTAGCTGTCTTTATGTAATACACTACTCGCTAAATATGACTTGTTTTTTTGTACAGTTATCGCTACTGAATAACTTCTACGAGCACTTCCACTTTCAAACATCAAGAAAATAATAATTCAAAACTTCGTCTCTTTCAAATGCTAAAAGTGAAATGCTAAACTTGAGTTTGAAGTTGTTTTTTTTCCCAATTTGCTCAATGTTAACTTCTGCTTTTTTAAATGAACCACCAATAGTATCTTCTTGGACCAAATACTAATCGTAAAGTATGCATTGGAAAAAATTTTCAACCTTTAAAATTCTAACAATTTCATTTCCCTTTAATTTCCTTAACACAAGTTTCTAAAGTTCAATATTTTAATCGGAAAATAGAAAAAGTGTACAACAGTAAGTATTTTCAATAATTAACTATCTATAATTTTTTGCAAAGTTAATAAAAATTTAACATTTGTACAAAAAAAAAAAAACGTGTGTGTTCTAACGTACACGCGTGAAAAGTTATTCTCATTAGACAAATGTTTTAAATCCACTGCCATGGCATCTTTCGGTAGTGAAATGGTACATAAGTTATTAGTACTTTATGATAACTTAAATATCATACAATTTGTACTTTAAATGCCACTTTAAAAGGCAAATATACAAATCAAATGGACCACGGTACATATTTTAGAACATTTTAATTTAAAAACTTGGACAATTGATAAGTTTAGAAAATGATCAATTATGGGATTTTTCTCACTTTGAAATCAAAATTGGAAATATCGTTACAATAAAGAATGAACAATCAATATGCTTATGATGTTTGTAATTTCACGATTGCTAAAACATTTAGTAAAAGTTTAAAACATTCGAAATGTTTCCTGTGGTAAAACTTAACTTAAAGCAACCTAAATTTATTTCTGTAAATTAATGAATAAAAGTTGTAAACAAATTTCATATAGGTTGGTTGTTTTATATAATTTGTCGTTAACGATGCTATTTGGGCTAATTTGTGGGCTCTGTATATTTCATATTCTTCTAGGGTGTTTTTTTTTTACTTTTTTTTTTTTTTGGTCCCATCGTGAAATGTTGTTGGAAATACCAAAAAAAAAAGTTCCCTGAAAGTTTGAGTCTTTAAATTAATTAATTTTAAGTCCTCGACCAAGACGTGTAAAGATTTCCCATTGAAAATACACGGACACTCTGATTTTTTATTTTTAAATTTCTATATCTCAGCGGCATTTGATGGGATCACTTTTACCGAACATGGTTTCTTCTCAGAATTAAACGCTCTACAAAAGTGCCCATTGCGACAAAGTCGTAACTCACATCGGTGAGGTAGTACGGGCCACTAAACCTGATTTTTCCATAAAATTCGCGTTTTTTTTTGCATTTCTCTCGTACATAACAAGAGCTACGGAAAAATTATAAATAAAAAACTTGTAGAGAATTTGATTTCCTACAAAAAAGTTCCTGTAGATCAAATCGCGAAGATCAATATTAAACGAGATATTAAGCCTTGAATTGATTTTTCTAAAAAAAGATTTTAATAACTTTAAATCAATGATCGACAAAAATTTCACAGAAAAATCAATTCAAGGCTTAATATCTCGTTTATTGCTCTTCGCGATTTGGTCTATAGGAACTTTTTTTTAGGAAATCAAATTCTCTACAAGTTTTTCATTTATTATTTTTCCGTAGCTCTTGTTATGTACGAGATAAATGCAAAAAAAAACGCGATTTTTATGGAAAAATCAGGTTTAGTGGTCTGTACTACCTCACCGGTGTGAGTTACGACTTTGTGGCAATGGGCACTTTTGTAGAGCGTTTAATTCTGAGAAAAAACCATCTTCGGTAAAAGCGATCCCATGAACTGCCGCTGATATATAGAAATATAAAAATAAAAAATCAGAGTTTCCGTGTATTTTCAATGGGAAATCTTTACACGTCTTGGTCGAGGACTTATAATTAATATTAAGGGCTCAAACTTTCAAGGGATTTTTTTTTTGGTATTTCCAACAAAATTTCACGATGGGACCAAAAAAAAAAGTCAAAAAAAAATCACCCTAGTGTTCATATGTGATCATTTTTTGCAAATATGTAGGGGCTTACAATTTGTTTCGAAATTTAAGCATTGCTGATTTTCGTCATAAAGTTGTTTTGTAAAATTTAAAATTGTTGTTGAAGAGATTATACCGGAACTCACTTTGGAGGAGTAAAATTGTGGAATTAAAATTGGTGGAAAGCAGTTTTCCAACCTTCATAAACATAAATGCGAACAGTGAAAGAAAGTTATTGGACTTCATTCGAAGACTTCAAATCGTAAGTCAAAGTTTCGCTTTAAAAACAATAAGACCAACGATCATTGATCGCAATAATGATCAAAATTATAATAAGAAAATAGGTTGCCAAAATATGATAAGAATTTTTTTTTATGGTTCTCAGTTTACGGATCTTTATTAAGACCGAAGGTCTTAATTGTGCGAAGAAAAATAACCCTTACAAAATCAACGATCTTCACCGTCAAAAGTAAATTTTAAATTGAAAAATATTAATTCCGGACTATAATCAAGAGTTATATAGAAAGTTTATTTAAATAATAATCATTTTCTTTGCGATATATGAATTATAAATCAAAAGAAATACCGTTCCAAATGTTCTGTACTCAAAAGTCACTTTAAACGAGAAATCCTAAGCTTACTTTGTACAAATCAAGGCACTGTAGTTATGGCGCAGAATCCATGGGCCAATCATAACACACCGTACAAAGCTCAATCTTTAATTCGACCAATCAGTGAATTTGTTACTAAAACTTTATAGATTTTAACCAATGACATGATTCTTTGGTGTATGTTCCTCATATTTTGTTCCGAAAAATCTACCAGTTTGGTCAATGTAGAATTTTTCACAGGGACCACATTTAATTTTACATATATTTCGGAATTATTTTTCATTGTAATTTGGTTGTTATTCAATGATTTAAGAACTTCGGTCATCTTATTTGTTGAAAATGCGAAATTGAATTTATTTTTCTTTAGGAAGTTGGTGATTGTATAAGTAAATATAATATTGAAGTTTGACTATATATTTTTTATTTTCTTTTTGCAGAGTTGGAAGAATGGATTTTTTAGTAAATTTCGAAATTATTTTTTCTACGATTGAGCTATTGTATCCACTAGGAGTGGCTATATGTTTAATTATCTTAAATTCTTCTTCACGAGCTTTGGTGCTAAGAGGGAACTTGATTGCACTATACACTAGATTGTTGTAAGTTGCCATTTTTTTGTTTCTTGGGTGAAATTATGTTTTATGGATGGTTATGTTCGTTGTTGGTATTCTTTATTAATTGTATGACAAATTTTCATTTTCATTGGTGATTTTTGTGTCTAAAAAGGTTGACTGTTCCATTTAGTTCCTGTTCTGAAGTGAATTTTTATTTTCTCGTTAATTTTATTCAGATCCGATACCATATTGTCCATCTGTCGAATAGTTTCATTAAATAATATAAATGTATCGTCGTCATATCTTCCATAATATATTATTTTGATTCATGTAAATATTGGTTAGTAGTCCTGATAAAGGGGAACCCATGGTCAAGCCTTTCTTTTTGTGATATAAGTGAAATAGTTTTGTTTGTTAATTACCGTATAATTATATATTTTTGATGTTGTTAGATTATATTCCACAATTTTGATTGTTCTTTTTCCACAATTTTGTTCAACAGAGACATTTGTGTATAAGTTGACAATGTCAAGTATTGATATTTTGATGTTCTACCTACTTCTGGTAGTTTTAGATTTTTAGTATAATTCATAAATTCATATGCGTTTTTTATGATTAATTTTTTTTTCAATATGATGTCTGATTTGATGGCTTGTACTAACTCTTTGGCTAACCATTATCAAGGAGCAAGTTTGTATTCCAGTACCGGTCGAATTGGCATATTTTTTTCACTTATAAAATATTATAATATATTAATTGTGACTCGAAAATAAATAAAACATTTATCAATTTCTGTGTTTAATAACTTCGAGATTTCCATTAGTCTGCTCCCTTTATGCCTGAAATCTTCCAGCATCTACTATGAATCCTCTTCTTTTCGAAAGTTTTCCATAATCATTATTTTTTCGTTGGCTCTTTTAAATACTTTTACGTTTGTGTGGCCCGATTCATCCAATTAATTTTCTCCATTCATTTCCACACAATTAGCTAAGCTTTTAGCCAGACATAATCATTTGTGAAAAATCAAAAGTGAACGTCCGTAAAATATAATCCATCCGACTAGGCATATAGTCGTATCAAGATTTCATAGTTAGATTCATAAATAACGGCAACATTTCTTATTTATCTCTCGACTTGATAATATTGGAAAATGTGTGTTTTAATTAAATGCTATTTTAAACGTAAAGGAACGGAACGAAACGAAACGCTCCTCTAAACATATTATTCGTTTATAATAATAATCATAATTCGTGGCCGTTTTCGTTTGTTGCGTGAAATTTTTCTGTGTTTTTATTATTTCAGAAATTCAGAACTCTTGCGACCATATAAACGTAGCTATTCATAATTTTGTCCGAAAAAACGATTTCAGTTCATTGTCCTAAAAATTATACGTATGAAAGGAATAAATTAAATCGTTATCGAAACGAAGCACGAATCCACAACCACCGCATACGTACACGACTGTCGTGGATTTCATCCGAGAAAATTTTGAGAAAAATTCAATTTTTGCGCCTCGCTATGCCTAATGGAAACAGACTATTGTTCGTTTACGAACTTAAAGTTATATTCTTGCAAAGATATTGATATGATTGAGTTTAACGTAAGATAGCATTAGAGGGATGGTTTATTTATTCGTTTGTTGGTCGGTAATGGACAGTTAGCGTTGCCGTTGTCGTTGGTAACGCTTGGGCGATTGTTGTTAGTGTTGTTAATTACTATGAGAGTTGTCTTCATTTTGCGCCTCGATTTCAATTGGCTCCGCAGCTCCGCACACTGGCAACTCTCGTGATTTTTCCATAATGAACGACGCAACAAAGCAGAATTATATTTAATTGGCTGCTTTTATTCAATTAAAATGCGTACAAACGAGTAATTTTTTTCTGCACGCTGATTATGTTGAGGCATTTCCGTAAAATGTTAATTTGTCCCGACTCACAACACAACACAATATCTGGGCGCCCATAAATTTACTCGTTTTTTTTCTTCATTCTTTTTCTAGATCTAATTTTTCTCATACCTCATCAACATCATCATCTTTATCTCTAAATGAAAATGTATATAATATAATATGTATACTAATATACCAAGCAAGGCGAATACGAGTGCGTGTCTCACGGTTGTAAAGTGACGGTGATCAGACTTTTTGTATTATTTGAGTTATGTGCGTGCAAATACAAACACACATACATTCGAAAAACGTTAAACTAAACGCACAATGTTCCCAAAAGCTGGAGGGTGGAAAAATGTTTTTTTAACTTTAAGGGGGGCGAACGCTTTAATACGTTCGAGGGGTGGCGGGTTTGAAATGGCTGAGATTAAGCCTCTCGTCAATGATCCCTAAAACGTTTAGACGCAACTGAAATTGTATTTAAAAAAACATATCGAGCCACCCTCAAATTAAAAAATTGGCCCATTATAATACAATATCAAAGAGACCATCACACTTCCCACTAATAAGACGAGGAGAGATCAATCCACATTCTCTATTTATCCAACTGAATCATTTTACACGAGTCAAAGACAGTGCGAGATTTGAATGAAATGAAATTATTATTACTTTCTCTCCATTATAAAACCAGGCGCATAAAAAAGGGAACGCAACAACTAAGGGATGTTATATAAATGCACATAAACACACGTGTCCCATCCACCCAATCCCATTCACCTCTTTTCTCACCGTTTTTTTTTTATTTTTCGTCTTTTTTTCAATTTGAAAATCACGAAAAATCATTTTACGTACGTTTTTTTTTTTGGTCACAGAAAGTAAAAAAAAATACATACGTAAATATTGAAAACATTTTACGTGAAAAAAGCTGTGCCAGAATTTACCCCTTTTGTGTGCGGGGGTTTAAATTAATATCGATAAAAAGGCAAGCGCCCCCCACCAATGTGATGTTGATGCAAAAGCTCTAAACACACGTGTCCGCTTTATTATAGAAAAATATTTCTTTTATTAAATAAAAGTTTATCGCACAGCAAAATGGGGTTGGTGGTGCTTTACGTGTTTGTTTATGTTGAAAACAATGGCCACACGCCAAACGTACACACTGCGTAATACGCTACGTACGTAATATTGTACATTCGTTCAAACTAAAATAGCTAATGCCCTTCATTGTGCGAATAAGGGTTTAGTCGTTATAGAGGGCGGTGTGGACGATTTAAACGGAAAAATTGCCCCGATAACTGAGCAAAACTAAGAGGTTTGGTATGATCGAATAAGCTGCGTATTGCACAACTTCTATGGATAACAATTGATGCAATATCATTGAGATTTTTTTCATTAAAATTGCACTTCATTTAACTTAACAATTATTAGTTCAAAGCTGCCCTACAAACCACTGCATTCACGTTTATAATTAACTGAAGTTTTAAGATACTTCTACACTAAAGTGCAACATTTACGCATTAAAATTCAATTGATTTTTTTTCTTAATTTTTTTAGATGAACTTCAGAAATTTATGTATAATAAATGACGATACAAAGATAATCTTCATAAGTCTCTTTTTGGCTTTAGTCGTTCTTGGTAGTGCTTCATCCCCCCAAAAGCTCGATTGCTTTTTATCACTTTTAAATTGTTACCTCAAAGTTTTCCAAGTCTATTTTGCGGCTACCGTACTGACCTCGATCATTTAAAATAGCCGAAATAATCATGGTGCCCAAACCAGGCAAAAATCCCAATAAAGTCTCCTCATACAGGCCTATTAGTCTCTTATCCACCATTTCCAAACTATTAGAAAGGCTAATCCTATCTCCATTACATGAAATATCCGAAAAATTCCCTAGTCACCAATTTGGTTTTGATGCCAGAATTCCACTATGCAACAATGCCACAGACTGGTCGAGCAAATAAATAGAGCCTTTGAACAAGGAAAATACTGCCACTCAGTATTTATAGTATTTATACCTCTGGAAACTATTCAGATCGTATCTTCAGGATACTTTAACACAAGAATAGACCATGAGTGCTCTGACTCCTTTCCGATTAAATCAGGAGTACCTCAAGGTAGTGTTTTAGGGCTCCTACTATACTAATTATATACTTCGGATCTACCTACCGCAGATAACACCATGACGGGGACATTCGCGGACGATACAGTGATTATGGCTACTCACGAGGACGCCGTAATTGCCTCTCAGTACCTCCAGCACCATTTAAACCTACTGGACACTTGGGCTGAAAACTGGAAAATCACTTTCAATAAGTCCATATCCGTCCAAGTGACCTTTACTCTCAGGAAAGGAACGGGCCCCCCGGTCAATCTGGACTCAACTGAGATCCCATCGTCCGACACCGTCAAATACCTTGGTGTTCATCTGGACAGGAGGCTGACCTGGAAATCTCACATCATCCAAAAACGAAAATACATCAACAAGAGGTTCAAACAGTTATACTGGCTGTTGGGTAGGGGCTCTAAACTTCCCCTTGAGGATAAACTACTCATATACAAAGCAGTAATAGTGCCAATCTGGTCTGTGGGGCTCTGCCAGCAAGTCAAGCATTAAATTAACCGAGGCCACCCAATCAAAGATCTTGAGACAGTTGGCAGATGGTCCATGGTATGTCACAAATGAGACTCTCCGAAGGGTTTACACATCTCATCAGTCTCCGACTCCATTACCGTACGTACCACCGGATTATTTTGGAAAGTTGAGTCAACACTTAAATCCCCTGATTCCGCCACTTTTGGAGCACCAAAATGAAAGAAGGCTAAAAAGAACAGTGCCTGGTGATCAAGTAGAGGCATAGGGAGATTCCTCCACTGGGAGTGATCTCCATCACGTCAGCTCCGGTCATCAAATCGGATTATAGGACCTAGATCCTGATGGCCGATTTATATAAAAAAAAAGTCTATTTTAAGATGAAATTCAACATATAAACCTCAATTACTCGTTTAACGATAATAAACAGGTAAAACTTCTTGTAATTTTTTGACAAATTAATTTTTTCTTCAACGCTTTATTTTCCGTTTAATTCAGACAATACATAACGAGCTTTATATGGTTCTAGGAGCTTTTAAGACTGGAAGATAGTAAAAAGTTCTTCGACCCAACAAATTTAATCGTTGGAAGCCAATTTCTATTAAAGGCAGTACGAATCTTTGTTTTTGTTAAATAAAGAGCAAGAAACCATAAAGATGAAGATTTCTTTTTAATTTCGTGGTTGACATCAATCTTACACCTACAACCTGTGACATCAAATGTTGAATAGAAATAAAACTCAAAACATCCACTTTTACGAGTTGGTTAAAACATGTTTTCTGTTTTTGTAGCGCAAAAGTGATATAAATCCGGAAATCAATCAGTGATAAGTGGTATTTCGATCAGTTACAATCATGTTTATGGATCACTAAAGCATTTCTGATACGAATTTTTCCAAGTCCTTTGAAAAATGATTCAACCCAAAAAAAAATAAACCTCCAATGGCTACCAGAATCTATCATTTAGAATTTCATATTATCAGCCATAAAGTATCCACTAAGCCTGAATATTGTTTTTCTTTTTTTTTTTATGATTTTGAAACGCGGAACTAAAAACCGTGGATAAGTGAACAGACAAGCGAAGAACGGGTGGACAGGCCGACAGACGGATGGACAAGAAAACGAGCAGCCAAACTGGCCATGGCCGGCAGGTGGTGGTTGTTATGGGGCCGGTGTTTTTTCCAAGACGCAATAAACAAGTGAAGATGTCCCGCGTAGATAACGCATAATCTTAAACACTAATATTATTACATATATTAGGGCACCGTGCATGTTGAAAAGGAATAAAAAATGGGCCGCTTGCATATTTCTTCCACTTGGAAACGAATGACACAAATTTTTAACCGTCACGGGAAAAACTCATCACAAATTTTTCATTTGTTTTGTTCCAATCATCAACAACTAAAACAATGAGACATCGGAACAAATGAAAACAAAAATAAATAATTGAAAATGTAATTGTTATTAACATATGGCCGATTGATAGTTTTTAAGAACCTTGCGGCGGTTTGACTTAAAACAAATGCACTTGGAGTCATGATGGTACAGCGAATCAAAAAAGAAAGGGATGTGTTCGTTACGGTGTTACAAACGGCTATGAAAAAATAATTACTATACGAAAATAAATTATAGCAGAGTGGAATAAAAATAAAAAAAAAATGAAACGAGGGGACCTAATTACAACGACGATGCGATCTGATAACAATCTCGACCGATAAGGAAATGTGGGAATCCACAATGGCACTCAAACCCCACATTTGCACCCTCAAAGCATATACACATCTACAAGTTTTTCACTTTTTTTTTTTTGATGTAATTTTTTCCACTAAGTACCAGGAAAACGACCAAGTGGAGAACATATTCTGAGTATCTCTGAATAAAAGACGTGTTATTAATTGCGCTACGGATGTTTTAATTATTGCTCACATACAAAAAGGCATTTTTTTCGTTTTGTTTTTGTTGGTCACTTGTTTCATAAGGACTGTTCTTTGTTTGAGTTTTGTTTTCATTATTGATTTGTTGATAGTTTTTTTTTTGTTTTTAGTTGGCAGTTGGAGAAAAATGTTAAGTTAGCCTTTGGCAGGAAATTGGGCTATAACTCGTAAATTACTTTAGTGATTTTCAAGAACAGTATGTTGTAAAGTTGATAAATGCTTATTCGACATACGATCATAAAATTTGTTGTACCACACAAGGGTTGTAATTGGAATGAGGGTGGTAATAAAGCATTATTTGAGAAATGGTGAAAATATTAACATTTCCTTGAAAAAAAAATGTTTTTTGAAATCATTCTTCTTTGGTCTTCAGTGTGTACTATTCCTTTTGTCATTAGATTCAGCCTTCTAATTATTTTTCCTTTCTAGCTTTTCTTCTCTGATACCTAAAGCTCAAATAGTTGAGGGAAACATTGATAAGGCCAGTTTGCTAAAGCCTCTACGGGAGAGCTTTAAGTGAGCAAACCAGCTACTTTTTCATTGACAGACCTTAACCTTACAAAGACCTTTAGTGGTTCCCTAATTTTTATGATCTCGCAAGAAATTCTTTTAAGCAACAAATCAAATAGTTTATCTTTGAATTTTGTAAGATATTTAGACGAAATATATGGTTTAATTGTTATACCAGCAGGAAAACTTTCGTGAATTATACTTTGGTGAACAATTTTGAATGATTGCAGGTGTATTTACCAGTGTAGGCAACCACTGACCATTTCATCATTCAACTAACAGTAAATTTTTAATAAACTTTTTAATTTCGTTTAACTTAAATCACAAAAATAACCGAAGCAAATAATTTATTTATGTTTGAGAAACGGCAATTAATCAGTACTATACAACAACAGAAATCAGGGGCCCACAAAAAGACCATTTTCCTCGCTAGATTCTCCTACCTGCACATACGGGCACTATGTACACACATATGAATTACTAATTGTATGTGTTCTGTTGTTCTTTTTCCGTTTCACCTACAGATATGATAATTAAAGCGTTACATAAATAGTAATTACCAGCAGATAAAAAAAAAATGTTGGTTACAATTATTTGAGCCAATACCAACTGAATATCCGTATTTGGTTTGCTACGTCCCATGTCACCCGTTTAGCAATAATAATTATAAAAAAAAAAAGGAAAAAACGTCACGCCACCACCGCCGCACCTCACGTTAACTTATCACGTCCCAAAAGTCGCTGATCGAATGGCCGAGAGTGTCTTATGCGGGTATTTATAAAATCAAGACAACACAAAGTGACTATTTCAACGGTCCAAAGTATTATGTATATACTTACGAGTACCTACAGTGTTTTTTTATTTTTATTTTCCCATGTTACAATCGTCGACAAATAGGGCAGACAAACCAACAAAACGGACGCACAAATCAACAAATTGACACCGGTTCATTTTCTATTACAATAATCAAGTGTAAAATTCAATTTTATGATGATGGTGCCATTAATTCTATTAACGTTCATAAATATATATGCGACAACATACAGAACCATCCCATACCTTTTCTTCTTTTTTTTCACAATCGCCCGGATCATTAAACAATTAACTAAAGGTTGAGCGTAACGACGATAACGATATCTCAATACCATCAATAAATCAGGTGTTCATACTTGGGAGTATCTAAATTATTTCATGACATTGAAAATTAGAAAAAAAATGACCTTAGAGATTCATAGATTTATAGAAAATTATCCTAAAACAAACATATTTTTGTTTGAACAGTAAAAATAATAAGAAAAACCAAAAAAGCTCTGGAAATAAATAACTAAGGAAGTAGCAACTTTTAACATTAAATGATGCGAATCTCACATAAAATTGGTAGTAGAATTTCACATCTAAAATAAATCGAAAATGGTTCAAATATTTCTTCCCTTTATATCCACAACTACATTCACGGACATACAGTGCAATGAAAACTAAATAAATCCAAAGCTCATCTAATTGAATATAAAAAGCAAGTGGTGCGCCCAGTCCCACTTTTTTTCTCGAAGAAAAATGTCAGTCAATTTAAATAAATGCGTAACAAAGTGACCTTTCTCTCCCCAACTTTTCCTCTTCTTTATCCTCCCAGCAAATCATTGCCATCAATTTGTCACATATCAGATTTATATATATATCTAAAACCATCGCTGACCATTTCGATCATTCGTTACACTTGAACAAATATCATTCCAATTTAAATTAATTTATTAATTTCTTCTACTTTATTGTTATTATTATCGAATCATTACTCGTAATGCCTCTTGTTATCGGTGTTGTTGGCGTGTAAATCACAAATGATTGTGGTCAATTTCGTTGAGAGGGTACGATTGAGATTTAAGAATGTAGGAGGTTCGACTGGAACAGAATTCCGGCGGACCAATGTGTCAATATGTCAACTAAGACGCTTATTCTTCCACACGAGGGTTGTTTTTTTTCCTCCACTGACCCCACAAAGTATCCCTCGAGAAGATTCATGATGTGATAAATTTAACATATTGTCGTGGATAATTGTTTGTTATTTTTCAAGAGAAAATACGTTTACTTGATTGATATTTTGGTTGGAAAATTTTCTATCTATAGAATTGAAAATAAGAGGAAATCTAAAAGAAATAGAAAAAAACTCTTAAATTATGATCAACGAGTAATATTTCTTTCTTACCACAACGATGATTCATTTTACATGCTCAATCTTTTCTAAATTTTTAATTTCATGTTTCTAATTTTCTGAAGTTGTATTCATATTAAAACTCCTTCTCAAATTCATTGGTCGCTATTGATACCACAATTCTCTTGGTATTCTATTTATCTGTAACATAAAAATAAACTTTGTGTTATTATTTTGGTTTTCAAAACATTTTTGTAGTTGTTTAAAGTTTTATCAATTGGTTGGAATAAAACAATGATTTTAATTATTGTTTAGCAATCTCATATTTTATATGGTGAACGAATTTAACTAATAATTACGACTTTTATTTAAGAAATTCCGTCCCTAACAAAGAACGCAGTCTGTGGTGGCGGTCAGCGATTTTTGCCCGCAGCGAACTGCTTTGTGTTGATTGCACCACATCCACCACACAGCAAGCAATCGTTTCAAGTCGCACACATTCAGTGTAGAGCTTTAGGGGTGAAACTAAAAAGCATAAAATGGAAAATTCAAAACACTTAAGCACTCTTTTACCACTTGACTGTTCTATACTACTTTTCAAGTTAAAGAGCCTAATATGAGTTGGGTTTTGTCTTGGTATATATATATTTTTTGTTAAATATGTTCGGTCCTAGACCTAGAGTCTCTTGACTACTTACACTACGGAAACAGCCGGCACAGCAGTTTTTGCCTCAAACCTTTTCGTCAGACTCGAAGAGAAAGATAGTTATTAGATTAGGAATTTTTTAAACAAACATCCCACGTTGAAAACACTTTCGTACTAGTAGTAGCATGAAATGTGTAATTGCTTTGAAATTTTAAAAATTCATTTTGAAATTTCTAATAGTTTCATATGGAGACACCACATCTGGACACGACAAATTGGATTTGAAATGATTCAATTCCAGCGTCTGAAACATTTTTGTAAAAACCAGAGGTATGAACATAGTTTTCGATCAAATCAATTACTGGTGAGGATCTCTTTTTTCAATTTTAAATGACTAATGGACATTAGATTAATTATTTTTTAAGAAAATTACTATTGCGGCCACCGTTGGTATATAAACACGCGTTAATTAATATTTTCGATGCACCTGTTAAATTGGTCTTGACCAGAGCTATGCTTGTTGGGACTGTGTCGGTTAAGGTTCGTAATTATTAAGTATTTTTTTTTTATTATCACATTGTTTCATATATTATATGAGAAATATAGTACGAGTTTTGTGAGCGACACGCACATCGCATCGTTTGAGAGACAATTTTCATTAATTCGTTTTAACGTTTCGTTTTTATATGTTGGTGGGTCGCACGTGCGACCACATTAATTATTACCTAGCATTGGTAACAAACGATCACGAATATGGAATTGGCTCAAAATGGAATTGCTGCTCACTTTTTTTTTCTTCTAAACGTAGCAAGTATTTTTTCTTTTTAGCAAGTGTACCTAAGTAGTTTTGATTGGAATGAGGCGAGGTTTGGTTGGTGGAGGCGCTGGGTATGCAGGAGCCAGATAAACGAGGTCTTGTGCCTACGTAAACCAAGTAGCAGAGGTATCACAACGCCAGTCAATCGAGTTTTAAATTATAACTTTGGTGTACGACGTGATCACAAAATAATTAAGCTAACGGAGATCGAAATTAATTCCCTGTAAAAAAATGTTTTAATAATAATAAAACATGTGGATGGATGCAACAACAATGACTCTCTCTCTTTGGCTGGCAAGCCAATAAATTATATGCCTGCCTCTGTGATACTCGCGGGCCATATCTATAATTAATATTAACGCCATTATCAAAAAAAGAAGATATAACAAACATAAAAGAAAAGCAGTACCAACGAGTTTTAATTGGTGCAACGAGAACGTGTTTGACTGCCATTTTGTTGTTCGTTACGGTGAAATGATTTCGATTGTGACGATGTAGTATGTTGTGTGTTTTAGTATATATATTTTATATATATACGCTGATGTGGGTGGGTATGAAGTTGTTGGTTTGTGTTGACAAAACATGAGGCAAATGGTTGCGGCTTCAGCTACAACCGGGGGTTTTGGTCACGCACGAACACAACCAACAAAGGGCCTCCGAAAGGGAACCGGCCGAGCAGACACTACTGGACGAAACTTTAACCCCAAAAAAACACACCCTTCCCACGCTAATGTATAAAACTTGCACACATTGCACTTTTCGGTGTCTCCTGATATCACGGTCTCACAATTAATGAAAACGAACATTACCTATCGCTATTGGCTTACTCATAAAACTATGATCAATTCTATTCCATCAACTCCTGTATCAAATTATTAAAGCAATTGTAAACATAAGTCCAAAGATTGGAAATGGTATTGAAATTTTTAAATCCTTTAACTTCATAATTATGTAAATATTACGTTCTTATTGTAAACTGCAGCTGTTACCATTAGGATACATTTTTTTAAGTTTAAAATAATCTTGGACGAGAAAATTATATTTTCCTTGTAACCAATATACTTTTTCAAAGTATAAAAGTTATAAAAGTATTTCGGAAATGTTTCATAAGAAACATTCAGTTAAGATTTATAATTAAAATAAAAAAAAACCTTAATGAATAGAGATTCAATTTTAAGTTCCCATAAAACTACAACATATTATTAATGAGGAACCAAAATTAAAATACTACGTTACTTTATCTTAAATGTCGGGGAAATATTTATATAGAATGTACTGCAAGATGGAACATTTCCAGTTGCATTTTTTCATAGAAAATTTATGTTTACAATTCTTTGAATATCGAAAAAAAACATTAATCCTTTCGGTGGAGTAAATAACGATGAAATAACGATTGATTCATTTATTAAATCACAAGCACATACTCTCTTGATTTTAATAGCAAAATTTTAATTTAGCAGCACTTATGTTGTACATTAATAAAATTAACAATATCTTTAAATATAATTTACTAATATTGAATGATGTATGCAAGAATCTGAGTAAAGTTTTTTTGTAAAATTTATCGAATAATTAAGCTGTTTTCCAGTCAGACATAGAAATGTTTGTCCAATATTCTTCTAAATAAACAGTACTAAATTAAAGTTAAAAACGTATTTTTAATGTTAAAAATGTACAAAAGTTCATGCATATAGTATTAAAATTTCCACTTTATGATTTAGGATAGTGTTGTTTCTTAGGATTTTTTTTTGTCGTTTGTGTGCAGTATATGTCATCAGAACCACACATAAGTGCTTCAAATATTTTCAATTAACACATGTACGTGTGATTGGAGGTGTGGGATAGACATTACGTACTCCACCGTAAATTTAATGATTTTTGCCATTTTTATACATTATATACTTTAAAAAGTGTATTTATTTTAATAATTCCACATTAAATTTTCTAATTAACAATAGTTTTTTCTTGCATGAAAATTGCTATTGAATGTACAAAGTACATATAAGAAAAATATTTTACCTATGATACCTAAATTCAATTTTGATTTGAGTATAATTTAGTTCCAAGATTTGACTTTTTAATCATTTAAAAAATACATTTTTTTAAAAACTGTATTTCATCCCAAAATTTTCATTAATGTAAATTTGTTACATTACTCTCTTACTTAATTGATCCATATTAAATTCTTTCTGCCTCTCATTCCTCGATTTTTTTTCTACAAAATAATTAAAATAATAAGAACTGTTGAAATTTTGATATACATATTTACCGACGTTCACGAAATGAAATCAACGTTCAACATTGTCGTTTGTCATTCGATCAAACTTCAGGAGAATCGTTTGTGAACCATTATAGAGATGTTCAATATTTGTTGGATTCAGAACTTCTTGGGTTATATTTTATATTGATGATCCTGCCATATTTGACAAATATATTATCAACGGTCTCCAGCGATTCATAAACCTTTTCTGTACTATCCATTCAATTGGTAGGATTCCTCATTATAACTTGTATCTAAAATTATAACATCATTACAAAAATAAGTCAATAAAAGAATTTCAATAATCTTACTCCGGAAACGATATTCGCAGACCTAACGTGATAAGTTCTAATTAAGGTTTAGTGCGATTTTTAAAAAATTTACAACGCATACGAATAGTTGGAATAATAAATTATTTTTCAACAGTTTAAAACAGATTGATTTTTTTACATTAACTTTTTGTTACTAAGTCAAAATTTAGCGTTGTTGCAATCTTGAAAATTCGTTTCGAATTGTATTGATTTTATTGAGACATCGTTTGGTTTCTCTAAATTCATATATCTTAGAGTCGATAGAGAATATTTTTTTTTTTTGTAAGGATCGAATGGTCAGTTCGAACAGCGAACAGAAATAAAATATCGACTGTCCGGTCAATGCTTCTATCTGGCTTTTTATCCAGCTCACATATATAAATATATATATATCTATATATTAAATATACCTACCTATAGACGAAGGTAGAACGTTGTTGTGGTCTTAAAGATTTTGAGGGCGGGGAAGATCGAGACATGTAATTACAATTAAGCGAGGAATGCAACACGGTAGCTAAGAGGAAGATTTCGTCGTCGTTCCACGACGACCATAAAGAAAAAACATTATTTTTTCCTACCACTTTAGGGCACAAGTCAGTTAAAATATGAGCCAGGCTGCAAACCTCCTTCAGGTGCTCTTGTCTTTCGAAATTTTCACCGAGTCGCTTTTGAAAAGAAAAAAAAAAGCCAAGCCACTCTTCAAGTCGGTGGGCACTGCACAGATTTGGGATATTGGAAAAAGTGATGTAATCTAAATATGTACAAGATCATATTCATGGATTGTAATGAGTCGAGAGTGTTTATCGAAAAATGGAAGAGTGAAGAATTTCAGAGAGACGAAGAGGAATGAATAAAAACCGGATAGACACAATCGGTCGTGCTATCAGTGGAGCTACCGCGTTACGCGCTTCCAGTATGCAAATAAATGTAAGTGGCCTCCTCGCACATAACCCATACAACTACACAACATGTAATATAATACAAACTAGGTACTCTCCTTCTCACTCTTCGCTATTACCCGTCCAGATATGTACCATCCACAGCATCATTTCTACAACTAAAGCCTAAGAGTCGAAAGCTTAAATAACCAAGCGCGAAATGAACGAATTTCCGATTGGAATCGGAAAACTAGACCATCTCGTTTTTGAAACAAATGTGAAAAAGGATTCGTTACTTCTTTTTTTTTGTGCTAATGTCGCCTATCGCCCATTCATCCGGCCAGCTTGGTTAGCCAGTTTGCCAAGCAGCCCAATCGTACCACCCGTAGGTACATTACTGATAAGGACACTCATCGGACCGTGAACATCCAATGAAAAGTCACCATTGCTGATAAAAAATACCGTAATATGCATTTCTGTGAAAAATCAGACGTATTCACCTTTCGCTATCGTATCGTATTGTACACATATATGTAAATACGTAGGTATATACTTGTATTATCTAAATGTTTCGTACGGAAAACAAAAATTAAAAAAATCATGGAACAAGTGCTCAGATAACAAAATTGTTTTTACAGTTTCATTTCAATTTTAACGTTAAAACTATGGTTTGCTTTATTCTTTAAAAATAAGCGAGTATTCACTAATTTACAGTGAAAGATAGACAAAGCACTATGTAAAGCGACAAAATTGATTTGCTGTTTTTGCAAGAAGAATAGAACTTAAAATATAAAACAAAAATCAATATGCACAGAGACAATAAGCTCAGGTAAAGTTTAAAATGTGCTGAGGCGTTTGAACTTTCTTTTATATTTAGAAAGAAATAAAAATGAACTGATTTTAATATCTTGATTTGAAGAAAAAATCAAATGTCCAACGATAAAAATCAGCCGTTTGATTGATTGATTGAATGATTGATTAATTAATTGATTAATGCGAGGATTGAGTGTAAATGTGCTGCATCATTTTATTGATATTATTATTCCAACTCGGAATGGATCTGTCTGATTTGTTTTGTTCCATCTTTTCTTAATTGACTACTGACTAAACTCAATTCGACTACAACAGAATTGTTAAATGGCCATCAAGTCCCATGTTAAATATCCATTAATTATTTATCCTGTCCGTGCAGGACAAGGCAAACCAACCGAGAGAGGCGCACCACACAGCCGAAATCAAGCAAGTGCACAGTCTATTAATGATCTGGCACTTTTCTACCTAATTATTTCATAAAAACTACGATTTGTATTAAAGGTGTGTCTCTCTGTCCCACTAATATTTTTCAACATCTAATTAACTTTTTTCAACTCTATTATTAGTTCATTGAATGAATTTTGAACATAACTAGTAATTTAGGCGCAGCAAAACGATAAAGTCAAACAAATCGGAGATGTTGATACCTAAAAAGAGACCACAATAAGTATTTATTTTTTTTCATGTTTCTCGAGAAGTTTTTACACAAAAAATGTTTGTGGGTTTGTGTAGGTTTTCTTTTTCGACCATACCCATCCAACACACATACACACACCAACACTCATCCCTCTAATAGATCACTTTCATTGTTTGCATTGTATTTTGTCGGTCAGAGATTCCCAACCAGTTGACAAGCAAAGCATGTTAGCGAAATCATGTGTCATTCAATACTGCTGAAGAAAAATTGTTTAAATTCACTGAACATATTTTAATTGTCGTTAATCAATTGGAAAATGCATTTGTGTAAACAAATCGAATTTCAACATTCCATCAATGTAATAGAGAGAATCAAAGACAACAAAAAAGGGAAAAATGTTATAACTATACAAACAAACAAAAAAAAAACTGGTTCATTCAAGCCAAATCAAAATTGCTTTGTGTATTGGAGAACTCGCTTACACATGCATCGTACGGTGAAGTTGAAAAGTTTGTTTGCACTGCAATTAATGCAACATTAAAGCTTTTACCTTCACTAATTTTTATGTTTGTTCCATTGCATTGTTAAATTTATGAATACGTTTTCTACAAAAAACCATACTTCTCTTATTCGTTTCAACAAACAGTGAAAACAATCTTTGATTGCTTATATTTCCCAAATTAAAACGAAGAACTTCAACTCGCTCGACCAAAGTATAATTTGAAAACATTGACAGGAAAATTTAACGAAAATAAGAGAATTTCTGTTTAAAATCTTCAATTTCTAAAAGTAAAATTAAATAGTTTATAAAATGATTTGTAAGTACCTATTCAAAGTTTCAATTAACAAATATCTTGTACTTTTTCTAAGCACATCTTAAAATTCAAAAATTGTAACATTGTTCTAGGAGCTTTTGCCTGTTTGTAATGTAATGAAAATTTGGACTTTTTGTTTCAGAAATAAAAAAAAAAAAATGGTTCAAGTTAATTAAATGAACGATAACAGAAAATAAAATTGTGAACAATTTCTTTGAGATTCGCCTAAATTAATGAAAATTAAAGAAATTTTCTTTAGAAGCTTCATCTTTCATATAAACTAGGAAAGTCAATGGTTAAAAGTAAATATTTACCTAGATATATAAGTGGAAATAACTTACTGTTGGAAATAATCGTAGTTTTGTTGCCTGATGCCATTGGATCATTTAATTTGTGGAAAGTAGTTGATATTTCCAAAAAATATACTTAACAAAAATAGCATGTATCTTTTTCAGTGCAATTTATCTAGTAGCTTAAAATTTTAATTTCAATAATCGCACATTTTCATTAGCAAATTTTCATGCTAATCCCGGTAATTGGGTTACGTTAAACTACTCAAATTATCTTAATCGAAAAATCTGTAAAAGAAATTTTGTTTGTAACAAAATTTTTGGTGGATAAAATTAAATATACAATACTTACAAACATTTCGTTTTTCCGTATTTTTATTGACCTTTGACATGAATTGTTTCCATAAAAGTTATAAGCAATTAAAATAAAATTTCATGCTGATTTAATTGATTTTCAAACAATAATAAAAAGAACAACCAACGCATTTTTTCAGTTGAAAAATTTTAGAATAAAACTTCGAGAAATTTATAATCAATTTTTAAATGATAAAAAAGTTTTGAGTGTTGAAATTCAAAGTAAACACCGTTTTCATTGTAGCATTTTTGAATTTGATTGTTAAGAAGTTAAGATAAATTCAAATCATTCTCAAGTACATGGTAATGAAATATGAAGTTGAATATCGTTACAATAATTAAAACGTGATCATTTTTAGTTCACTTTTTACCTTCTTTTATATAAGTTTATTGTTGTTTCAAATTATTGCGATTAAAATAGATTTTAATTCACCAAATCGTTACGAATAGAATTGCAAATCACACAGGTTTTGTTGTGATTGGAATTCTCTCTAATATTTAAATAATTACGTTACAGATCATTGTTGAAGAGCCTTTTTAAAAGACAGTATTATTTGATGGTTTATTTTCGTGCCGACAAAATAAACATTGTGCAGTGAATCTCTTTAAATTTGTAACTTTCGTAAGGGATGAGTAAGAGAAATTGGAATAAGTATTTGATTTAAGAAAAATTATTGCTTTATTTTTTTAGGAACTCCAGGAATCTCTTTTAAGTGATGAGGCTTTTTGACGGTGGTGTAGATATAGACAGTAAAACATTTGTGATTGCAAACGAACGAAGAAACAGACAACGATATGTGGACAGGTTTCAAATCTGGATCATATGAACACGCTATTAAAGCCGTTGTGTACTTTATTTATTGTCTCTGATAAATGAATATGTGTAGCTCTCAATGTCTCTTTGTGTGAGTACATGAAAATGGTTAATGGTGGTCTAATGACAAAACGAAGCCTATTGGGCTTGATTTAACGAAAACGAGATTAATTTCCACTATATACATATATCAGTTCTGGTTTTGTCTCTTCGTGAGTATTGCAAGATTTAGGATTTGAAACAGTGGCGTTTCCTTTTTTTTACGGATGAAGAGATAATTAATTGTGGTAAGGTGTGTTTTTGGGAGGTTTGCTCGCACATCGCATCATCACCACCACCCAGTAGCTAATTGCGTACCGATGTTGTAGGCATTTTTAATTAAGTCCATCGTATCAATTCTTTCCTTCTTACTCTCATTCGTATTGAGATATAATGAACTCATTATCACATTCCTCGCGACAATAAGATCATCAAGAACAAGAGAGCCGGAGCCAGAATCTCAAGTAATACAGCAGCTCCCATAATTTCAACAAGACAAACAACAAAACTAACAGCCACCAACAAGACCAGCACAACTCAACGACAAAAACAATTCCCTGCGATGACGGAACGTGGAAGAAGGATGGAAATCAGCACCCACACTCTCGAGGGAACATTCAGCCACAATCAGCCATCGTACAAAATAATAATCATTTCACGTAGATCTCTGTTTTAACTGGAGTTAATGACGCTGTTCGATTCACAGAAGCTGAGTCATGTCAGTCCAATATCTCCGACGTTTATATATCCATTTTTCGATTATGATGTACGATTATAATGCCACCATACATCAGCTGTCTGTCTATCGATTCAGCTGATTATCATAATAATATTACAAACGGACAACGGGGGAAAAAAAAAAAATTATCAAGTCAAATACAAATATATAAAACTTGAGTTAAAATTAGATGAATCAATTTGTAATAAATATTTATATTTGTGTTGATAATGGTAATCATGATGAGTGCGGATCGATCGATCGTTTCGTGGACAACGTGTGCAAGTGTGCACTGTGTACCAGCAATGTGCATGAGAACAATGGGATATTGGATGAGAGGGCCTCCAATCTCTCACGTTTAAACGTGATCTTCGCTTCTCGACATTAATTTAGACGCAACAGCAGCAATCTCTCACATTCTTCGGCTATCTCAACTACTTCAAAACAACAACTACATGCATTCGACATACGTATGTATATCTATTTGCCTGATATGCACAAATTTATGCAATCAAAAGCTTTGGTCAACATTTCCCAACTTTCAAGTTGTTCTCTATGGTACAGTGGAATCAGTGAAAATTTGCAAATCCATTCAAAACATTTAATTTCTGAACCATCTACTAAAAGTCGTCTTTATTCTAGTTATAATTCCAATTTAATAAAATCTAAACTAGTATCAACTAGGATCATTTTGTAGCCTTAAATGTGTAATTAACTTCCAAGATTTTATATTAAATAAATCACAAACGTTGTCAAAACTGTAAATTTTTTAAAAGGTAGATAATTATAGGCAATTTGATAAAAATGCCTCCTACACCTTAGCATTTTAAAAAGAAGAAAAAAATTACTTCTGCTACCCTAAGGATAAATTCTTAATTACCTAAGACAAACCACCTGTCTATGATTGATTGAAATGTTGATATGCATAGATCTTTTTTTTTTTTTTTGAAACAATGAATCGAAACCGTTTAATATAATCATTGAGTTTGGTGGATTTGATGGTGTGAGACAGAAAGGTTTAAGAAATGAATTAATTTACATATAATATGCTTGTAATATTCGTGTTTATGTTTTGTTATAAGAAGCTTTAAAAATTTGATTGAATTATTTATTTAAATGAATAGTATTTGATCTATCAATTAAATTTTCACTCAGGGAAATGTATTAGTCTTTGAGATTAAAAAATGGGTGTGATTTAAAACTACAATGGTTATCATATAATTAAAGATCTCCTATTTAAAAGAGAATTATTGCTTTATGGTACTCTAATCTTTCAACTTAATATTTTTAATGTATTTGTACAAAGTAATACAAAATCATTAAATTATAAATGACAACTTTTTAAAGATTTAAAGATGAAAAGCTGCAAATTTTTGAAACTGTTGGGAAATTTTGTGTTTATTTAGTTTGTTTAGTACTTTTTTGATAGCGATCATAAAAATTACCTCCTTTGGTATTTTTTCAATAAACTTTGGACAGTGGTATACTGTTTTTTATAGAATTTTTAAGAGTTCTAAGGGTATTTGATAAATCAACTGATAATCTACTACGAAGTAAAGATTTTGTTCAAATAGAACGTAAAACTTAACAGTTATTACACAATTGTATATAAAGTTTATAAGAATATTAATCAATCTTTTGTATGTGTTTTCAATGTTTCGTTTTTAAGGACAATAAAGACCAATTAATCGATTTCTATTCCAAGTGAGTTTTGAACTGAAAGTTTATTTTAAAAGATCTAAATTTATTTCATTTGGTAAATGCGAAAAAATCTTATGAAAAAGATTCAAAGATTTGTGAGTAGCCTGAAAGTTAGTTAGAACAAGCACGAAAGAAACGCCATCGACTTCTTTCATTGCTCTTTCTTTTTTTCGCAAGATTTAGTTATTAAAAAGCTCCACACGTGCTTCAACTGTTTCGAGTTAGTCTAAATCGCATTCTTTCCGTTAATTCGTTCATTTTTTCGACCAGTGATTGACGTCAAAAAGCGAGGAACAATGGCCCGTTGAGGAGCGTTCCAACATCTATTTATGAGTTAGCAAGTTGGTCGCAAGGATGATGACAGTGGCTACGTGAATGTACGTACGATACGGTAAATCCACGTCTTCGGCTGTATTTGTGTGTGTATGGTATGTATGTATGTTTGTATGTAGATCTCTGACGGATCTCCAAAGCCTCAACAGTTTGATCGATCGATATATCGTTAATTTCGCTTGCAGAGCACGCAACGTCTCCGTCGATGGTGGAGGCGCTGGCGACAACCAACAAAAACTTTGCCAATCCATCTTATATCCATAATAAGTACGTAATGGTATCTAGTCTGTCCCCATATATATATATGTATATATAAAACCAAACAGCAGCAGCTTGTCGTCTCTGCAGTCATTTTGATTGGTTGATGGACATTTGCCTTTTTGTTTTTTTTTCAGCTTGTTTTGTTTCGTTGTTCCATTCATTCTCCATAAAACCTGTTGATTTATACTATCTTTTTTTCAAATATCTTGTTTTGTTTTGCTAGCGTTTTTTTTTTTTAAATTTTAAGTATTGTGTGTACGTATCACATTTATTATGTATTTATTTATGTATGCGCGACTCGACTTGGACTTTTCGAGTTCTCCTCGTCCGCTATATAAAATGCTCTCTTGCATCGTTAAACTTTCCCAAAAAAATTTTTTCTTCGCTCCGCTTCGCCTTTTCTTTTCGGGCGACCAACTGCCGCCAATCGAAACAGTCTGTCCCCTATTTTTGTCCGGGCGTATAAATTTATTACTGTACATTTGGAACGCTTTTTTTCCTCGCAAAAGTCTTTAACAGTATGAGGGGCTTCGATTTGGAATCGTGGAAATTGGGGTTGGCCAGCTAAACTGTAACGTATAGTGCAGTACTATATTTCAGGTTTGCATGGTATGCAATGTCTTTAAATTTAAACTGTATTTATTTCCTCATTCATCTAAGTCGAATCTCGGTTAAAGTATTGAAAGCGTTAGCAAGAAAACGGTTTCTTATTAGTTGCCGAAGAAAGAAAATTCGGAAACATCCAATAAAAGTGCAGAAAACGCATTGAAATCTTCGGTTTTCTGTGAAGAAAGAAATTAACTACTGAAGACGATACAACTTAGTGATTTCCCTAAATTTCAGAGAAGTTAATGCATAATTTTAGTGATTGACAATATTTGAAAATAGCTTTTTGTAGTGCTGGATTTTTTTTCCTTTGATCTGGGGGCCTCTCATGAGAGTTACTCTGCGCTGCGTCTTAAAAGGACTATTGCGCCCCAGTTTAATTTCAGTTCCAGTTGGTCAGGTCTGCTTCTGATATGAATCTCAGCAGACAGTCAACTGGATCTCTGTGTATGTTCCCCAGCTCATGTCCACGTGGACCAAGCGAGTTGAGACGACTTTGAGTCATGGCTGGGCAGTCAAATAATATGGGAGGCAGTTTCATCTTCCACGCCACTGTGTTCCTCCCTATAGTTTGGAGATGTTTCCTCAAATTGCAGTGTCCTGTTAATAGGCCTACCAGCGTTTTGATGTCCTTCCTTCTTAGATCTAGAAGTCTTTTGTTATGTTCATTTAAAGTTCTGGATTTATTTCAAGTTAATATTTTTCTAGAATCGAGGATTTCCTGCTATGAGTCTGTAAGCTTTACTTGGATTTTCTTTATGTTACTGTGTGTTATTTTTCACCGTATTCCCATTATAGCTGGATGGATGATGCCTTCTTGAAATCTAAGAGAAAAGAAGAGTTTTGTATAGATATTTAATCTGGTATCGCAAATTGAATGTGGTTCCTCTAAGTCAATATATGGTCCACAGCTTGTCCTAAATATTTCATTTTTTTGACAGTTGATATTTGTTCTGCATTCATTTCTATTGTAAACTTGAATTTAATTTTGATCTCTACTTGTTGCATTACGCCTTTCTTTTTGACTATTGCAATTTCCCTACGTCAAAGCGCAATTTGCGCCACATTTAGTAGCTTTAAAGAAGCTTTAGTAGAATTGGTTTTGCTATCTTTATGGTATATGCACAATAAGCTCACAGGGTTTATCTTTTAGAAGAATTTGTATGCATCCCAAGTCTATTTTCTTCATGTGGTTGATTATTCTGTGGAAATTATTTCGTTGGTACCCAATTTATTATATTTGGTCTAATAGATTGGACAGACTAAGTCCAGCAAATAACACGAAGAACAAACTATGCAGGCAAAGTTTTCACTAAGACTAAGACATTGTTGGCAATGGTAGTTGTTGGAAAGTCTTGGCATCCATTTCATTTAGCAATGTTAATCTATTTAACATTTGTTAATGCCACCATAAAACATCCATAAAAATGAGTGTTTAGCGCGTCTGACCTTTGATAATTAATCAAATTGTAAAACAAACAATGGTTGCAGCAAGTTGAGAGACTTGGTCTCGCTGCGCTGAGAGAGTGATGAATGAATGGTTCAGATTGGTCATTAATCATCTCCAATATAAACACTTGCAGATGCAAACGTAAAATGAGATATTGATATTTCCCAAAAAGAACCACCAAGAATGCATTGAAATGATGCACCATCCAAAGAAACTAAATGCCTGAGCCCCCAAGTGCAAGTGCATTTTAACTCGAAAAACAAATCGTTTCATGTTCATGTTCATCTTCTCAATAATAATTACTGCTTTTATAGCCATTTAAATGTGTTATTGAGGAATTATTTTTATAAATAATGTATGGATGAATATTTTAAATTTTAATTTACTATCAAGTGCCCATTTGTCTGTCTGTCGTAGACATAGTAGTACGGCATAGTATATTTGGCACCTGTACAATATATTTAAATGTATCAAATTAAAATATTAAAATCAACTATTATGATGATAATATTATGATAATTACAGATTGCGTGGGTGACTTTTTTTCTTCGTCGTTCTTCCACTGCAAATTTATTCTAATTGATTTTACACTCTCATCCTCGCCGCACACATATATAGTAATACTATGAAAGATATATCGAATCGGACCAAGTTTTATGTTCGTGTTGATGAATGTAAATGTGTTTTACATATTTCATGCGATATTCTTTATTAATATTAAAATGTAATCTTTGACAATATTGGTATTGCGCATTATCGTATCGTCAGTGGTCCGACAAAGATACTACTTGAAGCGAATCAATTCTCATTGAAATTCAAACTTTTCGTTTTTATTATTATTATGTATAATATATATTTATAAATTGTTTTGCTTCTATCATTAGAGGAGACGCGGCCAAGAGTTACTTTATCAATCAAAGCACGATGAATCTGTTTAACATATATTTTATACAAATTTTTTCAATAATAAATGAGTGTGGTATAAATCTATGTCTTTATGCCACTGTGTCATTAAATTATAATTTTTAATTTCTTTTTATAAATTATTCTGAGACAATTTATTATTGATTATGAGAAACTCTTTTCCTATGCGTTCCTATTTTTTCCATTTGTGTTAATTGATTGTTGAGAAACGCAACAATATTGTTGATGGTGGAAAAAATTGATGGGAAATGCGATGCGAGTGCCAATCACGTCGACAATGATAATTGTTGTGTTATTGTTGCTATTAATTATTGTTAAGACAATATAAAGTGTACGGTTTAGTTTTTCTGACATCTCGTTGGTGGATTTTTCGTTAATGAGGTATGCGACCGTGGGGTTTTTGTTGGAAAAGTCGGTGGAAATTTCTCAGAGGTACTAAAGACAATTGGATGATGCGTTCGCCATTTGAATTGAAGAAATCTGTTGAATTGAAGACTTGAGAAAAGTTTCAACTTAATTTCTTATTGATTTGCCAGATCTCCAATCTTCAATCAACTGGCTTTCGATACGAAGAATGGCTGAAGTAATAGTTTTTGAGCAAAATTTGATAAACATTTTGAGGAGATTGATATTAACTATTTTTTATTAGGGACCAATTTGCTCTTTCTTCATCAATTCTTAACTATTTCATTATAAATACATATACTTCAAATTATTGAGTTTTAAATCTGAAAATGATTAAGGTTTGCGAGTAAAATTAGGGCTTTAAGATCATTGTAATTTTTTCAAACAGAATTAAGAAAGATTCGAAAAAAGAAAAGAAGTCAGAAGTTGTAGATGTAAATTCTTTTTTCGAGGTTTATGACCACAATTTTTGTACTAAATATTGTAGCACGGGTAAAGAGCTTTAAGTGAAAATAATTACAAATTTTTTTAGGACTCAAAATATGATCTTAAAACAAAGAAACACAACAATTGAATTATCTTTAAAAAATCCACAAAATCTTATGTATGGGTTCTTCCAAAGCTTCGCATAAAATTTGGAGCCTAGCAACACCGTATGCATTATGCCCTACATGAACCAAAAGAGGACTAAAATTAGTTGAATATATTTGCGTTTTGATTGTACAGGACTATAGAATTTGATCTTGAAATCAGTAAAAATATTACAACAAATTAAAAATTAAAGCATTTATAGTTTTGTTGTGCTTTGCGAGTTTAAAGCTCTGATAAAACCATATTGGCTTTAGTTTTTAAAATCTTTAATGAGCTTTGCGTATTTTTGAAACTAAAATATATACTTTTGTTCAGAATTTTATATTTAAAAAAAAACATAGATTTAATAAAATAATCTTAAATGTTTTTTTTATATGAATTTCTTAGTTTGCAATCTTCTTCTATGTCAATCTGTTAGAACGAAGAATATTCTTAAGAAGTTTCAAAAAAAAAAAAAAAAATTATTGCAAAAGCTTGTATTTTAAAACTTAAAAAATATTAAAAATCGATCCTTTTTTGGGCTAAAGAATTTTATTAATATTAAAACTATTATTAGATTATTGCAAGTCCAGCAATGGTTGAAGTTTTACTTGTGAATATAAAACAATATCCTGTTTTGAGCTTTAGCAAAAATGGCAAAAGTAAAAATAAAATAAAAATACTAATACTAATACTGAACAACATAAAGTCTGTGAATGTGTTAGTTTCAAAACAAAAGTGAGCGGATATGCAGAAAAGTTTTAAGGATTCAAATTTAAAGTTTTGAAATGATGCGCCATTTGAAACTATTGAACTTTTCAGATTTTTTTCATACTTTGTAGCTTAATGATGTTTGTTTATTTTCTATTCACTCAAAACACACAGTTGAAGTTTCAAGCTTTTTCAAGCTTTTTACTTTATTAGTTTTTAGTGAAAACTTTTCGGGGTGGTTTTAAAGTTGATAAGAACCACTAAATTTACTTACATAATTCCTGCATGTATGGCATTTGGAATTGTTTAATTTCAATTTAAGCACCATAAAAGTTTCTTCATACTTCAACAATTGGTTCCATTTAATTCCAAAGTAGCAAGTAGTAGGTACCAAAACTTGTGATCTTCAACAGGCTTAAAAGGTTTCGTTAAACAATTTTAAGTGACATTAATTTTCATTAAATATCATTACCTAAATCTTTGAGTTCTCTACATCATCTTCACAAAATTTTCAATTTCAAGATTAAGAATTTTTCAAATTTTCTGAATCTTTTACAATTTTAAAGTTTTTTTTTTACTTTGGAAAAAAATATAAATATATATCAGAATTAAAAAGTGTAAAGGAATATTTATAATTGGCGTATCTTCTTTTATTTACATTAGGAAATTACAGTGTTCGTATTTAACCGTCGGAAACTCCCAAGCAACTCGTCAAAATTCCAAGTAAAGTGATTATTTTGTATCGAAAAACATTTAAGAAGATTAAATTCAATTCATTCAAAAATTTCAATTTGAATCGCCAATAATGGGTATTATTAAAGAAAATTGAGCAAGTATTGAAGTGTTCTTTCTGAGTTCATATTTTACAAGAAATCTGTGGAACTGAAATTTAATATTTATTGTTAATCAATGTTTACATCTACATTTGAAAGAAGAAGATATAGCCAAACAACTGCTACAAAAAAACTCTTCATAAATTGGAAAATTGCTCCAACGAAAACGGCGTATACTTTGCCAATAACAAAACTGAAGGGATCATATTCGACCACCAAAGAAAAGAACCTAGCATCTCTAAAATAGCGCTCTTCAAGAAAAAAATTCGGTTCCTGAAGGAGGGTAACTTTCTCGGAGTCAGATTGGACCACAAATTCACATGGACAAGCCACCTACAAGCACTTAAGGAGGACTGCCTCCGTAGAATGAATCTCCTGAAGGTTCTGAATGGAAGAGGACGTGGAGCAGACATGAATTCCCTACTGAATGCGTATCGTGCACTTGGTATTCTGGACCCTGCACACCCTGGGAATCAGAATCGCCACAGGAGTTCACCGCACCTGCCCCATAGAGGCTGGCGAACCAGATCTAACTATGCGTCGCCAACTCCAAATCCTGAAATATAGCCAAAAAACCAAAAGCCTGACCCACCATCCAAACCATCAGTTTTGTAAATATCCCCAACGAAAGATGTTCCTGACCAAAATTAATAAACCCAAACTTCTCCCTATACAGGCCGTTATCCTGGAAAAGGCACGTAGTAAAATATCTATACCCCACAAATGAAGAAGGACTCAACAACAATGCCAAAACTGTTGCAAAAATAATTACAGAAACGTGGCAAAAAAAGTGGGACAAGACACAAACCCACCTTAGACAGATTAAAGATAAAGTTGGGAAAACAGATTATAAAGGGAACATGAGCAGAACGGACCAAGTCATCCTGACTCGCCTAAGAACGGGGCACACCAGGGAAACCCAAGACTGGATCCTAAGAGGCGAAGAACAAAAATCTTGGTCCACATGTAGGAGCGTCCTAGATTTCAACCATATTCTGGTTAGATGTAACGGGGCTCTATCCCGAAATGGGACGCTAAGATGGGAAGACCTCAGACCATCGTCGCCCATCGCCCTGGATATTTTACAGTCCCTGAAGAAAACAAATAATACCAAAATATAATCTGTGATAAGTGAAAAATGTAATCAGTTGTGTAAATCCATTGTGCTCACATATTATTTATATCTCAAGTTTATAGTTTTACTCTTATTTTAATAATTTTCGCTAAATTTCAATGTTCATAGATAAATAACATTACAGACTATTTATACTTAATGTAAAAAACTCACCTATGTAAATATATCTAAGGTGCTTATAGGCCTAAGTTGCTGAGCACCAAAATTTTAAATAACAAAAAAAACATCTACCAAGTTTGATAAAATAATTCCAATTTTTTAAATAATTTCCAACTCTTATCATATTTGAATTGATACACCTTAGGACTCCAATTTTTTCTTCTTAGATATCCATTCTTCTTTTTGGATCGATCCTTGATTCCAAGCTTTTATCTTCTTGTTTTCTTGGACCCTTTCTTTTTGGACTAACGAAATTTGTTTCTTTGAACTTCTCATTCCTTTTCCAGCATCAAATTTCAAAGCTTTCCAGATATTTACTTCTGATTTCTTGAGGGTTCGTGTGTTTTCAATGCACACAATGCTGCACTCTACAAATAAAATTGCTTAAGTTTCTCAATGTCCTAGGAGTTCAAGTGAGTCGTAGGCATCTACGAAGTAAATTTTCAGAAATTCGTTTCTTTCGTTTGCTTATAGTTAAAATTGTCCACACATTTTTAGATTGGTGTTCCAATGTGAAATTTAGAGTTTTGGGAAAAGATTTTAACGGTTTCACCTGTCCAAAAGATCAAAGATTGCTTTTCGACGACGATTCTCGTATTTTTTTGTTTTCGATAAAATTTGGATATTTTATTTATCTCTCTAAATGTGTGACCAGTATGTAAATATGACGTCCGCGTGTTTTCTATCACGACCTTAGGCTTAGCCATTTGGCCTCTGTCCTCGTCCTCGTCTTGGTGCTGCTACCTCTTGTGTGTGTGTATTGGTCGGTTGGTTGGTTGGTTGGCTAGTTGAGACAAACACAACGACATAAATAAGAAAATTTTGACGTAAATACCAAAAAGTTGTCTTGTTAATTTTTCGCTGTCGGTGTCGCTAATGTTGGTGTCGTTTCGTACGGCTCCCACAAAACTCTCTCGGACATTTTTCAAATTGTTGGTGGCCGTTTCAACTCAACTCGTTTCCATCTACTCTCGAGAAGAGATTTTTATTATTATTATTTTTTTTCCTCCTTTCCACTGCTGTATGATATCTAAGGCTACGTATTAAACGTATTTAGAAAGAGAGAGATTTTACAGTTAGATAAATTGTCAACCTTCGAATTCATTATCGAAGGCCAACAGTTACTAAATAAACACTCAAATAAAGCACTCAGAACCGACGCACACATTCGAACCATTCCAATACCGACACAGCCTCACACTATCAAATCGCCTAGAGACACAAATCCAACAAATTTATCTATGTAATATCGTATCTATCCACATCCAGCAATAATGAACAGGTTTTTTTTTCACCATCTTTCCATTTAAATCTGACTAGATATCTATGAAAAAATCACACCAATCCCCACATTTTTTTTCCTCTAATTGCAACTTCCAGAAAATCTTAATCAACTTCAGTGGAAAAATCTTTCAGTGAACAAAAAAAAAAAATGCACAATTGCTATTGCAATAAATCCACCTTTACCACACTAGATCAAACGGCCGTCGCCGTTATATTTGTCAATCCCCAAGGTTTTCTAAACAAGTTTTACTATTGGACAAGTTTTCATTTCATAAATAACATAAAGGAGTCACATTTTTTTCCATTTCATTCCATTTCAACATATTTTTCAAGCGACCCAACTCCTTAAAACCCCAAAAATCCAACGACCAAAATCCACACAATTTTTCATGAACCACAAAAATTCAATTAAAATATTCACACCATAATCTCTCATGGATGAAAACTTTATAGATTCTAAAATAAAAGTTTATTTTCGTTGGATTATATTTGGATTATTAATGGCCACAATTAGGTATTAGGGTTATGCATATAGTGTGGCAGGAAAAGTGGGTCTTGTGATTTGAGATTTTATGTGGAATTTATTGGTCTTTGAAACTTATTGATATGTTGTGATATTTTTTGGGTTGTCCGCTTATTTGAATATTATCATTTCAATAAATTAAGCGTTTTTGTGGTTTCGAATTTGGCTGACATGTGAAAAAAAAATCAAATAAAAACGTAACTGTTGAGTTTGGTGCATTTTTCTTAACTGTAAAACTGTGGATATTAATTTTATAATACAAGAAAACGGAACAAGTCTTTTGGTTTATATAATATGATCATTTTTGAGGATTAGGATATGAAACCGGTAATATTTTTTTTCCATAGAATCGCCAAAATTTATTTTTCTAGCACTAGCTGTCTTCAATTCAAAATAGTCTCTTTTATCAGGTCAACATTTATTTGGATCCTTGACTCCATAACTCTTGACTTAAAAGTTAATTTTTACAGAAAATATAGTTTTCAACAATTTTATCTAATTATCGAAGATAAAATTAATAAGTTTAAACTTTTTTATTTGTGAGAAAATTGTTATCAATCAGAGGGAAGTAAGACCTTATTTTTGCTTCTCATTTATTTACAATCAAATATTCTTAAAAGTATGGACCAACTTCCTTGATTTTTCCTTAGGCTAGATCCCATATTATTGAAACTGATAATATATGCCTACACTTCATGAAATAATTTTAAAACATTGGTTAGTTTAATAAAAAAAATCTCTATAAATAAATTGCTAAAAGAAGCACAAGTCTATTAAATTTTTTATTTCACTTCAAGTACTTATATTTCTTCGGCAAATCTCAAAATCTTTTCATTAATTAATTTGGGTACGAAAACATATGTAAATCTCTTTAAGATATTTTAATTTTATCAACGTTTTCCGACGTTTTTGATTAATGATTTATTTTGCCACTTTACCTATATGTTAAATATGTTAAATTTTATCATTTATAATATGATGACGAAAAACAAATTGAGCAGCGAATAAAAAAAAAATCCATTGCCAAATCAAATGATTTTAATGGTTTGAAAAAAATTAATTCAAAATTATTACTAATAAAATCTATTGATGAAGTGTATTACATACGAAAGAAAATGTAAATGTGTGTAATACAATTTTTAAAAGAATTTTCTTACTTAATTAAAAATTTTCTTTGGAAATTGAGTGGATAGTTTGGAACAAAAGGAAATAATTTCTTTTTCGTTGTACATTTGATTTCATATGTTTTTTTAATGAAAGTATATTATAATTATAAAAAATTTCAAGTTTCATATTAAATCAATATTAATAACTTAGGTACTTAGGTGTCATTGTTAAGGAATGATTTATAGTTTTTTGAAATAACTAAATTACAATTATTACAATTTAATGAATTATATCAAAATTGATAATTTTAATTCGAGGATATTCTTCAAATCCGACCATGTCAATGATTTTTTGCCAGTGCTTTTTGTTCTACTACAGAATTACGTTGGTATTTCAAACGTAATGCTAATATTGATTGATATTTGAATTGAAATAAATTAAGTTTAATTAACTACATAATTTTCATTCTTAAAGAACATTTGTAAGACTAATATAGTGTTAGATTCTCATTCAATAATAAAAAGCTCAAAATAAACAATTATTACGGAGGAAAATTTAAAGCAGATAATATTTATGTGTGCCCAATGTTAAGAACAAACAATTATTTTCTTTTTTCTTTTAAATTTTTAGATGTTACTACCCATTAATGAATTATTTTTCTGTCCTAAGTATTTTAAAAGTTAAAAGTTTCAAATCTATGGCAATTTGTTAAAGCTTATTCGCCACGAAACCAATCATTGCAAACATTGTGATTTTATATGAAAAATTTGGTTTTTGAATTAATTTATTCAAGTATTTGTTGCTTTTTGGAAAAAAGGATATACATTGATATATCCCACAAGCCAATGATTACAATATTTGCGAAATAAATTTCGGCATATAGAATTTATCATAATCAAAAGAAAAGGACTATTTTTCAAATATATCTTTTCACATTTTCAAAAAACAATTTGAATAACATTTAAATTATAGATACATATCGGATTGAAGTATGTATATTGTACAATTTTCTATTAATTATTTTTTTGTTTATATTAATTAAGGATCACAATTCTTAGTGGGTCAGTCCAAATAAAGTGGTTCAAAAATAAATGAAATAGTTGCTCGACCATTTAAAAAAAAAAATGTGTGCTATCACCCCAACATTTCGGTAGTTCAAATTCATCATTATTTTAATTTTATTGTTTTTAGTTTTCCGGTGGTGGCCATATTAGTTTTACTAGGCGTAGACATTTTCGCACTTTTAAGGGTTTGCGGGAACTTGATTATCTCAGGCCCTATTTGTCCTATCAAAATGAAACTAAAAGCAGTGGGTTCATGAAAATATAAGCTATAAGGTTGTAATAAAACGTTTTCACCTAAATGTAATTCTAAGGGGTGAAATTTCAGCCTAAATTTTTAGCTCTCATTTGTAAAAACTTCAATTTTCACGGAAAGATTGCGAAGGAAGGGAAAAAGTCTACACGTTAAAACTTTTTTTACAAACAATTAGGTACTAGTTGTATTCAAAAACAAAATTTGAAGTCTGAGACTAGAAGCCTTTTTAAAATAAAAAATAACAAAATTTCGAAATTTTCAAAATTTTCAAAATTTGCAATTTTCTGAGCTCAATATCTCTGGTGGGGGACCAGATAAAAATTTGTAATATCACCTCATTATAGTACTGTATGATAGTATTATGCACCTAAAATTTGGAGTTTGAGATTTGACTAGGAGCAGAGGTATTGCAAGCACAAAATGTCAAAATAATGCATACTTCAGTAGGTGAATATAATGTATTTAACCATTTAATATGTGACATATACTTGGCAAAAAGGGCATTTTTATACAAAACAACATATACTCTGGGCTAACTGTTATTTATATCTTAAATTTAAAACATACACTTCTTTCTGAAAGCTAATAATGAATTTACGTATAGTCATGGTTAAATATATTATATTCACATACTGGAATATGCATTATTTTCACATTTTGTGCTTGCGATACCTCTGCTCCTAGTCAAATCTCAAACTCCAAATTTTAGGTGCACAATGCTATCATACAGTACTATAATGAGGTGATATTTCAGATTTTTATCTGCTCCCCCACCAGAGATATTGAGCTTAGAAAATTGAAAATTTCCAAATTTTGTTATTTTTTATTTTAAAAAGGCTTAAAGTTTCAGACTTCAAATTTTGTTTTTGAATAGAACTAGTACCTAATTGTTTGTAAAAAAAGTTTTAACGTGCAGATTATTTCCCTTCCTTCACAATCTTTCCATGAAAATTGGAGTTTTTACAAATGAGAGCTAAAAATTTAGGCTAAAATTTCACTCCTTAGAATTACATTTAGGTGAAAACGTCTTAATACAACCTTATAGCTTATATTTTAGTGAACTCACTGCTTTTAGTTTCATTTTGATAGGACAAATAGGGCCTGAGATAATCAAGTTTCCGCAAACCCTTCAAAGAGAGAAAATTTCTGCGCCTAGTATAACTAATATGGCCACCACTGGAAAACTAAAAACAATAAAATTAAAATAATGATGAATTTGAACTACCAACATGTTGGGGTGAAAGTAAAAAAAATCAGAATTAAAAAAAAATAGTCAAGCGGCCAGTGCTGAACCGACTGAATTGGACTAACCCTAGTGCAGAAAAATTAATAATAATTACACTTTACATGATGACTGAGTTGTATTAAAACCTAATCAACTAAATGGGTTCTATAGTTTTTTTAGTTAAAAAAATTGTTATTTTCTGTTGTATGAAATCAAAATTTAATAATCCAACTAATCTTTGAATCAAACTTTAATTTTTTGCCAACAAATTAAGTTATTTAAAAGCGTGCTACATTAATTATTGAATACAAATTGTGTCATAAATACCAAATTTTATTGTGAAAAAACTGTTTTTTTTATTTAGGCCAAAAACCTAATTTAGATCGTTTCTTTTTCCTGATTTAAGCACATATACAAAAAAAAGAACAGCCGTAAAACCATTAATAATTCATCACTTGCATTTGTTAATTATGGATTCATTAATTAATGCTAATATAAAAGTCCTAATTAACATACATCTCTCTACCTGACTCGAAACATTTTAATCAAACAAAGTTCATTTCTATCCTCTTCCACAAAAAAAAAAAATAAATAAAATAAAAATAAACGTACACATATTAACTATCAAGATCTAGTCATAAACGTCCGCACTTGCCTCCACTTATGGACCACAATATGATAAATAAGATCATAGAAATGAAAAGTTCAATGAAAATATCAATCGCGGCAATAAATTAACTAAAAACTTTATGTAAATAACAACTGAAAGTATGCAAATTATTCAATCAAATTACAATACAAGTAGTTAAAATATTTACATATCGTTCGTGGAGATCAGTGCCTCTGTGTGTGTGTGTGTGTGTGTGTGTGTGTGTGTGTGTGGTGAGGCTGGGTGTCGCTGTAGTTGTGCGGTGGTCCGTCGATAGCGATAGTGATGCGTTGCAGACATAACGTCGCTGCTCCGCACTGCCAAAAGCTCAGCGACAAAAAGCTTTCGCTACACTTACCTACATATTATGCACAACTTTTATTATCGAGCATTAAACCCCTTCGCTCTCTCTCTTTCTCTCTCAGTTTTATAGCTACAAATTTATCCTACTCACTTCTCTATGCATAATACATATATTGGTCGTATTATATCTCATAAGTTAATTGAGCCTCATTATTATTTTATTATTTAAAATAAAAACAAAAACGAGCACTTGTGTAGTTTGTTTGTGTATTGTTATAGGAATTGTGTACATGTGAATGGTTCAATGTAAATGTGTAAGTGTTTTATGAATGAAAAACATAAACAAGTGCAAGCACATATGGTTCGAGTCTTGGAGAAGAGGACGGCATGGCCAGGCAGAGAGATGCCAAGATAAAAGAAATCATTTGAATAATAAATAAATAAGTGATGTATGGTATGTGTGTGTGTAATTATGTGGCGCTAAATTCAAACGCATTATCATAATCGGAAATGAAAACAAATATTATAAATGGTTAAGGGAAATTTAGCTATGCAACGAGTGCTGTTTTCTTGGTTGCAGGTGTATGATGAGATTCGTTTGCTATTACGTTTTTTTTTTTTAGTAGTTTGGGTGTGTAGATGTGAATGTATATGTGTGGTTGGTGTCCCACTATATTATCTTAAGGTCCCTCTGCCCACGCGCTCCACTCCTTCTTTCCCGCAGTTCCCTGGTCGATGGATTTTTTTCTCTTCTTCTTAGCCTGGAAATGTGTTTGTGTTGTCTCTGACCAGTCCAACAGGTTCTATCGGATTTCTTTCGAGATGTTCATCCGTATGTGCAGGTACATTTCACTTACCAACACGAAAAATATTCACAATTTGCGGGAAATTTAATTTATTTTTCTTTATATGTTTTTTTAAGGTGGTGGTGGACCTAAACATTTGGGACTGCTGTACCTACACAGATTTTTGTTGAACTGAAAAACAAGTGTGAGGAGGCTCTCGACTAAGACATGTTGGTAAAAAACTGTTAAGCAAAAATGTCATAAATATTACACAACAAGTCAAGGTAAACATCTACACAACAGAATTCTCTTCATCGTCGATGAATCTAACTTGAAAGTTAGAAAAGGAGACACTTTGAATGTGCCACACACCGGTTAGTCACGTGGGGCTATAGTGAGTCCATCACATTCTAGTCGTCGTTATATCTCTTAAGGTTTTTTTTTTTTTAATATCATATCGTGGAAATATCAAAGGCTAAAACGAAGAGATCTTCTAAACTCTGAGATATTTCAAAGTTTCTCCAAAAGTAAAAAAAAAATAAAATAAATAAAAAATAAAATGTTTGGGATTTACAAAACTTCAATTCCGAAAATTTCAAACGTTCAACATTTCAAACAATTTTATAGTCTAACCAAGACGATTTACCTTTAATTGTTTAAAATTTTTCTAGTTTTAGTCACTGCTTTGAATTATTGGGCAAGATTAGACAAATTACCTAGTTTGTCTTGTTTCCTAGCTATTTCCATTTACAAATTTTCCAATTTTTTTCCATCTATATTACACAATATTAAAAAAGATTAACGGATATTTTTTATTAGAAAAGTATAAAATATGTTTTTCACTAAGAGACCTGAATTAATCAAATTATTACCAATGCTTTTGAGATTGAAAAATCTCCAACTAGAAAGTTGTGACTATAAAATTTGGTTTAGTGATAAATACAAAAAAACCAGGTTGAAAATAAAATCAATCATCAATCTCATATTGATAATTATTTGATTGATTAGAAGTATTTTATGTCTCTTATTTAAAAAAAATCTTGATTCTTTTAGTGGGAATCCCTTTTTTAATTAGACATTTTTGAGGAAAGTGAAATACTCAATAATGGTTTGTATAATTAAGTCATTTTTTAAAAGCAATGATACTTCTGGAAGATCTTAAACCATCCAAAGTGTACCTACCCAACTATTGGCAGAAGGTTAAAGGGATTAAATCCTTACTCATATTTTTTTTTCAAATAAATTGCACAATCTGCATAGGATTGCAATTAGTGCATTCAATCCATAGATAATCAAATGAAAGCACTAGTCCCAGTAGATTAGTGCTGTATAAATACAACATAGATTTTTAACAATCAATAGCGACATTAACAACAATAGTAATTCTTATAGCAATAACAACAATCGTAAAAACAATCAACAGTAGCAATAAGAATAATAATAATAATAGCCTATAATAACAATATCTAATGCTAATAATAATGTGAAACATTAATATATAAGTAATATATAAAAATAAAGCTATTTAATAAGAAATAATAATTTGGCAACAGATAGTTAATAGGAATATTTATTTAGTTACAAAATCTATCAGGCAAATCTATTACATTTCATTTTTGTAATCTTCTTATCACCTCACTGTTGACCAATAAGTTTACTACTTCTATACTAATATATAAAATTCGTACGTCTGTCTGTACATTTCGATTTTGAACCCAATTGTAGGGTAAATATTTGTTTCAAGAGGCCCTTATTCCAAATTTAACATTTTTGAAATTTTTGTCTGTCTGTCTGTCTGTGTGTCCCGATTTAACTAAAGAACGGAACAACCGAATTTGATGAAATTTGAAATTAAGATACAACACAATTTCTCACAGACTATAGGCTACTTATCATTCTAAAAAAATAATAAGGGAAGGTATTCCCTAGGGATGAAAACATAAATTTTTACACTACACAGGTGAGTTATATATAATTGGAAAGGTAATTTAAAGTTAGAAAATAATATGTAAAAATATTTTTAGTTGAACTGATATGAAGCAAAAATTAAAAATTGCCTCTTTGAAATATAAACCTTTATATATATAAAACATATAGTTGATGTTAATAGCGTTTGTAAGAATGGATGGACGGATGTATGAACCTTTAACGCAAAAACCACTGAATGGATTTTAACGAAACTTTACAATACTATAGCTTATTCGTCAGAATAACATTTAGTTTATATTTAATGAAGATATTGTGTGAATTGTCCAAAATATAACGCTGAGTGCCAAGTAAGTACGAAAAAATTTTGTCATCTGCGAGTTATTCTAGCGTGCACTGCAAAAACCATTAGAATTACAACATAAGATTTATAACTATGTTAATTGGTTTACATATCTGTCACTATAATGCTGTAATCATTTAAAGTAATCATTTTTTTTTATTACTTAATAGTTTTAAATAGATCCTAAAGGAATGCTTAACAAGAAAATATGAACAAATAATTTTTTTTTTTTTGTAAATTCCTACCCTAAAACAGTGAAAAGGGGTGACTAAGTTTGCATGAGATAATGTAGCGTTAATCAACAATCGAAATTTTAAATTTAATTATCAAAGTGCTGGTAAAAATGGCTTATTATTATTACGGTTTAATTTAAAAAAAAAATTTCATCTATGTTTAAAAATAAAATATAAGTGTCAATAACAACATTTTAAAAAAACGTCATTCCACAAAATTAGTATGAAAGTTTAATACATAGTACTTATATCAAATGGGCGATTGTTAAAATTTTTTTTGTATGAACCAATAATTGTGATCTGGAGCAATTATATATTCTGCTGAAAAGCATTAAGAGAGCAAGTTTTTGTCATATATTTCATTATCCACTAAAATATTAAATTTTCCATACTAAGTGCAAAAGACAAACGCCAAATCGTGTATGGTGAACTCGAGACTATCCAATATGGTTTAATTGTATAGATGAAATTCAGATATTTTAATAATAAGTGTTTAGTTACACAATGGTTATACTTGAATTTGAAGGAATTGAGTTTCGTGCAATTGTACCAATTTCAATTTTGCGGTAGTGTTGTACATTACAGGAGGGTAATAGTTTTGGGAAAAAGGTTCATTTGGGGAATCGAAACAATGAGATGAAATTCATACTAAAATTCAAAAATTTAGACCCTTAACTTATGATATTTTAACGCAAATATTTTGAAAACTTTTTATTGTTTTACGTCACAATTAAGACCAAATTTTTTGAACTTGACGATATATTTTACTTATGTATAGATGCTAATTGATTTACGGATTGGTTCACGATAAGTATATCTACTAGTAAACGCAATAGTTCATACTTTTTTTAAATATTTATAAATATTATTACATACAACTATTTGATTCTAAGCAACTAAGTTTTAAAGTCGAAAAAATAGGGTTTTATAATAGAAATAAGAATAATTTCTATATTCCACTACGTTACGCAAACGAAGTCGCAGGTATTAGCTAGTTCAGTAATAAAACTTTAGCTTTCCACTCAAGTATAGTTGATGAGCAAAAGATTTTCGAAAAAAATTGTTGACAAGAAGATTAAAAATGCAAGATTTTTTTTTTTTTTTTTTTTGGGCAGTCGGTTGTCGCTTAAAATTCTTTCCATTAGCAAACATTATGCAAGAGATGTATTTTTCTTGGCCAAAACGTCCTTTCTCAACTTTCATCAGGTTTTGTGGCCCGAATGCCACTAATAATAATAATAATGGCCCACTGCGAGACCTCCGACCTAACGGTACACATGCTACTGCCGATGGCTCGTTCAATTCGCCTGCCTAATTATTAATTAATATAATTTATGGAAATCGTCTCCGCCATTAATTAATTAATTTTTGCTTGATTACAGTAATAATGAAGTCCTTTCGATAAATAATTAATTGTCCAATTAACAAGAAGATTTTTTTTTCCTTTGGTTGGTGTAGACTTTGATCACCTGTGAACACAGGTAAAGTATTGGTGTATGATGGTACATCCTCTGATTGACTAGAATTACAAATTGTTTATTTGTCCAAGTCAATGTTGGCCGCCTTCTCTTTAAGGTGTTCCACTGATGGAAAGACATATTCGATTCATAGTCTCATGGCTGATGACTAGCCCTACCTCGCCTCAAACCCTACGAAATATCTGAATGTCGTCATATTTCCTCCTAAAGATCAAGTGGGCCGAATAAGTTGTCGCAATACGTACATATCTACACATATGGAGACACCAAAGGTGTACTCATACAAATCACACGTGCTTATTTTGAAATAAATTCCAATGACAAAGAAAAAAATCACACACAGTCTTAATTCGTTTTTCAAGCCATCGCTTATCCCGGACTAGGGTGGAGGACACGTGAATCGAAAAGCTCGAAATGAAACCTCGAAAACACTTACAAATATGCTGTCAACCACAAATGTGACCAAAATATGTTGTTCGAGGAGGCGACATAACTGCAAACCACAACAATAACATCGACCGACATAACACTCCTCCGGTAACAGAACGCGGGCTACAACAACAGCGACAGCCGCACCATATTAAAATCAACCCTCTCGAAATTTTCTCGTTGTCTCACTCCGGCCACCGATCGAGCGTAACCCTTTGTCTTCGCTCGTTTTGACACCCACGTTTAACATAAACGCGCGCGGTGTTTGTACGCGGGGCCTACATGTACACCGAATATTCAACAAAAAGCCACCCCCGAGGAGACAAAATGAGGCGTGCGTTTAATTACGAATGAACCCACCACAACCAAACGTCCAACATTGAACCACTATCAAATGTTACCCACATCAAAATTGCCACATTTTACCAGAGTAGTGAGATTTCGATCAATTTTGCACTTCTTAACTTCTCCGAAAATTTGTAACCAATTTAGTCTAAGTCTGTGGCCAATTGTTTCTCGCAGTCTATCCCTGGAAAGGTTCCTTAACTTGGATTAGTAAAATTTATATTGAAGTTCCCTTTTTGGGGTCTCGTAATTCTTAATTCTTTCACTAGTAAAGTAAGTAAATTTTTTCACTAAAACAAAAGTCATTTTTAAGGAAAAGCTTTTGAATTGGACCATAAATTACAAGAAGATACTTGAAATGATTGTAAGATGAAGTAAATGATACGAAAATAGAAGTTATGTCGATTTATAAGGATGGGCAATTCAATATCTGTTGGAATAGGGAAATGTGTGAGTGTAATAGTGTTAAGAGCATATCGTATTCATAATTCTATAATAACAACAATAATAGCAATAGTAACAAGAGTGTGCTTTAAACGACTCCTAACACCCATGTTCGACATCCAACCAAGAGACTTTTTCATTCTAGGTTAAACCACATTTTTGAAATTTCACAACTCAACGAGTTGAAATCAGAAACTTGATGCTGCCACACATATATCTCTATGTACCATATATCCATATACATGCAAACCAATACCAAACACATAGAGCTACACACATGTGCCACACACATACACTGACACGCCAGCGCGTATTAGAAATCAATCGCAATCATTTCCTTCAAAATTCAACCACACAAAACAAAATCTTTTTTCTGTAAAAAAAACACAAAATATTTCAAATCCATTGATAAGGTTCAAGATGCATCTCCTATTTAGCATATTATGCAATCAAATTTAGAAATTTAATCATCACAAAAGAGATACTATAGGGTGTTGAATTTGTTAATAAGTTGCACGCATGTTTTTCGGTAATCCAAAAGCTCATATTTTCCGCAGACAATCGTACAATTCAAAAGCCAACCCCCAAATAAAGTGCAAGTTAAGTCGGACTATTTATTATTTTTATTGCCTCGAATATTAGAATGAGAAAAAGTGTGATATTGGTGGGCGATTTCGATCGAACGTACGCATAACGTTTTCTATTATTTTCCCAATTTTAATACATCGTCATCCATTCAATTTTTCAATGGAAAGATCAATCATTCGTATTGTTGTGTCAAAGGGAGAGAGAGAGAGAGCTTTTGCATTATTGATCTGATGCACATTCCCCCAAATCAAATGCAACTTCAAATCGCCACTAATCTCCTAATAATAGATCTGCGTTTCACATCCTCTACATCCAAAAAAAAAAACATTGCCCAAAATTAACAAGCAAGTGGTTGGAAATGAAAAATTTAAATTGTAAATATCTATTTTTTTTTTGACCAATTAAATGTAAAGTTTTTCTGTATTATTGTCGCCTTAAAACGCGGGTAATAAAGATCAAATTTTAAATTTCTTTTTTACGCCGCTGCTATACAAACACAAAGGGCTCACAATGCACGCTAGCAAGGGGGTTGACTAAGCTTGTGAGTTTTGGATCCCCTACCGGTTGATACAATAGGCGAAAAAAAGCCCATTGTGTCACAGATTTAATACGTTTATTTCGATTTTTTTCAACCCAAAAAAAAAACGTGGTTTTTCTTTAAAACTAAGAACAATGGGGTCGAGAAGAAGAAGCAAAAAAAAAAAAACAAGACAATATTTGTTACAAATCGAAAGCATCGACCCTTTTAGTCGAGATGCTCTAGACTTTTTAAGCTTAAAACACTTGAGAGCTTTTGATTTCTCAACATGCTTAAATTTTGTGGTTTATTACACGTTATTTTGAGCTTTCAAACAATGATCACATTGCTTAAGAAAACCTCTGGACCAATCTTTTTAACTATCGCTAAAATCGCAAAAAATAAAGCTGGAAACATTCCAAAGAAGAATTTAAACCCTTTCTACAAAAGCTTAGAAAAAATTAATTGGACCATTAATAAAATTTGCATAATTTAGCTACTGACACTTTTTGTTTTAACAACAAGTAACAGATCATAAAAAGATCTCAATAATTATACTCAAAAAAAAAAAAATTGTATTCTCCAAACCATAAAACATTTATTGGCCCCCCGATTATAATTCGATTGTTTTATTTTTTTCTTCCTCAATTTCAAGCAAAATCATTTATGACCTTTACATTAAATTAATCTATTAGGAATTTCATTCATTTCAATTGTTGGAAAATGATAAGAATGAATGTTATCTATATATGAGTTTCGTGCACTTAATTATTTCAGTTAAAAAAAAAATGAATAAAAAAACAAAGGGTTGGCAGATCACATTCAATTGTTTCCAAATCAATTGTTGTTGTTGTTTTTTTACGTAAACAAAGCAAAAACAACAAAAAAAATGATTGACAGTTATCTTTTTCTTTTAATAAATAATCTCATTGGTTCCATACTTTTGTTTGGGACACAAAACACGGGCTATGTTCATTGAGAATCAGTGCAATGTTGACGATTTTGTTTGGGGGGAATTTTCCGCTTTTGTCTTTGTGTAACTGGGTACGCGTTTAATTGTATTCTGCTTTTAATAAAGAAGTATGAAATTTAAATTTTTTGATTATTTTAATTAGGAAAAGAAATAAATTACTGGTATAAGATTGGTTATTTGGGGTGTGCTATAGTGGAATGTGCAACCTCTTAATGTTAATAATAAGAGTTTTGGTTTTCAAATCTCATTAGAATGTTAGACTCTGTTGGGAAGAAATATTCCTAATGGAAAACTTTACATGCATTTGTTTTGAGCTTCTATGTAATATGTGGCAATTATATGTGAAAACAGAGAATAAAAAAAGTTTATGTATTAGATTCAATAGCAATTGAAAGTAAATAGGTGCTATCGTACATAAAATGTGGCTATTTATATATTTAGCACGCATTTATTTATTTCTATACATAACACAATTGCTAATAAACATTTGAGTATATAAATGCTCATTTATGTATAGGTATCAGTATATAATGCTTGACTCTTTTGTTATAAACGTACATATGTAATTACATACGTGTATAACCTTGTAGATTGACTAATAGGATGTCTATGTGAATATATTGAAACCTCTATACGATAAATGGAAAAAAAATGTAGCTAGATAGCTCAATAACTCCCGAATAGGGGAACGAGGGAGTCGGGGAAATGCGGGGAATATAACTACACTGTAAATGTTGACGACTGACGTCGTCCATATTAAAAAAGAAAAAAAAACAAAAATCATTTCATAAATTATTTTCGATTTCGTGTCATCAAGGTTTCGTTCATTTCCTGCCCGTTAACAATCGACTCTGAAAACTTGCAACGGCTTAAGAAATACGTTATCTCATCAATCAGATATTAGGTGGTATGCAAACTGCACTTCGGTTCGATTAACTAAGGGTTGGTATTTATTTTATTTTTTTTTTCAAATTTAAATATCCATTGATTTCTTATGGGAAAAAAATTCAAACGGACAAAAAAAATCTATCGGAAATAATCGGTCGGTACAGATAGAACCGCTAACCCTTTGCACAAACAGATAGGATATTTGCATGAGGCTCAATATTAACCCCTAGTGTCCCGTGTTTAACCCTCTTAATAATCCATATAGTATGTTAATTCGGATGTAGAAAAAAGCTCGAATTGATTTCGGGCAGGTAGGTTGAGATTTTGATGCAAATCAACCAGTTGCAATCATTAAACTACCCCTCATGCTAATGGATGCAGTTAGGTCGGAAGTGGAGAAAAGGTCGATCGGATCTCGGGATCTATTTTTATTACAATTTTTTTTTTTTACCTGTCACTAATGTATGCGAAATTCTACCTGTTTGCATATTAAGTGTAAAGGACACCTTTTCGAAGGTGAAAGGTTCTTTTTTTTTTTGAGGGATGCACGCAGGGGTTCAAAGGGATGACACAGGTTTAAGGGAGGATGTGCGATATTTGAATACCTCTTTCACTGACGCATATATTATTTTTGTTATACATTTATACGCGTAATACAATCAGTCCAATGCAATCATAGATTTGATCTAGCCATCGTAAACTACCCGTTGATTGTTTGGTCGACTCGACAGCCTTTTTTGCATAAAATATTTCATGGGAAAATTTTTTCAAGTTGTACGTTCGATTATATTGAATGGTGTGGAATTCTTTTTTCTCGATCCTCGTCTCCATTTGTATCATATGTGTATATCCTTTTACGATCGTTTCATATTATAATTTATCGAAGTTCAAATAATCCTTTTTTTTTTATTTTCAAGCAAATGTCGATGAATCAATTTGTAAAAAAGTCCGTTTCAACGGACATTTTTCGAAATGCCAACCGAAAATTCTAACGAATTTTTTTTTCTAACCGATTCATTTTCGGGATATTGACGAGATAATATTCGCACGTTATTGTGAATCTCCTTAACGCATTTAATATTCAGAATCACACAATAATCTCATCCCTTATGTGCCACTAAAATGCGTAACTATTACTTGAAATCTTCAAGTATTTCGTCTCTGTTCATTATTTAGGTTTGCAGCTTGGTTTTCCGTTTTGGCTGTGTAAAGGATATGAATACGTGTGTAATGTGGATATATATATATATAGGAAAATCTTTGGGGTTGGAAAATTTGACTAGTGAGATTGAGGAGGGATATGGATGGGGGAAAACTATTATTTGAAATGAAATAGGCGCACCCTTGTATGAACGTTTCTAAGATAATATCATTTTCGTTGTAATGTTTCTTAAATACGTGTCTATGTGTTCCCGTTGCCATCTTTTGGCCCATTTATCCGTACACCTAATTAGTACTACGGTAAATAGTAGACTAACAAAATTTTAATGAAACATAACAGTTTTTAAGCAGTTTTACTATGTGTATACAATATATAAAATATATTGCAGTCCAATTTATTAACATAAACTTGACCAGAAGTTCAAACAAAAATATTCGTGACGTATTGCCCAGATACGTATTTCGATTGCCAAGCAATCTTCATCAGTGGTTATCAAGTAGTAACTGCTTTGTGATGATTCACAATCATCACAAAGCAGTTACGGAGTGATCCAAACTACTTGACGACCACTGATGAAGATTGCTTGGCAATCAAAATACGTATCTGGGCAATACGTCACGAATATTTTTGTTTGAACTTCTGTTCAAGTTTATGCTAATAAATTGGACTGCAATATATTTTATATATTGTATACACAGTGTAACTGTTCAAAGTCAGCGAAAAAATCTTATTTTGATCAGTTTTACTATGTTTATTAATAATTTTACCTCAGTCTTATCAAAACTAAAATACTAAAACATTAAAACCGATCTAAATTAATCATATATTATGATATTTGAAAAATAAAATAAAGAAAAACATGCCCAAATTAAGAATTTAAGTTTCACATGATTTAAATCACAATTTTTCCAGAATATCTCTTAGTTCTAATATGATATCACCCCTTTAGTTATCCTTTAACAATTATGGAAAGCCTTCAAGCTTTAATCGATATCACTCCAATTGAAAAACACTGCAAAAAATATTTTAAATTTTTGCAACACTATAGTATATTATAGCGATCAGGATCTAGGTCCTATAATCCGATTTGATGACCGGAGTTGACGTGATGGAGATCACTCCCAGTGGAGGAATCTCCCTACACCACAACTTGATCACTAGGCACTTTTCTTTTTAGCCGTCTTTCATTTTGGTGCTCCAAAAGTGGCGGAACCAGGGGATTTGAGTGTTGACTCAACTTTCCAAAATAATCCGGTGGTGCGTACGATAATGGAGTCAGTGACTGATGAGATGTGTAAGTCTCTTCGGAGAGTCTCCGAATTTGTGACCTACCATGGACCATCTGCCAACTGTCTCAGGATCTTTGATTAGGTGACCTCGATTAATTTAATGTTTGGCTTGCTGGCAGAGCCCCACAGCCCAATACCGTACGACCAGATTGGCACTATTACTGCTATAACTGTTTGAACCTCTTGTTGATGTATTTTCATTTTTGGATGATGTGAGATTTCCAGGTCAGCCTCCAGGTCCAGATGAACACCAAGGTATTTGACGGTGTCGGACGATTGGATCTCAGTTGAGTCCAGATTGACCGGGGGGGGCGTTCCTTTCTTGAGAGTGAAGGTCACTTGGACTGATTTGGACTTATTGATAGGGATTTTCCATTTTTCAAACCAAGTGCCCAGTAGGTTTAAATGGTGCTGGAGGTACTGAGAGGCAATTACGGCGTCCTCATGAGTAGCCATAATCATCGTATCGTCCGCGAATGTCCCCGTCAAGGTGTTATCTGTAGTAGGCAGATCCGAGGTATATAATAAGTATAGTAAGGGCCCTAAAATACTACCTTGAGGTACTCCCGATTTAATCGGAAAGGAGTCAGAGCACTCATGGCCCAAGTGGGTCACAGTGCCTAAGTGCCCAGCAGGTAAGGCAAAAAACTTCAGGCAATTTCTGAAATTCATTTTCAACACAGTGGTGATGCAACTAAAGTCACTGCAACTGCTGCAATCTACGGAAATATATAAACCAATTTTGGGTTCTGAATACCAGAAATTGTGGCTGGATGATTTTATAATGCCGAAACATGTAGAGGGTTGCTTAGAACCAATTTGAATTGAGTAATTTGCAGAATTATAATAGGTAAAATATTTTCATCATACTGTCCCAGTGTTTTTTTTCTTCTTATATTTTTTCAGCAATGATGATCTATGGTGGATCAATTCCCTCAAACTAATTTTTCACATAGTTTTTCTGACTGAAAACTTAAGTATTAATATGCACTGTGGATGGTGTAATTCTTGTGTTGATATCAGAATAACAAAAATTTTTGTTAAACTAGATATTTGAATATTTAGAGCGAAATTTGGAAGAATATTTGCAGTAAATTTTTGGAAAAGAATCAGTTTATGCAAAGTAAAAGTTATTATTCTTAATATTCACATTAAGAGGTTGCACATTGCATTTTCTTATTTCCTTAAGGAATATCAAGTAGATTAGGTGATTGATTACAAGTACAAGTCAAGGATATTGAGGGAAAACAATAAATGTCCTTTTCTTTAAATTTCAACAGTAATAAAATGATGGATAAATTCAAAAGTTTGATCAAATATTACATATGAGAAGTATAATAAAACTTTTTAATTTAAGGCAATTATTTTGTAAAATAAGTAAAAATTCCCAAAAACTCATCTCTTCTTCTTCAGACATAATCATGTTACTGTGATTGTACCGATTTCAATTTAGATCTTACGTCAAAGTTGACTTTTCCTTCTTCAAACATTTTACTTATCTGTTTCAAGTGATTTTTTTTAAATTTTTTGAACCCAAAATGAGAGTCCAAATAAGCTTTTTTGTGAATGAATATTGTTGTTCTTTCATACTCAAATAGTCAAATAAATCACAACGACTTTACCTAAAGAAACTGGCATATGAAAAGGAAGTTTAACCTTGATAGCCATACGAATTACGACAGCAATTTTTGTCGGTCATCACTGAACATGTTACGGTTATGTAATTCAAGTGACTGTTTTTTTTTTCGATTTTTAGTCTGCACAACCCAAAGACGAGGCGTCCAACTAGCCAATTCAACATTCAACAAAATTTCAACAAATTCTGCTGGTTGGTGAAAAAAGCTCAAATCTTTTGAATCTTTCAAGAGATCTTTTCCAATGCTTGAAACAACCACAAAAAAAATGATTGATGCGTATCAGTTTTATACATTAAAAATGTACTCACACATTTTATGTTAGATATCCGAGAATTTAATAACCGAAAAACTATAAAAATTTTTATGAACATATGAAAAAATGAAGGCCAAATTGAAGAATTGGAAAAGAAATTATCTTTTCAGTCCTATACAATATCATAAACACATTGAGACACTCCAAGTGTGAGCAAGACAATGATTCGCCTGTTTTTTTTTCTCCAACGAAACTTCTGCCTCGATGAAAAACAATAAAATATTTTAAATTTCCAACATAGATTTCTTATTTTCCAAACAAGTTAAACGACAAATTACGACTCACTTATTCGAAATCATGATTGATTTTTACAACCCATTTTATTAGCCAATTTGAAAAATTAATGCTTAAATATCCATTAACATAATATATGAGAATATACATTAATCAAATTAAGTGTGTAGAAAATCGCTATATTACTTACTTCCCATACTTCTTGTCAATTAATCAAAACAAAAAAATTAAATATTAATTACACCAATCTAAACAAGATTAATTACCATATCTGTCCAAAGAAAATTCACTAAAAGCACACTATATCGAACAGCTCGAAAAGTTCAATACATTTCAAATTATCCTCCCATCAAATTGAGGTAGTCTTCCATATCCTATCCAAGCACAAGTCCTTGAATTGCGTGCAAACTATTCAAATTATTGAAATCAGCTCATTTATAATCGGAAGTTATTTCAGTATTGGTCGAAATAAAATATGAGAAATCCAAAGATAACAGAAAACAAAAAACGAGTCAAGTCAATAACCATCCTATCAATTATGCCATTTAAAACGGATTTTTACGACAAATTTTTCCCAATTGTACCATAGTTTTAACGATAGACGTTTTTTTTATTGATGTTGAAATGATGATTTATTTTTAATAAGCCAAAAGGGAAAACAATGGGGGGGTGGTTTTGGTATAATTTAGTTATTTTGATTAAACAGAAAAAGAGATTTGATTTCTTTTGAAAGCTTTTTGGTTTGTCTTTAAAAAATAGACGCATAGTAGGTGTACAAATTAGTTTTACTTTTGTATTTTAAAGCTTTATTCAGTAAAAGTGAAACCATACTTTTTACTCAAAGTACTGTCCATCGGTAGTTAGTACTTGTTCCCATCTTTTAGGAAGCATATGGATTCCTTTTAAGGAAGTACGTATCCTTCGAAGTGATTCAATTTATGGTTTCTTCGTAAGATTTGAAGTACTATTCCACCAGGCCATGGCTCCTTGATTGGATTTTATGGTAATCGAACAAAGCAATATTTTATTAATATATAACAAATGGGGAATAGGCTGAGATGGGATAGGCTGAGATGGTTCGGACATGTAAAAAGAAGACCTCCAGAATACATTGGAAATGTGGCACTACATATGTCTGTCCCGGGCAGTAGACCTAGGGGCAGACCCAAGACAAGGTGGAAAGATGTGGTACAGAAGGACATGCGGTCGTGCGGGGTCTCCGAGGATGAGGTCCATGACAGGATGGTGTGGCGAGGCAGAACCAGAAAACCCGACCCCACAATCATATGAGAACAGGTGTAGGAGGAGAGAGAGAGATAACAAATGGGGAAAGAGATCAAATTGCAATGCTTCCAAAGCTTCTTAATATCATGTCTTTTGGTATATTTTTTGGTATATTTTGGATAAATCACATTAATTTTTTTTTGGTAACATTCCCCAGTAATGGTTTCATTGGATTGGAGTAACTTATAATAGATTACTCCAATTTGATTTCACCGAATGCACAATAATGACTTTATGTCATGAATATTTGATTTCGTTGTCGAACAAGATATATGACTAGGTTTTTCTTAGGATTTTCTTCTTTTTAACTTTGAAACCCCGTCTAGAGGCTATGTAAAAATTTTTTTGCTTTTATCATCGAAATAGTTGTTCCCACTTGAAAAAACAGTTCTTGACGTCTTATAGTTTGAACCTAGTTTCCTTGTTTTTGGACCAGAACCATGACCTTTAGACGATTTGAAATCGCTTATTGACTTATTTTTAAGACTTCCGTCAACTCCTCTCGATTCTTGATTCAATACCTTCTACAAATCAGCGTCTACAAACTTTCCTGGTCTACTTTCGCGTTTTTTGTTACTGGTTCCAAAATTATCGCTTGTAAAACACCAGAATCAAAATTCACAAATTTTTATTGATTGAGTATATTCCGTATATGTTTTTAACAGCAATCGATGTCCATTGTTCGGTCTTATCTTTAAATTGAAACTATAAAAGTAACACATCCCGTAAATTGCATTTGATGTCCTCAAAAGTTGACATATTTAGAGTATAAAGAAACTTTGTTGTCAACACTTCAGCGATATGGCATATAATGATTCTTAAAGAAAAAGAATAACGCTTTGAAATAAATATAGTTTCCAAAAAATCCTTACGATTTTATCCTTGTAACACCATTTTTTTTTTCTAATCCCTGAAAATTTATTTGTTCACCGAAAATATAAAGATAAATACGTAGTTTTTAATATTAAATTAAACATATTATCAACTCTGTATTACATCAAGGACTTCCTGCAGGAAAGACTGATAAGATTCCGAGTCCGGAATCACCACTCATCCTTATTTACCCTTCAAAACGGAGTGCCCCAAGGCTCCATACTCAGCCCTACCTTGTTTCTCATAGCTATCAATAATATAGGCAACAATTTTCCTAACCCAATGAAAACATAACTTTACGCTGACGATCTGGCAATCTCAATCGCAATAAAAGAAGAAGATATAGCCAAACAGCTGCTACAAAAAACTTTTCATAAATTGGAAAATTGGTCCAACAAAAACGGCTTATACTTTGCCAACAACAAAACTGAAGGGATCATATTCCACCGCCAAAGAAAAGAATCTAGCATCCCAAAAATAACGCTCTTCAAGAGAAAAATTCGGTTCCTGAAGGAGGTTAACTTTTAAGGAGTCAGACTGGATCACAAACTCACATGGGCAAGCCACCTACGAGCACTTAAGGCTCACTGTCTCCGTAGATTGAATCTCTTGAAGGTTCTGAATGGAAGAGGATGTGGAGCAGACATGAATTCCCTACTGAATGCGTATCGTGCACTGATCAGATCCAAACTGGATTATGGCAGTGTAGCTTACGCATCGGCTAACTATTCCACACTTGGTATTCTGGACCTTACACATCCTGGGAATCAGAATTGCCACAGGAGTCCACCGCACCTGCCTCATAGAGGCTGGCGAACCAGATCTAACTATGCATCGCCAACTCCAAATCCTGAAATATAGCCTAAAAGCCAAAAGCCTGCCCCTCCATCCAAACCATCAGTTGTGTAAATATTATCCCCAACGAAAGATGTTCCTGACCAAAACTAATAAACCCAAACCTTTCCCTATACAAGCCATTATCCTGGAAAAGGCACGTGCCATAAAACATCTATACCCCATAAATGAAGAAGGACTCACCAACAATGCCAAAAACTGTTGCAAAAATAATTACAGAACCGTGGCCAAAAAAAGTGGGACAAGACACAAACCCACCTTAGACAGATTAAAGATAAAGTTGGGAAAACAGACTATAAAGGGAACATGAGCAGAATGGACCAGGTCACCCTGACTCGCCTAAGAACGGGGCACACCAGGGAAACCCAAGACTGGATCCTAAGAGGCGAAGAACAAAAATCTTGTTCCATATGTAGGAGCATCCTGGATGTCAACCATATTCTGGTTGGATGTAACGGGGCTCTATCCAGAAATGGGACGCTGAGATGAGAAGACCTCAGACCATTGTCGCCCATCGCCCTGAATATTTTACAGTCCCTGAAGAAAACAAATATCAAAATATAATCTGTGATAAGTGAAAAATTTAATCTGTTGTGTAAAAATCCATTGTGCTCACATATTATTTATATCTCAAATTTATAGTTTTACTCTAATTTTAATAATATTAGCTAAATTACAATGTTCATAAGTAAATATCATTACATACTATTTATACTTAATGTAAAAAACTCGCCTATGTAAATATATCTAAGTTGCTTATAGGCCTAAGTTGCTGAGCACCAAAATTTTTCATAAAAAAAAACATCTACGAAGTTTGATAAAATAATTTCAATTTTTTAAATAATTTCCAACTCTTATCATATTTGAATTGATACACCTAACGACTCCGATTTTTTCTTGTTAGATATCTTTTCTCCTTTTGAATCGATCCATGGTTCCAAGCTTTTGTCTTCTTGTTTTCTTGAATCCTTTATTTTTGGACTAACAAAATTCGTTCCTTTGATCTTCTCATTCTTTTCTAGCATCAACTTGCAAAGCTTTCCAGATACTTATTTCTGATTTCTTGAGGGTTCGTGTTTTCAATGCACACAATGCTGCACTCTACAAATAAAATTGCTTAAGTTTCTCAATGTCCTAGGAGTTCAAGTGAGTCGTAGGCATCTACGAAGTAGATTTTCAGAAATTCGTTTCTTTCATTCGCTTATAGTTGAAATTGTCAGCACATTTTTAGATTGATGTTCCAATGTGAAATTTGGAGTTTTGGGAAAAGATTTTAACGGTTTCACCTGTCCAAAAGATCAAAGATCGCTTGCTATGGTCTACGTCGCTGAGTACCAAAATTTTAAATAAAAAAAATAAAAAACTCTGTATTGAATAGCTTTTCTTGATGCTTGTTTTTAAAAATTCTGAAAAATTGGCCCAAACTTTAGAACAGAAAAATATCTAGCAAATTCTCTACTGATAAAAGTCATCTTTATTCCCTTTTCATAAATTTTCGATGAATATCTCTTACAATGCTTTTATACTTGGGCTCAATCGATTCGGCTCTTTTATATTCCCCTAATTACTTGCAAAGGACATTGAATAAAATGCCTAAAATTGCAATCAATTTTATTTGGGGAGTCGAAACAATTTCGAAGGATAACGATGCCATTAAATTTTACAATTGTTTTATATGAAACGATAACGTACATATGTTTCCCTTTTGAGGGAGTCAAACAGCCATCAAGTGGTGGTTTTCCAAAACCAAAACTACCCTTCCTATGAAAACACTCATCGACTGCTTATATATATATATAAATTTAACAATTGTAATTATTCAATTCGCTACATATGTAGCTACGTTTTCCAAGTGTTTATCAAACGCTATTACCTCGGTGTTTTTTTTTTTTTTTCAACTCCTCACCGTTTGCCCTTTGGAATAGATGAGAAGTTTATAGGAAAAAATCGGTGTGTATGAATCAGCGTATTGTGTGTGACACAGCACAACGAGGTGACAAACAATGCCTGAAAAAATAAAGGGAAAAAGAGGAAAGACAAAAAAAAAATAAAAAAGATAACAAATGTGACATGTTGTCATATAGATATTTAGTTATGTACATATATGTGGTTGGACATATAAACATTTTGAATTTATGTGAGTGTGTGTTTGCCCCTTATGCTCTGCTTTGCTCTTTTCGAAAAAAAAAAACGAAGAAAAAAAGAAAACAATTAACATACAATGCATTATTTATGAAACGGAATGCTCTCATTGGTCAGCAGAGCGACAATAAACAATGAACGAGACAATTGTTAAATGTGAACATTTTGTACAGAGCACGAAATATTAAAACATACACACACAAAACGAAAGAAAAAAAAATGTTCTCTATGAACTCGTGTGAGATTTGTTATTTGGGAGCTGCAGGTACCGTGCTGGTAGGTACGGAGTCCATAGGAGGCACCGGGCTGGGTAGAAATTGGCGGACGCGCAAAATGAAAAAAAAATCAAAAGAGAAAACCCTCTCATATATTGAACGATCGCTATATAGCCCTCGGGTATATACCGTGGCATGGCATGGGGCTGACGATGGCGGCCAACTATAACAATTTCACTTGATCTTGACGTGGAGTTGGCCGCCCCGCGCCGCACTGCGCCGATAGGGAACAAACGGCAAACACCCTCAGTGTCCCATTCATCCCGTAATGGCTACGTGATCTGCATTCCCGAGTAATCCACATATCAACGTTTAACTTTATTTCGTAAAATGCGATCGCCAGCATTACAGGCGTAGCTCGCCGGGAAAAACCTCGCTCTACTGCTTTGTTTCATAAATGTTTCCCGGCAAAAATATTATCTGAACACCCGATCGAGAATGAAGTCAGTGGCCACGACAGTGTAAACTATTTGGCGTTTTGGCGGCGTAAATTAAAACGTCCCGTGTTATTGATTAGAAAACCAGAAACTCTAGTTTCTCTCATTCTCCTGCTGGAAATCTCTGAAATTAAACTGTTCCTATAACAAATGAGGCTTAAGCCGTTCAACATGGACACATCAAATCGAAAATCCGGTTTAGTTTTGTCTCGATTTCCTACTTGATTGTATTCCATTCAAAATCTGCAACTTCTCACAATTCCTCGACGAAATCAATATGATAAGACCCAGCTTAGACATGGCAGACATTAGTAATTGTCCAAAGAAATCATTTTATTCCTTTTTGAAGAAAATCGTAGCTATACTAATGTACAGAGGTGTGAAAGTTATCAGACTCAAGACAACTCAAGAAACAACAAATTTTTGTTTTTGTCATAAATATAAAAATTACAATAGTTTGCGCCGTTTATTTTGAAAGTGAATTAAGTCCGCTTCAAGAACAACCCCTATAGTAGTATCATTTTTAACCATAGGAACCTAAGATACTAAGAAGGAGGGAATAATTGGCGTTTTTGTTAAAATCAGTAATTTCTGAAAACTTAGCACTTAAATTATTAACATACTTTGTTCTAGTTACAAGAAATGGACATCAATCCTTGAAATGGACTTACAGCACTTTCAAAATAAACGAGTCATTTTACTCCACTAATATTTTGTGTGGCACCCTTTATTGTTAATAATTTATTTTTCCCATCCTGGGATGCTCTATAGTATTTTTTCCTTTTTTATTTTATTATGATGCTAAATCTTAATGAGTTCGGTTAAAGTTTAGTTTTTTTAGTTTTTTCTTTACAATAACCGAAAAATTTTCTATGCGATTAGCATCAGGACTATTTCCTGGCCAAGAAGGCACATTAATGTTAGAATTTTTGAGGAAATCCATAAATTTTTTGGGCTTTATGGCAAGGAGTTTCATCCTGCATAAAGATAAAAGTTTCTTCCGGAAACCACTCTTCAGTTTGAGGCAATAACCTCGTTTGCAAGACTTGTATATATTGGTCTTGCATCATAGTACCTTCCACAATGTATATCCTACCGGTACCCTTTGCAGACATGCAGCTCCAAACCATAACTGATGTTGGATGTTTCACAGCCTGGGCGAAAGAAAGTAAAAATCTTCTTTTGAGTCTAATAATTTTCAGACCTCTGTATACACGTGAGATGTTATACTTACCTGTCGTAGTTAAGACAAAATGTTCTTAATCCACTGTCATAGCATCTTCCGGTAATGGCAGAAATGGTACATCAGTTATTAGTAGTTTGTGATAACTAAAGTATAATACAATTTTTACTTTTAATGTCAATATGATAGGTAAATCAGTTGCGGATTTAGGTTCGATGTCGCCCTAGTCCTCATTCGATATGCCGCCCTTGTTGCTCCATAACAAAGTAATTATCAAGATAAAACATTTTTCAACTTTTTTCCAACAATCACTTATGATTTATACTTCTTCTTTTTGGCCTTGGATCGCGAAAAACTTCACTTATATAATCGTAATCAATTTTTCGTACTAATTCAGTTTCAATGGATAATATTGCCAAGATATTAAGTAAATATTGGCCCACACTTGCATTTTTTCAGGGTGCAATTAGATCATTCTTCTGAACAATTTGGTGTTGAGATTCAAAAATAGCACAGAGCATTGTCATCTTTAGGGTAACACATCTCGAAAATTCCGTAATGCTATATATTCCAAATACTTTCGGATATCTTTAATATTGAATTTTTAAGTAGATAATGTAAGAGACCTACTTCATTATACGAATACTTTCATAACGAAGATTTCTCCTGAACGGTAAGCATACTAGATTGTTTTAGATAAGTACGACGTATTTCGACTACCAGGATTCGCGTAGAACTTTAGTGTTTTGACAAAAAAAAAGGATTGAATTTAGCTCAAAGTTTTACGGCTTTTAAAAAATATCATTATGAGGATCTCTAATTTGTTCTTAATGTCCCCGAATTACCAGATTTAACAATTGAAAAATGTGATGTGATTAATTGGAGAGAGTAAATTTTATAAAAAATATTTATTGTACGTTACTGAAGATAATCCATACATTCATAGCGAAACTAACTAAAATCAATTTTTGAATTTAAAATGTCTGTGAATTCTTCGCCTTTAAAATTTTGCCGCCCTAGGCCCAGGCCTCGTGGGCCTAGGCGTAAATCCATCACTGAGGTAAATGTATGTATTGTGCCAAAATTATTCATTCAATTGCCAAGTTTTACCATTTGTCAGTTTTGTCAATGTTAAACTCAACAATGAAATTATTATATACTTGTTTATCATTTGTGTGTGTGTGTGTATAATTTTGTTGCCCTATAAATTGTATCTTAAGATAATAAGATTATCTACATGTAAATCATTGGCCGATTATTTAATGGTAAATGATTATTATTTTCATTGATAAAACCATAAAGATTGAGAGAATTTTCAGAAAAGCTTGGTTTCTAATCACAAGACGCAGAAACTGTCGCGGAATTTCAATTAGTTGGCCAAACAAATCGACTCGCCAAAGACCTTCCATTCTTGCGATCATTTTTGGAGTTGATTTTTCCCAATCGTACATCCTTTAATTCACATGGAATATTAATTTATGGATCGAAGAGTTTAAAAATGGATGGATGGATGGATGGATGGATTGTTGGCAGGTGTTTAGTGGGCCTTTAGTAGTTGTCGTCAAGGATATGAAACGAACAGAAGAAGGTAGGTTTACCAATACCAGTGAAGTGGTTTTCTTTAGGTGTATGTATAGGCGAGCATATAAGGACACAGACGCATACATTCAATTTATAAATACCTCATATTCAGGGTGTGGTAATCACGTCTTTAGACACATTCATATTACATGCAAGTACACCAACTAAGTACAATAATTACAGTCGAACCTCTAACGACTTAATGCCTCGTATTAACAAAAAATTGAGTAAATCAATACTTAAAATTTTTAACACTTTCGTATTTTCAATAATTAGCTGCAGCATTTGATGGTTGCTCTGCAAATTTAAGTGGAAAAAAAGTTTGAATTTTGAAAATGTAATAATTTTTAATGCAACTTTTATCGGCTAATTTAAAAAGGTAAAATGTTTAGCCTTAATAAATAAGATGAATTTAGTTTTTCCTCAAATTATCGATGAATCGAGTCTCGTAGGAATCAGTAAACGAGAAAATATTTTGATAAAATTGCTTAAGTTATTAAAGTTTAATCAAAAAAATTAAAGGTGTCTATTCTCGTAAGGAGCGAGTGATATGCCATCAAGCAGAAGACACCGCCTGATATATAAATATTCTCAGCGAGGTGATATAATGAAACCTTGAGAATATTTTTTTTCTAAGCAAGGCCAAAACTCGATGTTTTTTTCGTTTTCCAATAAGTTGTTTTACACTTAAAATCGACAAAAATAAAACACATAAACATTCTCCATTATTTCAAGGGAAATATTAATCAGTTGGTGCGGGTGTGAGCGTTTGTAACTCGTTCCCGACTTGGAACTGGTATATGTGTGTGTGTGGAAATAATTCCCGAAGGAACAATAAAACACTAACGAGATTCACACGGCAACGATGAACAATGCAAAATTGAGACAGCCTCCACGACGACAACTTGTCATATCCTCCTCCATTCTAGCGAATCCCTTTTTTTGCCTACTAATTAAAATGTTTAAAACACAAGAGATTTTTCGCAAACCCTTTTTTTTTTTTGTTTGTAATTGTTAAAAGGAATTGTTGAAAAATGCTGGATGAATCAGAGAGACAATTTCGGTCGAGGAGTTAAATGAGAGTTGATTTCGTATGACAAACATATGTAGTACATATTTTGTACATTTGTCGTGCATTTGTCTCAGGGGTGTTGTTGTTGATTTTAGAACAGCCACAGCAACAAAATATGTATTTATGTTTTATATCATTCATCCCTTTCATATTTCAAGGGGTGTGTGTGTGTGTGTGCGCCAAGTGTCTCCACACATTTCGATTTTACCATTGCCATTGCCGTTTTTTATCATAATATTTTTCACGTTGAAATTGTTTTTGGCAAATGTACACATGCGAATGAGTTTGGGTCGTTTATGTGGAGGGTAGAATGCAAGACTCGCACCACGTCGATGATGGTAACCCTGTTTTTTATTTTTTTTATTTTATTTGTCTCTAAAGTCAGCTCATCGTAAATCACAAGCA